>CM039729.1:29720666-29942438 GCA_022539455.1 Dendrobium nobile
CAATATAGGTAGAATGATCATTTGGCTCAATCTCTAGAAGAAGCCTGGCAGCTTCTACTCCTAATTCCAAGTTTCCATGTACAATACAAGCAGAGAAAAAAGATCCTAACAAACCAACATCTTCTTTTAAAACTGGTAAGCTCTGAATAAACTTGTAAGCTTCATGCAACCTCCCCAAGCGTCCAAGAAGATCAATTAGGCACGAGTAATGTTCCAAGCCCGGTTTAATATGATATTCAGATGTCATGAGATAGAAATAATAGATACCCTTATCAACCATTCCTCCATGACTACAGGCGGACATTAGAGCGAGAAATGTAACACGGTCTGGTCTTACCTTCACCCTCTGCATTTCTCTGAAAAGCTCCAAAGCTTCAATAGCCTGGCCATTAGAGCCATAAGCCACAATCATTGATGTCCATGACACAGTGTCCCTGATTGACAACTTGTCAAAAACTGCTCGTGCTTCTCTGAGTGTGCCACATTTAGCATACAATTCAACAAGTGCACACATGACAATTTCATTAGATTCAAAATTATTACTACAGATTTGCTCATGGATCTCTCTCCCTTGCTGTAGAGCAGTTAATTGAGCACAAGCAGATAAACAGCTAGTGAAAGTAATGGCATCCGGCTTTACATCATAGAGTTTCATATCATGAAAAACATCAAGAGCTTCAAAGTAATAGCCTAATGTTACATAACCTGAAATCATAACATTCCACAAAACTACATTATTTTTAAGAGTTTTTTGGAAGATAAACTCAGAGCACCTGACTTTGCCACATTTAAAGTAAAAATCAATGAGTGAAGTTGCAACAAAAATGTCTACCTCAATCTGGTTTCGTATTACATATCCATGAATGTATTTTCCATGCCATACATCAGAAGTTCTAGAGCAAGCTATCAACAAGCTGCTTATAGTACTCGAAGTAGGCCTGATTCCTTCACACTTCATCCTTGAGAAAAGCTCCAAACATGAATTCCTATCCCCTTGCAAACAATATCCATATATCATCGAGTTCCAGGCTACAACACTCTTCATAGGTATCTGATCAAAGACTTCTCTTGCACTTGCCAAATGGCCACATTTTCCATACATGTCAACAATAGCAGCTCTAACAAAACCATCCATCTCATAGCCACTCTTCACCATCTCTTCATGTATCCTCTTCCCTGTTTCCACATCCAAAAGCCTTGCACAAGCCGAGAAAACTGTGGAGAAGGTCACAGAATCAGGCTTAAAGCCACACCTTGTCATTTTCTCAAACATCTTAAGAGCTTCTAAAGCATGCCCATCTTGATAATAGCAAGATATAACTGTGTTCCAACAAGCAACATCCCTCTCAGGCATTTCATCGAACAACTTAATAGCAGAGTCAAAAAACCCACATTTCGCATACATACCAACAAGAGAACTCGAGATGACTATATCATAACTGAAACCTGATTTCAACAGACGGGTATGAATCATTCTCCCCTTCCTTCCATTGCCCAATCCGCTACAAGCCTTCAGAGCACTTGGATAAGTGTAAGAATCAGGTTTAACATATGGAAAGAGAAAACACTTATCGTATAGCCAAAGGGCTTCTCTGTGCATTTGATTCTTGGAATATGCTGCAATGAGGCTATTCCACAAGGAAATATCCAATGGGTTGTTGATGGTTTCGAGAACCAGTCGCGCAGAATCAAAGAAACGGAAGAAGACGTAGAAGTTGACGAGAGATTTGCAAAGATTGAGACTTTGTTGCATTCCGAGAGAGATTGCCTTGGCGTGAAGGAGCTTTCCCTTCGACAAAGAGTTGGAAACTGTGGAGGCTGTTAGTAGAGCTTGGAGGTTGTGAAAATCCATTTTTTTTCAATTTGAAGAGTTAAATCACAGGAGAATGATGATGGAAGTTGGTCTGTGGATAAAATTCTTTGTAAGAAGGAAATAATGGAAATCCTAGAATTGGTTAAAATGGAAGCTTATTCATGTTCCTCTCCGCGAGCAAGAGGCGAAGCCGTCGCCGACCACCGCTATCAACAAAGTTTGAACTAAGATTTCCAAAGAAGTCTTAAATGAAATATCAAGATTATTAATGTTTATCAATAAAATAAGAACATTTGATGATCTAATTTGATTTTTTTTAAAATAAATTTTGATTATTGATAAAAGTTAAATTTGGGTTGTTTGTAATGAGGCTTAATAAAAATACAAACTCAGCCATAATTATTTTTTAAAAATTCAAATCAATGAAATTTAGCCTTTTTAAACATATTCAAGAGCATTCAAAATCACTTCGAAAATTTGTTGAAGGATATATTTAGTTTATGACCAAACCCTAATTTCAAAGAGAGTTTGAGAAATGATTGAACTTCAAATCAACTCTTAGATTCAAGTAATGCGAGCCTCGATGATGGTTTAATAGAAGTTTTGCATCATTATGCAGTTGGGAATATATGTTGATCATTCTTAGCTAGGGGTGTCAATATTTGACGCGACCCGAAAACTTTGGATATGAGTCAACCCATCTAAAAAACTAGTTGAGTTCGGATTCCATTTTCTAACTTGATTGATATTTCGGGTCATATTTGAGTTAAACCAAAAACCTAGTAGCAACTCGAAATTGATTCGTTTTGCTATCCATCGCGGTCGCCCACTCATCCCCATCCCCTAGTCGTGTTCGCCCGTTCACCACGAACCTTACTCTTTAGCCCTCGCCTGCTCGCCATATTTCCCTCGCTTGCCCACTCAATCACCCGCTCTCTATCACCCATCTCATTCCGAGTTTGGGTCTGGGTTTGTGACCTGTTTAGCTAGTCGATTCAGGCCAGCTATAGGCAGGTTAGTTTAGAGTTGAACCCGAACTAGACTCAAAAAACCATTTTGACATCCCTATTCTTAGCTTGAAAGTTAGGTTCTCAAATTATAATTGATGAAAGACTATAGTTAAGATACATATTATAAGAAGTTTTGTCTGGATATTATGGATTTGAAAGATCTCTTAATTTATTTTTTTTTCATTTGTAAAATGTTTATCAATTTTCCCATAGTTCTATCATAGTGTTTTAGATATTTGAAATGCTAATTATAGTTTGGTTGTCATATATCATGACCATTGACATATTAATCAGGATATTTGGGTCTTTCAATAACCTTTTAAGTCACATTCTTTGCCCCAAATTTTGCTTTGGAGCTAATTCTTGCAACCACCCATATAATTTACTTATGTGATAAGATTTTCCCATATTAATGAATAATAGTTAGTGATAGAATATCAATCAATCTGGTAGAATCTCAGTTAGTTTTGGACCCAAGTCAGTCCATAAAAATAAAAATTTTTACACTCATATTTTCTTTGTTTTTCTTGTTGTTGAAAAATAAGTCTTTTCTAAGAGTTTAGGTATGATAGTATCCAATAGATTGCATCAAGATGTTCCTTTGTGGTAATATTCATAAATTGGCTAACCACATAAATAGAGTAATAGATGTGACAAGGATTATAAAAAAGAAAAATAAGTTTTTTGGCTAAACCTTAGTACCTTACTTTATCACAACATGATGAGTGCCATCATCATTTGATCATATTTTGTTGATATAACATTCATAGGAGTATATGTCACTTTGCATTCCATCATTTTTTTTTAAAGATCCGTTGGTTATTTTATCTCGAGAAAGATTAAAGATTTTATATTTTCATACTCAACAAAATATTTTTGGGCTCCTAGAATTTAAGTTCAAATTCATTTGCTAAAATCCATTTTAGTTTCTTGATGTCTTTCTCATCATTACTAGCTAAGATAATCATAAACTCAGATAATCAAGATAGTGATTTAACCAATGAGTGACTTTTTTTATCAATATGGTGTGATCAATCAAAGCTTGAGAGGACCCATGTTTATTAATGGTTGTAATAGTTCTCTCATCCCATGCCCTCAGTGATTTCTTTAGGCCACATATGGATTTTAATTTAACAAACTTTATCTTTGTTCTCAGTGGTCTCAAATCTAAAAGAAATACCCATATAGTTTTTTTTTTCCTTTCAAAATCTTCATTTAAAAAGTCATTTTTGGCATGTATTTGGTGAAAAGTCCAATCAAGATTTATGGCTAAAGAGAGAATGAACACAACAAAGTTAATCTTAGCAACCGCTGCTAAACTTTTTGATTATCAATGTCATAAATTTGAGTAAAGCCTTTCACAATTAATCTTGTTAATGAAAGAAGATGTCTAGCTTTGAATCTTTCAATGCTCTCATCATCTTTGTATTTAGTATTGAAGGTCCATTTGCATCCAATAATTTTTTTCTTTGGATAAGATCAAGAAAATAAGAAAAGTTAAGGGTTGCATTAGGTAGTCGACAGCCAGCGTAGAACTTATCGAATAATCATGACATGAATCATTTAATATATTGTGTTAATGTTAGGGTGCTCCCTTGAAGCGACGCTTTATATGGCCTGAATACAATAATAAGTGAGCAAGGGTCGCTGCACCAACAGCCGGATGTAGTGTTAAATAGGCAAGGGTTCCCACATCATGGACGGATGTGGACATAGAAGTTAGTCCATGAAACTAAAATTAGGATATGAACTTAGAATATAATTTCTCTTAAAAGGCAAATTAATAGAATTAATAGATATTATGATCCATAGGAAGATAAATATTTTATGCATTCAAGATACTAAATGGGTTGGAGAGAAGGCTAAAAAGATTGATAGTTTAGAATTTAAACTATGATATTCTAGTAGGAGTCATACTAAAAGTGGTGATATGTGATTATAGATAATAGTTTGAAGGATAATATTGTAAAAATTAATAGAATTGGAGATAAAATTATAGCTTTAAAAATAATTATTAATGCTAAGATTATTAATATTATAAGCGCTTATGCTTCTCAAGTAGGTTTGGATATGTGATCAATATTTAAATATTGAAATGACCTAGAAAAATTAATACAAAAGATATCTCTCGAAGAAAGAGTTTTTATTGAAAGAGATTTAAATGAACATGTTGGTAGAGAGGTGGATGATTTTAAAAGCTTTCATGGTGGCTATGACTTTGGAGTGACTAATGAATGTGGTAAGACCATCTTAAATTTTTCTCTAGCTTTTGATTTTGTAGTTGCTAACATCTTATTTAAGAAAAGAGATGAGCATCTCATTATTTATAAAAATGGATATAATAAAACCCAAATTGATTATTTTCTTATAAGAAAAATATATCATTTATATTACAAAGATTAATTTATGTACCCAACATCGCTTATTAGTTTTGGACTTTAAGATGAATGGACAGAAGATAAAAAATAAAGTAAATCATTAATCTAGGATTAGATGGGGGCATTTAAGGAATAGTAACGAAAATATTTTTTAGAGTAAAATTTTAGATCTCAAGATTTTCTCTGTGCATGAGGAAGCTAATATTATATTGAAAAAAAGTAAATAGTGATATTAAGAATGTTTGAAAGATGTGCTTGAAGTTATAAAGGGAAAAACCACTGATAGTAAAATAGTTGATGGTGTAATAAAAATGTGCAAGAAAAGATAAAAAAATAAAAAGATTTATTATAAAAATTTGTTTAACTATAAAACTTATGATAATTATAAAAGATATAAAGAGGTATGTAAGGAGTTTAAAAAAGCAATTTGCAATGCAAAAATTTTAGCTTTTAATGATTTATATAATATATTAGATAGTAAGGAGGGTGAAATATATATATATATATGTATAAGTTAGTTAAAAAAAGAGATATGAGTATTAAGGATTTAGTTCAAGTGAAGTGTATTAAGGATGAAGATCAAAAAATATTTTTACTAGAAGATGATATTCAACAAATGTGGATCAGATATTTTGCTTAACTTTTCAATGAAGATTATGAGAATGCGATTGACTTTAGTGACCTTAGCACCTTAAATGAAAAATAAAAGTTTTTTTTTATCAGTATATTAGTAAAATCGAAGTTAAGGAGGCTTTAAAGAAAATGAAGTGTGGAAAAGTTGTTTGGCTTGATGATATTCCAATAAAGGTGTGGAAATGCATAGGAGATGAAAGAATTTCTTGGCTTACTAAACTTTTTAATATTATTTTGAAGACTAAAAAGATGCCAGATAAGTGAAGAATGAGTGTGTTCATTCTTATTTTTAAGAATAAAGGCGATGTATTAGATTGTGCGAATTATAGAGGAATTAAGTTAATGTTTCATATCATAAAACTATGGGAGAGAGTTACGGGGAATAGGTTGCGGCATGACACTAATGTTTCTCAAAATCAATTTGGATTCATTTCAGGAAGGTCTACTATGGAAGCTATTCATTTATTGAGAGGTTTGACAGAGAAGCATAGAGAGAATAAAGAAGATATACATATATTTTTTATTAGTTTAGAGAAAGCATATGATAAAGTTTCAAGAGAAGTGATATGTAGAGTTCTGCATAAAAAAGGGGTTAATAATGCTTATATTCAAGTCATTAAGGATATGTATGCATGAGGTGTTACTTGTGTTCAAATACAAGGTGGTTTGACCAAATATTTTCCTATTTAAGTTTGACTACATCAAGGATTAGCTTTAAGCCCATATCTTTTTGCTTTAACCATGGATGTTCTCACTAGACATTTGCAAGAGGATATTCTTGTATGTTGATAAGACGTGAGAGGAAGTTGAAGGTAAACTTGAATTATGGAGGTCAACTTTAAAGTCTAAATGTTTTCGTTTGAATAGATCTAAAATTGAATATATGGAGTATAATTTTAGTGATAATAGATCTATTAGGGGGATTGTGACTTTGGGTGATCAAGTCATAAATAAGAGTACACATTTCAGATATCTTGGGTCTATTGTTCAGAGTGATGGTGAAATAGATAGGGATATTATTAGTAGAGTTCAAGTTGGATGGTTGACGTGGAGGAATGCGTCAGGCTTGTTGTGTGATAGAAAAGTCCCTTTTAAACTTTAGGGAAAATTCTATAAGATGGTAGTGAGACCTACAATGCTTTATGATACAAAATGTAGGTCGTTAAAAGAGAAGCATAATATTAAGTTAAGTGTTGCAAAGATGAGGATGCTCAATTGGATGAGTGGCTTTACTCTTAGAGACATGATACGAAATAAGCATATACTTGAAAAGGTTGGAGTAGCTCCAGTGAAAGATAATATTAGAGAGAGTAACCTTAGATGGTTTGGTCACATAAAACGACTGCCTTCAGATGACCCAGTTTGGAAAGTAGATGTATTATATTTGACTTATGTTAAGAAAGGTATATGTAGACCTAAAAAGACTTGGTTAGAAAATATTAGAAATTACATTTCTTTATTAGATTTAGATGATAATTTGACTCTTAACAGGACACCATGGAGAAAAAGGATTCATGTAGGCGACCCCACATAGTGGGATAAAGGCTTGTTGTTGTTGTTGGATAAGATCAAGAGTTGTCACATGCCATTCTTTTTTGTGTTCTTATATTTCCTTATGAACATCATTTTTTCAATTAGATATTTTCAACTCCTTTTGAATTCTATAGGGGATAATTTAAAAGAAAGATAAGTTTTAAAAGCATGAAATTGAGGAGATAAATTATTAGAAGATAGATATTTACTACTTGGAAACTTCATATAAACTTTAGCTTCCTTGTACCTTTCCTATAAGCATTTGAGATATCAAGATCCAAATTAGTGTTACAATGAGATGGATGGTCAATGCTTAGTTCAAATGGGTACTTATTTTATCAACAAGGTGAGTGCCATCATTTGTATTTTGTTGATATGGTTCATAGAGTATTTTGTCGCTTTGCATCCCATCATCATTTTTCTTTAAATATCCAATGGTCATTTTATTGTGAGAAAAATATATATTTCTTGATCATATAATTTCTATATTCAATAAAATATTTTAAGGCCTCTAGTTTTTAACTTCAAATTCATTAGCTAAAATCTCCTTTAATTTTTTGACTTTTTCCTCATCATTACCTACTAAGATAATCAAGATAGTGATTTGACCTACAAGTGATTTGTCTAGAAATATGGTGAGATCAACTTAAGCTTAAGAGGCATATTTATTAATTATTGCAATATATCTCTAAAACCATGCTCTTGAAGATTTCTTTAAGCAACATAAGGATTCCCCTAGTTAACTAACTTTATCTTTGTTCTTGCTGGTCTCATATGCAAGAAGAACATTCATATTGATTTCTTCAAAATCTTCGTTTAGAGAGGCATTTTTTGCATGTTATTTGGTAAAAAGTTCAATCAAGATTCATAGCCACAGAGATAATAAGAAAAACTGATGCAAAAATATTTTGATAATCAATGTCATAAATTTGAGTAAAACCTTTTGCAATCAATCTTGATAATATGTCTAGCTTTGTATCTTTCAATGCTTCCATCATCTTTGTCTTTAGTATTGAAGATCCATTTGCATCCAATAAGTTTTTTTCATTGGATAAGATGAAGAGTTGCAACAAGACATTGTTTTTTAGAGATTTTATTTGTTTATAAACAATTTTTTAGTTAGGTTTTTTCAAAGCCTTCTAAATATTATTGGGGATTATTTACAAGAAAGATTAGTTGTAAAAGCATGAAATTAAGGAGATAAATTATTGTAAGATAGCTATTACTGATCGGATACATTATTATTTAAAATTTTATCTTTCTTGTAACTTTCATGTAAGCATTTGAGATATCAAGGTCAAAAGTAGTGTTACATTAAGAATGATGATTGAAGCCTAGTTCAAATAGGTAGTTTTGTTGTGAAGAAATCAGTGATTTAAAAATCGGATCGAACTGGCTGGTTTGACCGGTTCGACCAGTTCAACCATAAACCGGTCTGAGGGCCGGTCTGATCCAATCTCAAAATCGGCTTTGCTCTAAACCTGCCGGTTCAACCGATGAACTAGCGAACCGGTCCCGGTTTTTACAATTAATATAAGTATTAATATAAAAATCTTAAATTAAACACAATATTAATATAATTTCATCAATCTCAAGTCTTCTTTATTCCTTAAAAGCTCTTTCCATGAGTGAAAGTAAGAAGCTATATAAACTATACAAAGCAAAACTTCTAAGTGCTGTGAGACTAAACCATATAAAGCAAATAGTCACATTTAGTTTCATATTCATACTATACAGCTTATTTTTTTTAACGATTTTAAATTAATTTTTATAAAATGAATACTTTTTATTTTTTTTAGTTGATAATATTTATTTTTTTAGTTGATAATATTTTTTTTATCTATTTATTTTTTATATTTTTATTATATATATTATAAAGTTTGTGGATTCTACATTAATAGCTCTTGCCATGAGTAAAAATTATATGATATAAATTATAATATAAATAATTAATTTTTATAATTTGAATAATATTTAATTGTTGTAATTTTTTTGAAAAATTTTTATTTTATTTTTTTATTAATAATATTTAATTTTTACCAAGTGAAATACTCTTATGTTCAAAATTTCATCTCTAAATTTTTTTTATGTTATTAAATGAAAAACTTTTATATTAAAATATTTAATTATATTTATAATTTTATATTTGTGACTTTTTAAATAATTTATATTTATAAATTAAATTTAAATATGTAATATAAATTAGCAATAAATTATATTAAATTATATGATTATTATATTTCTTTATTTTGTTAATTTTATTAAATTTTTATAATTACAATATTATTTATTACGTCTTCCGGTTCGACCCCGGCTCGACCGGTTGAACCGTGAACCTCTCCTTCTTACAGTTCATTGTCCGGTCCGATTTTCAGAGCCTTGGAAGAAATGCTTGATTCACAAATACTTGTTAACTTTTTTTCTAATGTCTAGTATAAACCATGCCTTTATATCTTATTTATTGAATGTGATCCTGTGAAATTCTCAATGTGATCAAATTTTTTAGCTTTAGGGAGGTCGGTGAGAGTTGGAGGTATGGTATGGATAAAAAATCCATATTCATGAAGAGTGTTGAAATTCTCTCATTGAATTGAGGTTTGAGAAAGGTCTAGCTTTTAAAAATCATTACATTCATAAAAGTGTATAAGTAATTCCTTTTAGGATAATGACATTTGTAACATTTTTGTTAGAAGAATAAACAATAAATATGCACTTAATGGGTTTGGGGTCAAGTTTGTTTTATTCATGAGGTGGGATATGAATGAAGGTAGAATACTCAAAGTCTTTAAGTAAAATAACTATGATGGTTCTATTTATGTTGTGTATTGGTCCGGTTTTAGATTAGGTTGTTCTTGCATGACATCACACTATAAATGCCTATTAAGGCAAGTGTAAAAAGTACTACACTGTAATAATTAAGCTCTTGTTAAGATGAATTGAATAAAGCTCCTTTTCCCTGCATCTCTCCCACCCTCTCTTCTCTCTCCCTCTCTCTCTCTCTTGCAAGAAGTTCACCTTCCTCTTAAGAATGTTCTGCGAAGTGGTATCAAAAACTCATTGAGGCATTCGTGAAAGGAAGAAGTGAGTTTTGAATTTGCGATCGGGAGCGAGCAGACTACGTGGAGCACAAGACAAACTGTTCAGGGTGAGAGGTTGGTCGTTGGACACAGGAGAAAGAAGATTCACGTGTGTGGATGAAAAGACCCACACGTGGCCTAAACGCATAGCGATGCAAGCATGGGATTGGAGCAAGTGCGGACGTCCGTACACTTGGGGTAGATGTCACGACCCGACCCGAGACGAGACGGATCCCGCCCGCGCCGGATCGCGACGGGGAATAGCTAACCAGGATCTGGCTTTGGATTAGGTTACTGAACTGATCTTCCAAATTCTTAACTCAACAGAAGCACACAGAACAACAGAGCTACTAAAAACATCAAATGCAGCGGAACAAAACATCTATCTTTTCATTTCCTCAAAATAATCATCTACAGAACAGTACATGGCTTTCAACAGAAAGAAAGACAGAACAGGAAAGCAATGACTGTACAAAAATCAAAAGTACAAAAGTACCTAATCTGATCAGACTCTGAAATCTAATCCTGGACCTCCTTGCCCTTCCCAGAACCTGAAAACCACCAGAAAGCAAGGGTGAGCTCAACAGCTCAGCAAAGCAACAAACCACCATTCTAAATCCTCAGAAAACAAAACCAAACTTATCAGACAGAAATCAGATCAGAAGTCGGAACAGAATCAGAAATCAAAACTTACGGACAGATATCAAATCACATCAGAGTCGTACAGATCGTATCAGAACAGAACAAATCAACAGAGTCAGAATCAGAAATCAGAATCGTACGGATCATATCATGTCATAATCACAATTTCGTACAGAACAGAACAGATACAGAAAATAGTACAGATACATATAGCTAAATGCCCTGACACTGACGGAATCTCTACGGATTCCGGCCCCTTATGCCTCCCTTCCCAGACACTGACTGAATCTCATAGGATCCAGGCCCCTTATGTCTCCCTTTGTGCTCACGGCACCAAAACAGATGTGCTTATAGCACCAAAACAGAATTCATCGGATCCGGAACAGAACAGATATCAGATTTCAGATTGAGCTCATATCAGATTTCCCGTTTCACTAACTGAATCTCATAGGATCCAGACCCCTTATAGCTCCCTTTTTATAGCTTATACACATAGCATTTCAATTCAGAAGAAATCCGGACAATTCAGAAATTACCCAAAAATCGGGCAGCACAACGGCAGTATACGGAATTTACACAAAAATTCCTGCAAAGAAAATTTACCGAATTCGCACAGAATACAGATATCAACATTTCAGAACCTTTATTCTACTGCACAGATAAATTCCAATTTCACAGAAAAATTCGGTCGACTAAAAACACAGTCGAATCAAAAATATCCGGACAAAAATCTTCAAAATATAGTCAAAACGTGCACACTCGGCACGGCAACGATATACAAAAAGTTACGCGGTAAAAACTGAACCGTTCAAAAGATACGGACGAAAATCGCTAACGGAAACAAAATCCGGACAGAAAATACCGCCAAACACGACGGTTCTGAAAATTTAGAAAGTCGGATTGTGCCTTACCTCGTGCACAGCAATTTCCTCAACAGTCACTTCGATCGAAAACGGCTCCGCGTCGCCCGAAAATCCGCTTTTCCACTTTTTCCTTCGTTTTTCTCTCTCCTCAGCTTTTTCTCTCTCTTCAAAATATCTCAATTCTATATATATCCAGACTGATCGTCCCGGACGATCGAGCTTCGTACCGGACGATCCATGAAGAGAGGAATTCCGTCCAGACGAAAAATGACATATCGTCCCTGGCGAAGGGTTCACGGGAGAATTTTCGTCCAGACGATCCAATTTTCGTCCCGACGAACCATACAACCAAAACTGATTTTCTGCACAACCTGTACCGATCGTCCCGGACGATCCATATTCGTCCCGGACGAACCTGGAGCAAAAACTGATATTACAATCTCCCCAACTTAAAAAAAAATGTCGTCCTCGACATTATCCAGTCCAAACTCAGTCAAAACAAGTACGGGTACAACCGTCTCATATCAGACTCCTTCTCCCAAGTTGCTTCCCGTGCAGTCCGGTGCTTCCACTGGACTTTAACCATCGGAATCTCTTTATTTCTTAACTTTCGGACGTCGTATGCCAAAATAAGCTCTGGCTCTTCCTTGTACACCAGATTCTCCTGAATCTCAACTTCATCAGCAGACAACTTCTTCCCAGAGTCTGAAACCCACTTCCTCAGAGTGGATACGTGAAACACATTATGCACATCCGGCATAGAATCAGAAAGCAATAGGCGATAAGCAGATTTTCCAATTCTTTCCAAAATCTCAAATGGTCCAACATACCTTGGACTAAGCTTGCTTACCTGACCAAATCTGCTCACACCTTTCATCGGGCTGACTTTGACATACACAAAGTCACCAACCTGAAACTCAACAAATCTGTGCTTCTGATTGTAATACTTCTGCTGACGATCTTGAGCGGCTTTCAATCTTTCTCTTATCAAATTGATCTTCTGAGCAGTTTCATCAGCAAAAGTGGCCCCCAAAGCCTGTCTATCTCCGACCTCCGTCAGAGTCAAAGGAGTACGGCACTTCCTGCCATACAAAGCCTCGTACGGTGCCATACCGATACTGGACTGAAAACTGTTGTTATAAGCAAACTCAATCAGCGGAATATGATCCTCCCAACTTCCGCTAAAGTCCAGAACACAAAGCCTCAACAGATCTTCCAGTACCTGAATAGTCCTCTCAGACTGTCCGTCGGTCTGAGGATGAAAGGCTGTACTGAAATGCAGTTTCGTACCCAAGCCTTGCTGAATGCCTTTCCAAAGTCTGGAAGTAAAGCGTCCATCTCGATCAGATACGATCACACGAGGCACACCGTGCAATCTGACTATTTCCTTCACATAAATCTGTGCCAAGCGATCAACTGAATCCGTCTGTCTGATCGGAAGAAAATGGGCTGACTTGGTCAATCGATCTACAACCACCCAAATGGCATCATGTCCTTGTCTAGATCGAGGAAAACCCATCGCAAAATCCATCGTTACCTCCTCCCATTTCCACTCAGGGATAGGCAACGACTGCAACAGTCCACCTGGTCGCTGATGCTCTGCCTTCACCAACTGACAGGCTTCGCATCTCGACACAAACTCTGCTACATCTTTCTTCATCCCAGGCCACCAAAACAAAAGTTTCATGTCAGCATACATCTTACCACTGCCTGGATGAACAGTGTAGCCAGAATGATGAGATTCACACAGAATCTCCTGCCTCAAGTCTCCAAACACAGGTACCCACAACCTGTTCTTACAGAAAATAACACCAGAATCAGAAATTCGAAGTTCAGGAGTCTTACCAGATCCAATCTGTGCAATCAACTTCGAATAATCAGAATCTGACTTCTGGGCTTCTTGAATCCGTGCTTCCAAAGAAGACTGAATACTCATCTGAGCCAACTCCAAATCACTGGAGGAAACCACCTCCAATCGCAATCTCTCCAAATCACGAATCAGAAAGTCATCACAGGTAAGCTGAATACCTGTGAATCCAGAAGACTTCCTGCTCAGAGCGTCCGCTACCACATTCGCCTTCCCAGGCTGATACTGAATAGTCAAATCGTAGTCCTTGATCAACTCGAGCCACCTCCTCTGTCTCAGATTCAGATCCTTCTGAGTAAAAATGTACTTCAGGCTCTTATGATCAGTAAAGATCTCACATCTGACGCCATACAGGTAATGACGCCAAATCTTCAAAGCAAAAACAACTGCAGCTAACTCCAGATCATGCGTCGGGTAATTCTTCTCATGTGGTTTTAACTGTCTCGAAGCATAAGCAATTACCTGACCATGCTGCATCAGAACACAACCCAATCCTTTCAGTGAAGCATCACTGAACACCTGAAAACCCTCCGTACCTGACGGAAGTGCCAACACTGGAGCTGAAGTCAAACACTCCTTCAATCTCTGAAAACTAGCTTCACACTCCGGTGTCCAAACAAAAGGAACTGACTTCTGAGTCAGTCTCGTCAGAGGAGTCGAAATCTGTGAAAATCCTTTCACAAACTTCCTATAATACCCGGCCATGCCCAAGAAACTACGTACCTCAAATACCGTAGTCGGCCTTGGCCAATCAGCAACAGCCTGAATCTTCTGGGGATCTACAGAAATGCCTTCTCCGCTAATCACATGCCCCAGAAAAGAAATGCTCTTCAGCCAGAATTCACACTTAGAGAACTTGGCATACAGCTGATGCCTCCTCAAAGTCTCCAACACAATCCTCAAATGCCTGGCATGCTCATCCTCAGATGCAGAATATACCAGAATATCGTCAATGAAGACGATCACAAACTGATCCAAATACTCCCTGAATACTCGGTTCATCAGATCCATGAAAATCGCAGGCGCATTGGTTACCCCAAAAGGCATAACCAAAAACTCGTAGTGCCCGTACCGAGTACTGAAAGCAGTCTTCACCACATCAGTTTCCTTCACCTTCACCTGATAGTATCCGGATCTCAAATCAATCTTCGAAAATACCGAAGATCCGGAAAGTTGATCAAACAAGTCGTCAATCCGAGGCAAAGGGTACTTGTTCTTGATCGTGACATTGTTCAAATCTCTGTAATCAATACACATACGGAGTGTACCGTCCTTCTTCTTCACAAATAATACAGGTGCTCCCCAGGGCGAAACACTAGGACGTACAAAACCTCTGCCAACCAACTCCTGAAGCTGAACTTTCAACTCAGAAAGTTCTTTCGGTGCCATCCTGTACGGAGCTTTCGATATCGGAGCGGTACCCGGAAAAACATCGATAGAGAACTCCACATCTCTATCCGGAGGTAAACCAACCAACTCCTCAGGAAAAACATCGGCAAACTCCCGTACCACAGGGATCTCAGAAACAGAACCAACCTCTAGGTTCAGATCCCGCACCGAAGCCAAAAATACTGGGCATCCTTTCTTCCACATTCTGCTCACCTCCAACACAGAAACCAGACTGGAGAGAACACCTCGTAATCCCTGAAATACAACTCTCTCTCCAGCCATAAGCAAACTCACTTGCTTCTTCAGACAGTCTATCTGGGCCTCATACTGACTCAGCCAATCCATGCCCAGAATCACATCATACGAAGAAATCGGCAATCGAATCAAACTAGACTTCCACTTCTTGCCAGAAATCTCGATCTCACACAAACAAAACTGTCGAGCAATCAATGGATTCCCAGCCGGTAAAATCACAGACAAAGAAACCGGTAAAACCATCGAATCCAAATGTAAAATCTCAAAACAATGCTCGGACAGAAAAGAATGACTCGCTCCAGAGTCAAACAAAACACGACAGGGCTGATCAGAAATGTAAACCGTACCTGTCACAACATCCGGAGCATCACGAGCCTCCTGCTGACTCAGACTGTAAACTCGGGGCTGAACTGGAACAGGAGCTGAAGCAACAGAACTACTCTGCTCCCTCTGAATCGTAGGTGGTCTCCGTGGTGCAGAACTAGAACCACCACCTCTACCAGCAAATCCCTCAGGGCGTGGAGGAACAGTCCTCGGTCTTCCTGCTGCTGAACCAACAGGTCTGACAAAGCCCTCAGATCGCTGCTCATATCCCATCTGTGGACATTCTGCAATCCTATGTCCCGGCTGACCACATCTGAAACAAAGACCAGCTATCCTGTAGCACTGGCCATGGTGTCGCCGTCCACAACTCTGGCACACAGGTGCCGTACTGACAGATCCAGAACTAGTCGTACTGGTAGCAGTACCAGACGATCCTCCGCTCTTCCTGGAATCTCCAGATCCAGATCCAGGAACAAATCTCCTCTTCCCAGAGGAACCACTGCCAGATGTCTCTCCTCCAAACCTCTTCCTACTCGCAGTCCACCGCTGCTGAGTAGCCGTCATGTCATTCTCAATCAGACGAGCTCGCTCCACAAGCTCAGAGAAATCAGTAATCCGGAACGGTATCAGAGGCTGCCTCAAAGTGTCTCGTAAGCCTCTCAGAAATCTGTAGCACCTCTCAGCAGACGTGCTAACCAGCTGCGGAGCGTACCTGGCTAATGCAGTAAACTCAGCCTCGTACTGCATCACCGTCTTGCTCCCCTGAACAAGTCTCAGAAAACTCTCCTGCATCTGCTGTCGTGCAGAAGGGGGAACAAACCAGTCCCGAAATACTTCGGTGAACTCCTCCCAAGTGATCAAGGAGTTCAATCTGCCCTGAAATCTGGCTGCTTGCTGGCCATCCCACTAGTGCTCAGCCTCTCCGTCCAACAGAAAAACAGCTAACGGAACTTTCCTGTCTGCAGGACACTGCATCCCGTCAAAAGTCTTCTCCAATCTCCTCAGCCACTCCTCGGCTGCTCTGGGCTCAACAGCGCCCTCAAACCTCGGAGGCTTCAACCTCAAAAATAACTGCAGGTGTCGATCAATGTCCTCAGATCTAACAGTCGAAGCTCTGCTCTGAGTCTCGCTCATCATCTGAGCAACAAGTGAAGCAAACTGTGAAAGCGTATCAGCACCGACCACTGGGGCTGTACTCCCCACTGGTGCTGCCTGATCGTCACTCTGACCGTCTGTCATGTCTGGGTCTGGCTGATCCATACAGAAAAATCCAGAAAATCCGGAAAACTATCACAAAACAACACAAAATAACACAATAAAAAGCCAAACGACCCAAAACTACCTCCCAGACAGACTCACTGATCACTTCCTAGAGCTCTGTTTTACAATCCAACCTGTTTCCAAAACCAGTGCTCTGATACCAAAAAAAAGCTTGTCACGACCCGACCCGAGACGAGACGGATCCCGCCCGCGCCGGATCGCGACGGGGAATAGCTAACCAGGATCTGGCTTTGGATTAGGTTACTGAACTGATCTTCCAAATTCTTAACTCAACAGAAGCACACAGAACAACAGAGCTACTAAAAACATCAAATGCAGCGGAACAAAACATCTATCTTTTCATTTCCTCAAAATAATCATCTACAGAACAGTACATGGCTTTCAACAGAAAGAAAGACAGAACAGGAAAGCAATGACTGTACAAAAATCAAAAGTACAAAAGTACCTAATCTGATCAGACTCTGAAATCTAATCCTGGACCTCCTTGCCCTTCCCAGAACCTGAAAACCACCAGAAAGCAAGGGTGAGCTCAACAGCTCAGCAAAGCAACAAACCACCATTCTAAATCCTCAGAAAACAAAACCAAACTTATCAGACAGAAATCAGATCAGAAGTCGGAACAGAATCAGAAATCAAAACTTACGGACAGATATCAAATCACATCAGAGTCGTACAGATCGTATCAGAACAGAACAAATCAACAGAGTCAGAATCAGAAATCAGAATCGTACGGATCATATCATGTCATAATCACAATTTCGTACAGAACAGAACAGATACAGAAAATAGTACAGATACATATAGCTAAATGCCCTGACACTGACGGAATCTCTACGGATTCCGGCCCCTTATGCCTCCCTTCCCAGACACTGACTGAATCTCATAGGATCCAGGCCCCTTATGTCTCCCTTTGTGCTCACGGCACCAAAACAGATGTGCTTATAGCACCAAAACAGAATTCATCGGATCCGGAACAGAACAGATATCAGATTTCAGATTGAGCTCATATCAGATTTCCCGTTTCACTAACTGAATCTCATAGGATCCAGACCCCTTATAGCTCCCTTTTTATAGCTTATACACATAGCATTTCAATTCAGAAGAAATCCGGACAATTCAGAAATTACCCAAAAATCGGGCAGCACAACGGCAGTATACGGAATTTACACAAAAATTCCTGCAAAGAAAATTTACCGAATTCGCACAGAATACAGATATCAACATTTCAGAACCTTTATTCTACTGCACAGATAAATTCCAATTTCACAGAAAAATCCGGTCGACTAAAAACACAGTCGAATCAAAAATATCCGGACAAAAATCTTCAAAATATAGTCAAAACGTGCACACTCGGCACGGCAACGATATACAAAAAGTTACGCGGTAAAAAACTGAACCGTTCAAAAGATACGGACGAAAATCGCTAACGGAAACAAAATCCGGACAGAAAATACCGCCAAACACGACGGTTCTGAAAATTTAGAAAGTCGGATTGTGCCTTACCTCGTGCACAACAATTTCCTCAACAGTCACTTCGATCGAAAACGGCTCCGCGTCGCCCGAAAATCCGCTTTTCCACTTTTTCCTTCGTTTTTCTCTCTCCTCAGCTTTTTCTCTCTCTTCAAAATATCTCAATTCTATATATATCCAGACTGATCGTCCCGGACGATCGAGCTTCGTACCGGACGATCCATGAAGAGAGGAATTCCGTCCAGACGAAAAATGACATATCGTCCCTGGCGAAGGGTTCACGGGAGAATTTTCGTCCAGACGATCCAATTTTCGTCCCGACGAACCATACAACCAAAACTGATTTTCTGCACAACCTGTACCGATCGTCCCGGACGATCCATATTCGTCCCGGACGAACCTGGAGCAAAAACTGATATTACAGTAGACACAACCATGCACGACATGAAACCATATAGGTGTCAGGGGGGACAAGCACGCTAAGGGCTTGTGGTCGTAGTGCTAGAGTAAGCTTCTTGTGTGAATCACCATCACAAAAGAAGGCCACACAGGCTTAGTGTTAGTAGTTAGGCAGGAGCACACCAACGCGCAAACCGGGATGAGTAACCATAGAATAGTGCCAGGCAAGTGTGCAGTTAAGTCACGTGGGTGGCGAGCGCTGTGCAATGTAAAACGCACAATCGTGCACGAGAGCTAGCTTAGACATGCGAGGATCAATCATATATAGGCAGACCATGTGTGACTATGCAGGATAAGAAGGAAGGTAGGCTAACCGTGAGTCTGGTCTTGTGGACTAGGAGCGAGAGAAGGTGGTAGATTCAGAGGTGTCGGCCTCAGTTTTGTGTAGTTTGGTTCCAAGATCAGAGACGGAGCAGTTGCACAGGGCGGAGATGAAAGTAAGTGGAGTCTCTCGGTTTGAATATGGATAAGAAGGAACATATTTTTACAAGCAGGTAGTTCTTTGATTGTTCTGTTAAAACATCTTGATCAAGGTGAAGATTGTTATTGTATTGGTCCAAGTTTTAGTTATGTTGCTTTGCATGACATCACACCAAAGTTAATGCCTATAAATAGGCATTGTAGTTTGATGTAATGAGATGCAGTGTCATATGCCTAATGAATAAAAGGAATATACATTCCACTCTCCGTGTCATCTCTCTCCCTCTCATTTAAGACCAAGAAGAAGAACCTCTCTTCCTCCTCATGCAAGAATTCCTAAAAAGTGGTATCATAGCCTGGTAAAGCTGATCAGGTAAAGGATGAAGGTGATATTGTAATCAAGAAGAGAAGGCGAGATGGTGAGTGCCATGGACTGGTGAACGACCATCTCAAGTCTTTGATTGCGCGGGAGATAGCGAGCGCCTAAGGTGTAGATTTGTCACGCCAAGTTCGGCTGAACGCTGCCGGGTCACAGGGCTTCAAGCATACTTCCACGTTTAGGCAGGTCGCTGGGCTTCAGATGGAGTTTGGACAAATGCTCGTAATTCTCCGTGGACAGATGCCCTGAGCTAATCACGCGGGTGTCGCAAGCAGTGAAGAACGTTGTATGCTCGACGAGGGAGCAGTAAGCGGAGAGACATGCTGAGCAAAGGCGAGGCCTATGTGCAGCACTCGCACTGTGCAGGCTGCGGGCAAACGCGAGCTGGAGAAATAGTGTAGTGAATGTGAGGGAGGCAATCGTGGTAGCAGTGGTGTCTTACAGGCGCCTGGGCTGCAAGGTGGGCTGGACGTGCGCACGTAGTAGAGTCATATGCTAGGCCAGTTTGTCAAGCTTCTCATGGACACATCCTTGTGCACAAGCTTCCAAACCCAAATTCACATTCGGCTATGAAGGTGTGCAAGAAGTGGGACTGGAGAATTGATGAAAGATATGTTCAGATATTTGAGGTGGAGCCTCAAGGTATTTTGGTTGTTTTGTATTAGATATGTGGATCAAAACCGAAAGATCAAGAACCTCGGAGCGATAGGTTGGTCATGGACTCAGAATGAGACAAGTGTCGTGCGAAGTCACAGATAGGAGCGCTCACGAGTGTCCGAGGAAGATAGGTGATGCAAAAGGCACGAGCGTGCGTATCATGGGAGAAACAACAAGGGTTGTAGCTGCACGTGGTTTAGAATGCACGGGTGTGAGCTGGAGCCGTGGATTGGAATGCATAGTGGAGGTTGAGCGCGAGGGTGATTGGGCTCGTTTCGACAGGTTTTCTCGTGGAGTTAGTGCAATGAGCCAGTTAGATTGCAGCAAACACATATGCGGTTCTTTGATCGTAAAATTGGACCAATTTAGAGATTATTGTGTATTGGTCCGATTTTAAAGTAGGTTATTCTTGCATGACATCACACTGATTTAAATGCCTAAAAAAAGGTAAATTTTGTGTAATTTGACAAATTCTATAATCGTCTTTCATTAAAAAAAAAATCCAAATAACTATACTATGAACATTTATAAATGATTGAACCACCCAACTATAAAGACATTGGTCACACAAGGGTGCTCCCTATATGCCACTATGGATGATAAAGAAAGGTTGAGAGATTTTGTAGGTTATCTAGGCTACATGTTCCTAATATATTTTGATATTTGATAAAAATAACATTGTTTTTAATTACTGAAAAATAAAAGAATAATTTCTTGAGATACACAAAGTTTGGATGACATAGAAAAATATATCATAATATTGTTACACTCCTTTTAGAGCATGTTTTATTTGTAACATAAAATTTCTTTAGTTTTCAAGAAATAGAGTCAAAGCATTTCCTTTAGCATTGTCAAATCATCCTCCCTAATATCACATCCTAAAACTCAATGAGTAGGAAAAAAATTTAGTAACATAATGCATATTCATGGCAAATTTGGGAATATTAACTATAAGATGTTGATTCTCCATAATACTCCATAAAATAAGAGAATATTTTATGAAATAAAGATATATGTCCAACCTTGTGATATGATACTCCTGAATCCACAATCTAAAGGTATTTACAGCCTTAAATTTTTGAGTGAGTGATCTGATGCTGATGTTAAATGTTGCTGAAATTAGCTAGTTTGTAGTTGGCTGAACATCCTTTTTAGCATTTTTAATTTGCTCTTAATAGAATGATGAGTGTGGAGGCATGTAGCTTCTAATATTCCATGTTATTTTCAGATCCCCTTGATTTGAATTTTAGATATTTTTGAAAAGAAAAGATTGCACACATTAGATAATCATATTTTCCTAATCCACTTGTGAAAATGAACTGATTGAGCCCACTTGTAATAATTTTGTCCATTCAATTTGTGCACTGAGTGAGATTTGATGATAGGCTTATGCAAAGTCATTCCATCTTTGACCATATTTATATCATTAGAAGACAAGAATCTAATCAATTCGACAAGACTTGATTTTCATTTGGGATGGCTTTCTCACAACTTTTTAAATAACTTTTAAAAGCAATAAAAAGCCATCCAAAACAAAAACCTTGATTAAAAATAAGGGACCAAGACCAACCGAGGCTAAGCTTGGTTGGTTGGCGAGCACATTTAGAAACCCCCAATCCTAAGTTCAAATCCCCTCTACCACGGCCTCACCTCTTCAATGAGTCAAAGCAAGTATATATCCAATGTCGGTGGGTGGCCTCGTTAGATTCCGCCGAAAGAATAATTACGCCGCCAAGCACCTCCTTTGAAGTGGCAACAAGATATCACGTTCTAATATATATATATATATATATATATATATATATATATATATATATATATATATATATATAAAGGGACCAATAGCTTGCAATCAAAAAGCCTTCTATGAAAACATCACGAGTGAGAAGCGAGCAAAGTTCAGGAAAATTCGACAATTACGACAAGCTGAGCTCTCAATAAACTTCGGAAAAATTAGGCAATCTGAATATGAAAGTGTTTGATAATTTGGAACTCAGATTTTTTTCATTTCCTTTCAATAAAATTCATAATAGTATAAAAAAAAAAGAGAAAAAAGAATTCATATTTGGCTTCCAATGCAACCAATTGCAACATATCCAACCAGAAGAACAAGAAAATTGAAGAACAATCAAAATAACAGCTGCCAACTAAGGAAGAAACAAAGAACATGCAGGAAGGAACACACAACATCTACTTTCCAATTTATTAAACTGCAATTTTAGTCTACAAGATAAACATCTAAAAGAAAGTCAAGCAGCAGAAACATCCAGTAATCAGGAGATGAGCAGAGCAGGGGAATGAAATAAAATCATCATATTCATAAAACTAATAAGTTGCTTGAGGGAAAATGCGAGAGAGAACAAGAGAAAACAGAGAGCAACGCAAACAAAGCAAGGCCAGCCTAGCAGACAGGGAAGAAGAAGGAACTTGAAAGCAAGGCCAGCCTAGCAGACAGGGAAGAAGAAGGAACTTGTAATTAACAGTTCAACTTGTGATTTAACACTAGAAAATAGGCAGGGAAGTAGGAATATGTTTGAAAATACTTGGAATTCTCAAATAAAACCTAACTATCTCGATAAAAACAGCGAGAACGATCAACAAATCCAAAGGAAAAATCAGAAAAATAGTAGTTTTATTGTCATAATCAAACTAACGGAAGAAAAATAACAAAATACAATTGATCCTCTATTTGAGAGGAAGATCTATCTCTCCCAAATCTCTAGACCGCGCTAGACCCCAAAAACCTAGACCTAAGAGATCTCAAATTTCAGCCCAAATTCAAGATGCCATAACCCTAGAAAAATAAACTATTTAATTGAATACAATTCCAAAGGAAATCTCTAAACAGTCCTTACATTTAAATTTCCCTCCAAACTCCCTCAAAAGTCTTTCCTAAACAACTTTTCTGGAATCGGTGGCTTGTTCGGCGCGTACAGGAGAGGCGGAAATTCCGCCTCTGTTCCGTCTGGGCCGGTCCCTTGTGGACAAACTGGACCGTTCTACCAGAATATCAGACAAACTACAACACGTATAATCTGAAAATCAACTACCAATTAACAATTCATAAACTCAAAATAAAGAACACATTTTGCAGAGAGAGGGAGACGAAATTGAAGACGGTAATCACCAACAGGCGTTCTTAGAAATAGATAAACTGAGAATCACAACCGATGCAAGTCAGAAGAATAATCAAAGTCTAAAATTTCTTCATATAAAAACAGAAACGAACTCTCTTACATCCAGAGAAGTGACAATAACCGAATGTTTAGAACCATAAAAAAATTTCAAGAAATGGACTTACAATACCTTCAGGTCATGCAAATATCAGTTGCCTATCTAGAACTGCTGATTGTGTAAGACAGTAAGTGATGAGGACATCGCCAGCATTTTCGACGCCGGAGATCGAAGGCCACGAGCATGACTTGTATTTTGTCATTTTATGTAGTAGCGTATTTTATTTTGATGTTCTTCCGTTTTTGCCCTTATGGGCCTTAGTCGCTTATGTAGCCCGGAAGGGCATTTGAGTCATTTCTTAATTTTTCATTTTGGCCTATTTATATGAGGCCTCATGCATTGTAATTTCAGTTTTTGATGAATGAAAATTTGCCTCTTACGTTCTCTTTGTGAGTTCAACGATCTCTTAGTGAGTTCGCCGGAGAAAACTAGATCTCTTAGTGAGTTCTAGTTTTCTAATTATCTCATCTTGTGGAAATTCAAAGTGAATATATTCAAGGTTAGCAATTCTGTGGTGGCCCAAATCCCTAGATCTTGTTTTCTCTCCTCCTCCGTTCCCTGCATTTGTTTTCGTTTAGCCTTGGCCTGCTCAAACCTCCGGCCACTTTGGCTGCCACCCCGCCGGCCAAGCCTTTCTCCAGGCGTTGGCCATCGATCCAGAAACTCCCGCGCAGCCAACTCCCCTCCTCCTTACCGATTCTCAACCCCACAGCCAGCAGTCCAAGCCGTGAACCCCCTTTCTCCCACCTCAGCTCACCGAAATTTTTTGCAGTCTCTGCTGCCGTTACCTGCTGGTGGCCCAAACCGTGGGAAATCAAGCATTTAATGCTAGATTTATTACTCCTTCAATCAGCCATTACAACAAATAAACTCTAGTATATGCTTATAATTTGAATTTCAAAATTGTTTATCTCGTACACCCCCAAAAGGAAACTTTCCTTTTATTAAAATCTGAATTTGCTGCAAATTTTAATGAAAATCTGTTACTTAATCATGTGGGCCCCATTGGATTAATTACTTAATTCCCTCTCCCCCCTTCTCTTCATTTGGAAACTAATTTAATTTTCTAATTAGTGCTCCCCCTCCACGTCTCCATACTAGACGACAATTCCAAAAAAAAAAACTGAAACTGTTTCTCCTGAAGTTTTCTCCCCTACCCAAATTCCCACCTGGACGTGGCTTGCTCTTCTCCAGCCAAAGCCATCCTCCAACGTCAGCCTTCTGGAGCTATTTCAGAATTTGGAATTTTGCTCTACCCTTGGCCTTCTCCACCTAAGTCGATCGTCTCCCCTCTTTGGGTTTCGAGCTACCTATCCACGAACGACGATCTAAGGGTCCTTCTTCCTCGAAGTGGCCTCGGTTCTAATGTGGAGACGCTTCTTCCGCTAAAGCCTAGATTAGTGAGCGTATGGGCTCTAAAGGTGAGAGTTCTCTTTATTAATTCGTGGATTCTTGTTTATTGTCGTAGCATACAATTATCCCTTGCATTTTCTTGAATTGATTGGTTAAACGAATGTCGCTCTTCGTTGCCTAAGCGAGTTAAGACTAAGAATTCTTAGGTTCACTCTTTTATTACAAATGATAATTTTAATTTGGCTTACTTTGTTCAAATTGCTCTTTAGAATTTCCTAAAGTAACTCCATCGCATGTACGTTTCACATCATCTTGGTATCAGAGCATGGCTAGCATGCTTTACTTGTGCTAGAAGTTTCTAGGAAGTTAGTTACCATTTGTGTGGCTCATTTGCATGCATACCATTGCTAATTTCATAAGAATTTCCTGTTTTATTTTGCTGTCCAGAATATTTCCTGCATGTTGTTATCGTAATATGCAAGTTTAGTTCATCACCTAAGTGAAGTCTTAGTCTTGCCACTTCATCTAAGTGTTTAGGTCACTTGCTACACTTGTAATACTTGCTGTCCAGACTTTTTCCTGCTATATTTAGGGACATTTAGGTGACCCTAAACCTTTAACTAGTTGCTGTCCAACCTTCTAAACCCGCCCCCAACACTTAGCCAACCTGCTTCATTGTATTAGGTTGCTGTCCTTAGGATTCCAGCAGCATATAGAGGTATTAGGAGCATCCTACAGCGGCATCTAGGTGTTTTCCTCCACCCCAAAACCCATCCTAAACACCTAGGCTTCTTCACCAACAGTTGTGGTTTGCTGTCCAAACTTTTCTGCACCACTGTAGTGAGTCTAAGTGAGCCTAACTTAGAGTCTAGATGACGTCCCTTACACCCACTCATCTTTGAGTTTTACTTAACACTTTTCAATGGATCCGATAAGACTCCAAAAGAGTTTAGATGACATCGTTAACCTAGTGGGCAGTATGACTAGAATTATGACGGAGAAACCCGTTGACTATCCCCACTCTAAATACAGGCCCCACTCAGCTTATCACCCGAGACCTGAGCCTAAGCCTCCACGACCTCACTTAGAGTCACCCTATCGTCTGCCAACCTTTGATGGTTCCTCGGATCCTTACCACGTTAGGGAATGAGCTAGACAACTAGATGACTATTTTGAATCATGTCAAATCCCTGAATCCCACCAGGTTAGCATTGCTAAATCTCACCTCAAAGGCCATGCTCTTCAATTTTGGGCAAGATTGGAAGATCATAAAGAGTCTCGCGGTGAGTACCCTACTTGGAAAGACATGAGACGAGATCTTAACCTAAAATACCGACCCTCTACTAGCGACTGTCGTCTAGGGCCTCACCCTACCTCTTTCGTTGTGACAAACCAGGGACATCATTATAGTCGAAACCAATCACCCGTTAGTAGCGTTAGGGTTGCTGTCTCACCCTGTAGGTCTTCTCTTAGTTGTGATGACCGACCCTTTAGCGGGTCTTCTGTTGGATCGATCTCACATAACTCCCCACTTGGACCGATGTCTGGCCATCCAAGTCAGCCTTTAGCTTCTCGAACCCTAGCCCCTGAAAATGTAATGTTAATAGAGGAATGCGTTGAGAAGATAAGGTCCCCAAAACCTGATATTGAGTGCATCCATTTCGTGGATGCTAATGATAACGAAGACTTCTTTGAGGATGAAACTGAAGTGATTGAATTAGACCCCCTGCTGGACTTAAACCCTGATGTAGGAGGTCTAGAACCTTTTAACCTCGAGACCTTAGCCCCTCTTGAGACTAATATCATTAACAATATCTCTTTGGATAAGGTCTGCCTGGACAATATTGATTTGATCCCGAAAGAGATTGATCTGACCTTGAACACAATGAAATTAAAATTGGAAGATTCTAATTTAATTACTGAGATGAATTCGGATAACTCTGATTTAATTTTGGATAGTTCTGATGGTGACTTAGCTAATCTCAAGTTGAAAGTAAGTCAATCGAATTTGTCACATGATTCAAGTGAAACGGAACCTACGGATCTTAAGATTGAAACCAAACCTGATTTTACTTTGGAAGACAGTACCTTGAGTCTGAAATCCTTTGAGCCTAATTTGAATAATGAGCCTCCTTTTGTTTCATTAGAAGCTAACGTTGGAGCTGCTCCTTTGGATTTACATTTGACTACGTGTGTCATTCCAGACTTCTCTCTTACTGTTGCACCCACAGATGTCCTGGGAACTTTTCCCCATCTTATAAGTCCCATACCGGCCGACAAATCTTTGGGATATCCCCTTATGGATGTGAGTCAGGACCAGTCATCCTATTTTATTCCTGATTCCTACTTTTTGCCCGTCATAACCTCACCCTACCTTGATGAGGACCATCTCTGTCCTAGTTGGATTAATCTGGTCAATTACACTACCTCCACTAGGAGACTACCTACGACTTTAACTGAGACTTCCCATAGAAGTACCCTGGTAGTTAAGGATGTCTTCATCACTCCTCCTACACCAGTTCCCTTAGACCGAACACCTTAGGCCCCTTTTGTGACTCGTCCATCTGTCTTAGCATCGTGTTCGTGTGAGTTAGTATGTTGTGTGAGTGTTGTAGTCTGTTATCTTCCCATTTTGTCTGTTGTTTTAAATTTTGTAAGCTCATGAGTCTTATCATTCATCATGCACACCCGATCTCTTGCATTTGCATCTGCATCTCACCTTCAGGAGTTACTCAACGAAATTAAAAGGAAAATTGAACAAAATAACATCCATATTAAAATTATTGCTGATAACAAAAGATGGTCCAAAGAATTCAAAGTTGGAGACTTTGTGATGGTACGGGAAGCTGCATGCTCGAAACACCGAACATTTTAAGGAAATCTCAAAGGAGAATAGTAATGCCTACGTACTGGACCTCTCTTGAGGCCTTAACATGAATCCTACATTTAATATAGAAGAACTGTTAGCCTTTGAAGGACCCGAATCTTAACCCCAAAATCCACTCTTTAAATTAGCCTTGTGCCCACCTGGTGAGATCCCCCAGCCTAGCTCCACTCCCCCAACTTACCCTACTCACCTATAGCGGAGAAGGTCGAAGCAATACTAGACGATGAGGTCATTTCCCCAAAGGAAAGTGGGCGCCGAAGATACCGAGTTCATTGGATAGGGCCACCGGAGATAGAGGATACTTGGGTTGACAGGGACAAGCTACAGAGACTAGACCCAGATCTACTAGAGTTGTACGAGGGCTCCATAGATATTTACTCGACGGGGTCGAGTTTTCTCCCACCTGGGGAGAATGATGAGGACATCGCCAGCATTTTCGACGCCGGAGATCGACGGCCACGAGCATGACTTGTATTTTGTCATTTTATGTAGTAGCGTATTTTATTTTGATGTTCTTCCGTTTTTGCCCTTATGGGCCTTAGTCGCTTATGTAGCCCGGAAGGGCATTTGAGTCATTTCTTAATTTTTCATTTTGGCCTATTTATATGAGGCCTCATGCATTGTAATTTCAATTTTTGATGAATGAAAATTTGCCTCTTACGTTCTCTTTGTGAGTTCAACGATCTCTTAGTGAGTTCGCCGGAGAAAACTAGATCTCTTAGTGAGTTCTAGTTTTCTAATTATCTCATCTTGTGGAAATTCAAAGTGAATATATTCAAGGTTAGCAATTCTGTGGTGGCCCAAATCCCTAGATCTTGTTTTCTCTCCTCCTCCTTTCCCTGCATTTGTTTTTGTTTAGCCTTGGCCTGCTCAAACCTCCGGCCACTTTGGCTGCCACCCCGCCGGCCAAGCCTTTCTCCAGGCGTTGGCCATCGATCCAGAAACTCCCGCGCAGCCAACTCCCCTCCTCCTTACCGATTCTCAACCCCACAGCCAGCAGTCCAAGCCGTGAACCCCCTTTCTCCCACCTCAGCTCACCGAAATTTTTTGCAGTCTCTGCTGCCGTTACCTGCTGGTGGCCCAAACCGTGGGAAATCAAGCATTTAATGCTAGATTTATTACTCCTTCAATCAGCCATTACAGCAAATAAACTCTAGTATATGCTTATAATTTGAATTTCAAAATTGTTTATCTCGTACACCCCCAAAAGGAAACTTTCCTTTTATTAAAATCTGAATTTGCTGCAGATTTTAATGAAAATCTGTTACTTAATCATGTGGGCCCCATTGGATTAATTACTTAATTCCCTCTCCCCCCTTCTCTTCATTTGGAAACTAATTTAATTTTCTAATTAGTGCTCCCCCTCCACGTCTCCATACTAGACGACAATTCCAAAAAAAAAAAAAAAACTGAAACTGTTTCTCCTGAAGTTTTCTCCCCTACCCAAATTCCCACCTGGACGTGGCTTGCTCTTCTCCAGCCAAAGCCATCCTCCAACGTCAGCCTTCTGGAGCTATTTCAGAATTTGGAATTTTGCTCTACCCTTGGCCTTCTCCACCTAAGTCGATCGTCTCCCCTCTTTGGGTTTCGAGCTACCTATCCACGAACGACGATCTAAGGGTCCTTCTTCCTCGAAGTGGCCTCGGTTCTAATGTGGAGACGCTTTTTCCACTAAAGCCTAGATTAGTGAGCGTATGGGCTCTAAAGGTGAGAGTTCTCTTTATTAATTCGTGGATTCTTGTTTATTGTCGTAGCATACAATTATCCCTTGCATTTTCTTGAATTGATTGGTTAAACGAATGTCGCTCTTCGTTGCCTAAGCGAGTTAAGACTAAGAATTCTTAGGTTCACTCTTTTATTACAAATGATAATTTTAATTTGGCTTACTTTGTTCAAATTGCTCTCTAGAATTTCCTAAAGTAACTCCATCGCATGTACGTTTCACATCAGTAAGAGTAAGAATATAACACTGCTCCATTCATAAGAAAAGATTCAGAAATCAGCTCAATCTATCTAGTGTAACTTTAATAGGAGCTATTATTAGAAGGTAAATGGGCTGGCCACTTGTAGATTAAAATTAAATGCCATATAAAAAATGAAATAACAACTACTTTTTCCTTTTCGCTCCACTTGCTCTTGCACTTAAAAATGAGAATTTATCATAACACAGTTCAAAAGAGTAATAAATTGAATCTCCTAATTACAACCTAATGCTACAAAAATGAAATTAATTTATTTTACACTCTTTAACCCGCACCAGCTTCTGGGAACTTCTTTTCCATTGGGGTTTTTGAGAACAAATCGCCCGAAAGCCCAGGCAGGCCGGCTTTAGATGTTCACTGAAGAACCATCCTCCAAACACTTAAGTTTACAATGAATCCTCCAATTCATCAGGTAAGTTCAGTTTCTCCATCGCTGACTGTAAAATGAATTATAAATAAACAGTATAAAACAAAAAGAATAAATTAACCTTCAGACTGTAACATAATCATTCAGACAACTTAGGAAACTTGAGATCATCAACAGAGTAAGTTCCACTAATAGAAAGGGTATACGCACTTTAACAAAAAAAAAAAACTCACTTTAACAATTACATTAGAAGAAATACTGCTAGTAGAATTTAATTTTTGAATTTAATATGACATAAACCAAAACAGTTAAATGCATAAAATATTAAAAAATTAGTGAAAACACATAATAACTAGGCAACTTAAAGCTTGCCTTAAACCATAAATATCCTTTGGGTGGGGGGGTGGGGAGAAAAGCTCATTTTCTTCTATATTTTATCGCCCTTGTTCTTCAGAGGAGACTACCAAGACTCCAATGATCCGTTAAAATACCTCATAATAACCTAATAAACCTAACTAACTAATATGCAGTAAATTACCCTTTATAAAAATTTCCTAACATAATATCACAATGGGGGGCAAAATAATGAAGACAACCAAATGGCTGCACTGAGCGCGCATTCAGCCCAGCCCTCAAGTGTAAGCACTAATAATGAGGATATTCTTTCCACTAATAAAATTGACAGCAATGCATTTGATTTTGAAAACATGGCAGCATTGTATCTTTCAGAACAAATCTGTCAAAGAATGCAATATGCACGAAAGCATATAAACAATATGACATTTCAAAATCTATGTAGCTTTAAATGATGATTATGGCATTCTAATTTCGTAAAGTGCAAAAGCAAACAAAGAATTTTGGAGCAGGCACCTTTATGATTGCAACATCAGCTGCAGGAGGCCTTAGATCCAGGGCATTTCCAAAATAAAACATTGCCTTGTCATGCTTGTTAAGTATTTTGTAGATCTTTCCCATTAGTGCATAAACACTACTCTCCCGTGGAGAAAACTCTATTAGCTGCTTTAAAACCTTTAGAGCCTCATCATATCTCTCTAGATTTACGAGAATGCTGGCTTTCTCATACATTGGAAGTGGATTCTTCTTATCAGCTATAATAGCCTTGTCAATCAACACCAATGCCTCATCATTTCTCTGTCAGGTTGAGCAATGAATATTATTACCCAAGAGCAAGAAGTACAAGCAAAATGATTTATAACATATATGAATTTTCAAAGGAAAAGAAGACAGCCCGTCACAATTATTTTGTAAACAACAAAGTAAAATAGTATCAACCTTCAAAGAATGCAAAGCCATTCCCAAATAGGACATGATGATGGAAGAGCGTGGGTTTATGTGATAAGCTCTATGAAAATTATGTGCAGCAAACTCAAATTTCTCTTGACGCAGGAATACGACCCCCAGGCCATACCATGAGTTATAATGTCTCTCATTTACTTGGAGCGCACTATGAAAGCACCTTATCCCATTGTCGTAGTCCTCCAGTGCAATATATCTATATAAGCATAAACAAGATGAAGCAAGGTCAGATCCTGCAATCACCAAATTTACAATAAGTGCATTTACTAATGAACACCTGGCTAAAAATGAAAGCCAGTTACTGGTGCCAAAGGTTACCCCACCGTCCAAGTTTGAAATCAATTAGACATGAATTACAAAGCTATTAAAATGTTCGCAACCTGCAGGCCAAGGACTAGATCCACGAGCAAAAAATACAACAACAATACAACAACAATATCAAGCCTTTATCCCACTACGTGGGATCGGCTACAAGAATCATTTTTCTCCATTGTGTCCTATTAAAGGTCAAATTCTCGTTTAAATCTAATAAAGAATAACCAAGTCTTCCACGAGCAAAAAATAATTAAAAAAAAAAAACATACTTATTATACAGGCAATATTTGCAAGATAAAATTAAAGGGTCAATTCTTAGGCACATTTAAATAGGTCCATAAAGTAATATTTTGAAGAACTAGTACCAAAGATTATACAAATTAACATCTAGGTGCGATAATGTTGAAAGCACTAGCATGTTTTGAAGTGCCTACTTATATTAATAGGTTCAGTTCACACTTGACACAAAAAAAATGACAGGAACTTGATGGAGAAAGCCAGAAAAAAATCTCAGTTGTACTAGGTTCAACTTAGGAATAAGACAGGAGAGTTGATGATAATGTTGGCGGGCATCCACTGCCAATGTTAGGGAGATGAGATGCCTTGATGTCTTTCTTGACCGGCTCTCAACTTGCACAAATAGGAGTATGAACATGTTTGCATCCAAGCATATTGGTCTCTTTAAGACGATCTATAATATATTTCCATTGATAAACAATAATGCCCTTTCTTGATCTAGCAACTTAATTTTCAAGGAAATATTTAAGATTCCCAAGATCTCTAACTTCAAACTCTTATGACAAATACTTATTCAAATTCCATAATTCCTCCACATCATTCCAAAATAGAATAATATCATCGACATAGACAATCAATATAGCAATTTTCATAGCGTGAGATTTCTTGACAGACAGAGTATGATCATCTTGACTTCATATATAGCATAGCTTCAAAACATCCTTTGTGAATCTGGCAAACTAGGATCTCCCTGTAGACTTCTTTGCCATACTTTTTTCAAAACTAGGTGGGATTTCCTTGTAGACTTCCTCTTCAAGGTCACCATTCAGAAAGACATTTTTATGTCCAGTTGTTGCAAGTACCAGTATGGTTGACATCCAACAAGAGAAAATTATGATAGTGTTAAGCTTTGTGACAGGAGCAAAAGTTTCTTGATAGTTTATCCCATGGATTGTGTAAATTTTCTAGCTACCAACCGAGCCTTGTATCTCTCAACTGATCCATCAGTTTTGTACTTTATAGTGAAAATTCACTTGCACCGCACAGGTTTCTTCCCAACTAGCAAATCAATGATAGTCTATGTTCCACTCTTCTTAAGTGTATCAATCTAATATTGTATTGCTTTCTTCCCCTCTGAATTTTGCAATGCCTCTTTTATTGTACTAGGAATATGAATATCATCAAGAGAAGTAGCAAATACTTTGTAAGATGATGATAGCCCTTCATAAGTAACATAACTCTTAATTGGATGACCTGTCATCTCCTAACACCCTTCCTCAATGCAATCGGTTGTATTGGTTGGTCCAAATCACTAAAAAAAACTCATCAAGATTTCTGGAATAAATTATTGAGCAAGGTGGATGATTTTGTGGTACAATAGTAGCTCTACTAAAAGATGCCCTATTGGCACCTAGTTGTGCAAATAATTTTAACATCATTTGTTTCAAGGTGGCCATATTAGTTTTTAGAATATTGATGCTTCAACAAAGTTCATTTTCTTAAGATATAACCTTTTATCATTACCAAACAGGCCCTTCGTGATATGCTCGTTAAATTCAAAATATTGCGTAAGATACTCATCAAAGTTATTTTTGACATGTTTTGGAGTGTGTCAAGCTTGCAAACAATAACGATGCAATATACAATTGTAACTTCAAATGAGATTTAAATGAAATGAAAACATATTTTTGAAGCAGCTATAAGCAGTTATCATCACAAAATAATCAATTTTCTTCCATTATAAAACCAATTTCAGTACTTTCATGCATGCAAAAAGTAATTCAATTATTATATGGTAGAAAGCAAAGTAGTTAAATAGAGCACTGAATTCACTTGCATGTAAATCTCACTAGGGCAATTTGAAGGACTAAGGCCAAGCTAGTTTATAGCAGATATTAAATAATTAGTTGTTCATACAGAGCAATGAGATCTGCCACATGTACGTAACAATCAGAATATTAATAGAGATTTATAACTTATCGTAGTAGGGACAAAGGTCAGAAAGCTGAAATTATACAACTTCGACTTTGGATCTTTAGAGCACTCAATTATCATCACAAATAATCAAATTATTCATCATCAATCAATAACATGCAATTACAAAATGTGTCATTATATATAGAATGAGGGGTACAAAAATAAGGCCAACTATTTTAAAGCATATCTAATCATATACAATCCTAACAAATATTCAAATTTAAAATTAATCTTATCCAAAAGATGATAATAACCTGATAAAATAATTCAAATTTCGGCCATAAATATTCAAATTGACATGTTCTATTTGCCAAAAAAGAAGGAAAAAGTAACACATCACAAATCAGCTACATAGATGCAGACCAGAATACATTTAACTAACAAAAGTAAAACTTTAAGTGGAAAAGAGCATACTCATGGCCACAAAGCGTATGAGCATAGGCAAATCTTGAGTCTAGTTGAACTGCACGTTGGAAATTCTTTAGCGCTGTTTCATGATCTCTTTGTAGACTGTAGCAATTACCCATAGCACACCTGCACGAATCAGCTTCAATTTAATATTCCACAGAACAAATATACACAATATACAAGCAAGACATCCTATGACGAGACGAACTAAAGAAGGAATACAAGAGGGCCGAAAAATTAAAAAAAAAATTAAGAAATAAATAAATAAACAGTATTGCATCTGCAAGATAGTCAAAAACCTTCAAGATAAAAGCAGGATTCTATTATTTTCAACACCAAGACAGAGGTTAAAATAGTGGTCAAATTTGGTTCTTGACTCAGCATATGCCTTGCAAATGTTCCTCATTTAACGCAAGCAAGACTGATGTCCAGCAAATTGATAAAATGGTTTCTTTGTCATTGAAAATAGCAGAATTCACCAAAAAACCAATCAAAAGAAGAGTTCATGAGAATATTCCAATTGAAATCCCCGGAATGACCATCTATGTAGAGTCTAGCACTTCAAGAATTTAAACTGCTGCAGAATCACCAACTAGCTAATTCTCCCCCATACAGAATTATTTTATTTTGTCTGCATAAGAGCTCAAAAGCAGGGTCTAGATTGAAGTCCGGCAATTAAGATTTCTTAAGAAAGTCTGGCCTATTATTGAAAAAGTTATGCCAAAATTAAAATTATAGTTATTTGCTTCAAATAAAGTTGTTTCTATCACAGATATCATATAAATCTATTTCAATTCAAAATTTTAGTCATGAAAGAACTCACGATCGACCATAGGGCAACAAGCGAATTAGTGCCCTTAATGAACAATTTGACTCATTCATATAAATTTTGTTTAAAGTTATATATTTAGATAATTGAACAAGTTAAAAAAAATTTAATTAACAGCACATAAATGAACAGGTTGGAATATTAATAAGCTCATTCATTTACATTGGTGAAAATGCTTATTACTATTTTAATAAATATCTTGTTGGGAATTAGATAAATTGCTCATTCAATAATAATTTAGCTGGTTTGATAAATTATTCTACGTTATTATTTCAATTTCCTTATATAATAGGCACTAAACTAAATATTTGTATTACTAGAAGTACACTGAAAATATTGAGTAAATAGTTAGAGAGCTTAAAAATCTAATGTTATTTTTATTGATATCTAATAATCCCATAAAAACGACTAAAAAAGGCGTGAATATCATGCCCAAATCAAGCACTTGAACCATAATTAAAAATTTTATGATATTAATTGAAGGATGAAGAGATCTCCTAAGCTCATAATCCTGTAAACAATAATAAGAGAAATCCAACAAGCCCAAAATTGAATTATTCTAACATCACTAATGCACTTCAATACTAAAAAAATGATATATGATCGAGAGAATCAATACAGGACGTCTAAAAGGGTGTTCTGGATTTGGGCTATATTTATAGGGCATGCCACTATTAAAAACTAATGAATAGACACCAAATTTTTATATGAGGGGGGGGGGGGGGGGGGGGGGGGGTTAGGACCATAGTTTGATATTACAAAGAGCTCAAAGGACTGAAGACTCATATCTCCACCCGAGAACCACCACAAGACCATTGAGCAACTACTGCTGTTAAACTACAACCCAAACACAGTCGAACTATGCCACAACTACCACCGTCGAACTACAACCCAATCGAAGCCATTAGACCACCATCCAACCATGCTCGATCACCACCATCAAACCATCGTTAGACCAACGCCCGATTGTAGCTATCTGACCACCCTTAGATCACCGCCATTCAAACATTGCCTAACCATGTTTAAACATCGAATCAGACCAATGCCGTCAGACCGTCGTCCGACCAACATTGTTGGACCACCGCTTGACCGTCACCGTCAAAACATTTCCTAATCATTGCCATTGGACCACCGCTTGATCACAACCATTGTAAGTTGAGCACTGTCCTCCAACCACTATTGCCCGATTTCAGTACTCTGACCACCATCATCTAATTATAATCCTTAGAACATTGTCGCACGATTACAATCCTCCGACCACAGTCACTAAACTTTGATACTCCATCCACCGTTGTCAAATTACGATCCTTCAATAACTATTTCCAAACTACAATCCTTCGAGCTCATCACCTGACATAAATCCTCCAACCATAGTTGCCCTTGAACGATCATCCAACCACCATCTCTAGAGTATAATTTTCCGACCACTATTGTCCAACTATAATCGTTCAACCAACATTGAGCATTATCACCCAACTATAATCCTTCGATAATTTCCACCCGACCACAATCCTATGACTCCGTTGTCCAACTATGGTTCTTTGATCATAGTCACCTAACTACACCAACACCTACTAACATTGTTACTAGCAGTCGCCAACAACATCAACGCACACCAATGTCCATTAGGCCAATGCATATCGTTGACACCAACTTTGACTATTGATGTTAGTACCAAGGTTTATATTGAATTTTTTTTATTGTTGATCTCCCATCCTCAAAGGAGAATGATCAAACAAACAACAAATGATCTCCTGACAACATCTCTCAAGTCACAGAGCTTCAAATTTCACCTCAAAACACGTTCTATGTATTGTATATCTACTATATCTTAGCAGCAGCTTCACCAATCATGGTAAATGACATGGACATCATTTATAATCGATGACAAATATTAGTAGAATCATTTCAATTGGGCCAAGCCCCATGGTCTTTCCTTTTTGGATTTTTCTATATAAAACTCTGGTGCCCCTTCAATCCACCTTTATCTATATGTGTGTTGAATCTTTGTACAATACTAAGATGTTAAATTTTGTCCCCTATAGTCATGAATGCTCTCGCATTCAACAATATTCAATAATAGAAATGTTAAATAAATATTATTGCATAGATTAAAAATTTATTTTTATTTTATAATTAATATGTAATAATATAAATAAGAAAAAATAGCTAGAGTGATAGATTAAAAATCTAATTTTAAAATAATTATAAAACATTAGAAATAATGTTGAATGGATTATTTTATTTTTTGAATAAAAATTATTATTTTATTTCTTGATGGTAATAAGACTTTTCATATAAATCATTAGCATCTTACATAAATTAAGCCTGATTCAAACCCAATTATTGGTTGGACTCAATAATAGAATTAGTAAATACGTTTGAATAAGATTATGAAATTAAGGAATATTCAAATCTGACTTAAACTCAATGAGAAAATAAATGAACAAGATCAAACAATATTATATTGCGCTCGACTTGGTTCATTTCAAACCTTAATCCATGATAATACTTTTAACAATTTATTATATCATGAATATAAAATATCATGTCTGATTCACACATAGCTACTATGATACATTACCATAGGGGTGTCAATATTTGACACGACCCGAAACCCGATCCGAAAAAATCCGGGTTCGGGTCAACCCGCTTGACATACGGGTCGAGTTCGTGTTGGCAAAGTCAACACATTTCAAAAATCAGGTCAGGTTCGGGTTGACCCGAAAACCTGAAATTGACCCGGTTGACCCATTTAGAAACCCTAGCTCCGCAGTTCGGACGTTCGGCCTGTTCGCGACTCTAACCGTCGCTTGATAGGGTTCCACCATCACCTAACTCGCGAGCCATTGGCGAGCCTTGGCCACCCGGGGCACCGAGCCTTCGGATCTCGGCGTCTGCCAGGCCGAGGAAGCACCGCGATAGCTTGTTCTCCATCTGCCAGGCCGAGGCGAAACCATTCCGTTGTTCTTCCTCAGCCTTTTGCCAGGCCGAGCCGCCAGCTTGTCTGGCTTGGTGTCCTTCCTCCGTCGTCTGCCTAGCCGAGTTGCCCCCACAACCAAAAGTCTACCTATAAAGCTCCACTGACAGCACAATTTGCAAGCTCGTCCCCGATTTCGTGGGTCGGGTCGAGTCAACCCATAACCCACGCGGGTCGGGTCCGGGTTGGATTTTCTAACCCGTTTCTGAAAACGGGTTTGGTTAGGGTCAACTCGTTTAGACCCGGATCAATCCGGGTTCGACCCGAACCCGACCCGTAGACCTGTTTTGACATCCCAACATTACCATGGTTTTGATGGACAGGCTGATTTGATTGTGAGGGATTAGGAAGTTTCTTAATCAAAAGGGAGTTGTTTAGAAAAGATTTTAATTAAAGGGGATTAATTTGATGTTTTTTAATTGAAAAGAGCATATTTGGGGGCTAATTTAGAGGGGATTAATTAGGAAATATTTACTAATTGAAGATGACTGATTTGGAGATGATTAATTAGAAGATGTTTCCTAATTAAGGACAAATTTGGTGGTTGTTTTGAGAGGGAAATGGGGGAGGGCTGTTTTGAAAATTTTGTTTATTGTTTACAAAAAGTAATAGGGTTTATGTTATGTTTTGTATGGAGAATACTGTGAGTGATTGTTGTATACTATTTTTGTGAGAGATTCTAACAGCATCTAGGGCTTGGGAAAAAATGTACTCCTCTCGAAAGAGAGCCACTGTATCATGTTTTTAGCAAATTTTTGGGTTTATCAATAAAAATCTGTTGTTTGCTAAATTTTCCCTAGTTTGTTGGATGTTTTGATATCAAGGCATATAAAATTGGTATTAAAGCACTTTCCTGGATCGAAATCTTAGTTTTTGTTGCTGATTTCTGCTGAGCTTTTCCTTGTGTCTGCTGATTTTTGTTGTTTGGAGGCCAGATTCGCATTAAATTTGTTGTTTTTCGTTGTGAAAATCTTGATCCAGGTACCGATGGCCAAAAAAAGAGTTGAGGCGTTGGAAAAAAAGTTGAAAGGGGAAGTAGGGCAACTACAAGCAAATTTGAATGAATGTATTTTAGCATTGAAAGGAAGAATTAGGAATGGAGGAGATGACGAAGCGGATGTTGGAGCTTCATACTAAAACAGTCCCACCAGAAGCAAAGAGAGATCAGGAAGATGACATGCCGAGGGAAGATGAATATGGAGAATTTTTAAGAGGTGAGGAGGAAATACCCCATCTGGAGCCTTTATCGAGAAGGGGGATTGGTAGGGAATATGCGGGTAGGAGGGAATGGGAATAAGATAACAAGCGGGCTGAATTTGGAGGAAGAAGGGAATATGTGCAGAGAAGGGAGGAAAGAGAACCGTGGAAAGACCCCAATGCTCGGTTCATGGGAAGCATTGGGGGTGGGGGAGATCAGAAGATTAGGAAGCTAAAAATGAATGTATTTGAAGGGGAAGACGTGCATGGGTGGGTATATAAGGTGGAGAGATACTTTGTAATGAACCGGTTAACAGAAGAAGAGAGACTAATGGTCACTGCTCTATGTTTTGAAGGGAAGGCACAGTCATGATACCAAAAGAGAGATAGAAGGTATCCAATGCATTTGTGGGAGGAGTTCAAGGAGCGTTTGTTGGAGCGCTTTCAAGCCCAACAAGATGGGGATTACAATGCGCAATTCTTTGCATTGATATAAGTTGACACTATGATGGACTATCATGAAATATTTGAGCTTCTGTCAAGACGAGAAGGGTGGTTGCTACAGACAATGTTGAAAAGTAATTTCATAAAAGACCTCAAACCAGAGTTGAGGTCAGCAGTGTGGGTGGCCAGGCCCCATGACTTGTGAGAGGTGATGGAGTTGACTCGGATCATTGAGAACAAGAAATAACTGAAGGATAGTAGTAAAGAGTCAATGGAGGAGGTTCTTATCGCAGAACGACCAATTTCTTGGCACCTAGGATGCAAACTGTACAAGTAAAAAGGGAAACTCCAAAGGAGGGCAGCTCAGGAGTCCAATAGAGAGGGGATTTTAAGAGGTTGATTGATACTGAACTTCAAGACGAGAGCTAAGCGAATATGTTTCAGATGTGACGAGAAATTTAGACTAGGGCATAGTTGTAAAAATCGCACCTCGTATGTTCTCTTTGTGTGATGAGGAGGAGGTGGACGAGGCACAGGCAACGAGAAAGGAAGAATAGAAAGAGGAGCTCTTGCCTTTGGAGGTGACTGAAGTTTCATTGAACTCGGTAGTGGGATTCACTCCGAATCACACTATGAAAGTGAGGGGACACATAAGAGGAGAGGCCGTGGCTATTCTGGTGGACAGTGGGGCTACCCACAATTTCATATCGAACCAGATGGTAGACAAATTGGGGCTGAAACTGGTAGACATGAGAGGATTTGGAGTGATGATGGGTACAATAAAGGTAGATAAGAACATAGGGATATATCAGGTTTTGGAGGTAGAGCTACAAGGGATTCACATCAGGGAGGATTTCCTTCCATTAGAGTTGGGAAGTACTTATTTGATTTTAGGAATGAAATAACTACAAATCTTGTGGGAGACCAAGGTGAGCTGGAAGGCATTGGCCATGAAGATCAATGTGGAGGGAAAAAATATGGTAATTAAGGGAGACCCAAGCTTATCCAAAGCAATGCAATGGTTTCTTTGAAAACTATAGTTTGTGCCCTGCAAGGGGAAGGAGAGGGATTCTTAGTGGAGCTCCAAAGTTTGGAAGGAGAAGAAAATGGGGAGAAGATACCATACATGGTTCAACCACTCCTATAGCAGTATCGAGAGGTGTTCCAGTCAGTTCAGAGGTTACCTCCACAGGAAGGCGAGCATGCTATCATTTTGAAGGAAAGAGTTTCATATATGAGTGTTTATACATACCACTCTCCTCATCTCCAGAATGATGAGATAGAAAGATTGACCAGGAAAATGCTAGAGGTGGGATTATTCGACCCAGTGGCAGTCCATTTTTCAGTCCAATGTGTCAGTAACAATTCCTTTGTTCCACTTTGAGGATAATGTGGCACTTTGGGAGGGGAGTATAGATGGACAGGCCGATTTGATTCGGAAAGAATTAGGAAGTTTCCAAATTAAGATGGAGCTAAATAGGTTTTTAGTCAAAGATGATTAATTAGGAGATGTTTCCTAATTAAGTGCAGATTTGGGGGTTATTTGAGAGGGAATTGGGGAGGGTTGTTTTGAAATTTGTTGTTTATTGTTTGCTATAAGTAGTACAGTTTATGTTATATTTTATATGAAGAATTTTGTGAGTGATTGTTGCCTACTATTTTGTGAGGGATCCTAGTGGTGTCTAGGATTTGGAAGAGAATGTTCTCCTCTTGAAAGAGGACCATTGTATCTTGTTTTTGCATATTTCTGAGTCTATCAATAAAAATATGTTGTTTGCTGAATTTGTTCTTGCTCGTTGGTTGTTTTTTATAAGGCGTATCAGGCTTCAAATGCATGAAGAAATCCAAATGCACCAAATGATGAATTTGTTTAAGCCAAGCATACAAATATGAAACATTATATTTTGTAGCAATTTATACATTACAATTTTCATCTACAGTAAAGGAAGAATATTTAGAAGAATTTACATGCACTCACCATGCTTGAGGAGATAATCGATCGATTGAGATAAGCTCTTGAGCAAGGTAACTTAGCTTCATTTCCTCCTTCAAATGCTAAATGTTATAAAAAGCAGTAATTGTCAAATACATAAAAATTATTTACAAACAAGAAAAAACTAAAATATAAGATTTAATTTGTAGAAAAGTATTCATACACTTTTCAACGAAACAAGAACTAAAATTACAATGGATTCAGATGTACAAACAACTGAACCTGTGGAAAGCCCCCTCTCCCTGCCTCTGGATCCACAGCGGGTCAGATGTACAAACAGCTGACAAGTAAAAATCCTATCGCTGCCTCAGGATCCACAGCAGGCGGTTCAATTAAGAGAAAGATTTCCATTATTCAATGGTTAGTGACATTTTTTATTTCTATAATTTTCTTGTATCAGATAAATTAAATTCACGAAACGTATATTTTGATAGCATCTGTAGGCAAGCCGGTACTTCTTATTTGTTTTATATTCAGCAGAAAGTAAAATAGTTCCAAGCCTTTTTGCATGCAATATAAAGTAGTAAATAGTCTGCATCAATGAATGATGTAGATGAATCGCATTGTGCCTTGGATATTATGAAATAAAAGATATTTTTGGTTAGCATTGTGCATTGCATGTTGATAACATAACTATCAAGAAGGGAGACAAAAATTCATCAATGCCCGTACAAACAAGTCTCAAGCTCTTTTAAATAATTACTCATTAAAGGAAGATCAGCAATCCCTTACAAATTAACAGATCTATTAAGGATGACTGAGCATCTTAAAGACTTCTAGTTTTCCAATAATTTTAACTGCGCTGCTAAACTTCCCTGGTCAACAAAGCTGTAAACATTCACCATCATTTACTGTTTAGCATCAACTTTACTGTCACCTTTTTGTATCCATTATAATTCCATGGAGTTTGTTAAAAACATTGTAACCAAGACTTGAGAAATAGAATGAATGCTAAACGAAAAAAACTGAACATTTGACTAAAATCTAGTCGGGTATATCCCATCAATTGAGTAAATTACATCATAAGCATTGCATTTTCCAGAATATGATAGTTTACACCTATGACCATACCAAAAAAATGTAACAGAATAATACAAGAAAACTTTTAAAACTACAACAATTCATCTAGAGGCTGTAAGAATCTTAACACTGTTCTCATTATCTAATTTATAAAATGTATTGGTATGAAAGGATCTCTTAACATTATAATAATTGAAGTAATTCCCATAGTGGGATCAATAGATAGAAAGGCTTACATATAGAACAGTCGAGTAACCATCCATTCCATCTAATGTGCATGGCGATAACCGCCGGGCTAAATCAAAGAACCGATCAGCCTCAAAATACTCTACTAGTTCGAAGTACAGTCTTCCTACCTGAAAGACAACCCTAAGGTACTATTAGTTTTCACCAAAAGTTAAGCAAAAGCAGAGAACATGGATTGGTCCAACATAAGTAAAAAAAAAAAAAAGATAAGCATTAAACTAAAATATTTTCCATCACGATAACCATATTTCTTTTAGAAAGTTCTTCATCATAAATATAGAAAAAGACCACAGGATTCGCATAATTGAAAAAATTTTCAAGGAAAAGAAAAGAAGGGAAATACTTCTGTTCTCTGAGAAGGAAATCAAAACTAGAGTTCAGGAAAAAGCATTAATGGACATGTTACGAGAATGATGGAACAATGCATGAAAAATGTGGTCGCTTGCTTCCTCACTAACAAATTTATGAAATTAGCATTCTTTTTGTTTGATCCGATCCTCCATTGTCTTCTTTTATGAGAACATTGTCTGTAGTTCTTCAGAGGTTACACAAGCAGTCAACTCCAGAAAACATATAACATAAGTGTGCATATATATAGAAGTGAAGATAAACATATAGATATATATTTTTATATGAATTAAGTTGATTTCAAATTGAATCGAATTAATTTTAAACAATTGCATCGAAACAAATATATATATAAAGTGATTAGCAAACAATTTTCAAGTTTCAATCAAACTTGCTAGTCCTGCCGTGTTCACTCAATCTGGTTGCATGAAACACAATACACAAAGCTATAAGGAAAACTCATCTCTATAGTCACCATGACAGAGGATGACTACTGCTGAGTATAAACCTCATCCATAACAAACACATCAAGCACAATGCTCAGCATTAGTTGTATTGTGGGTCCTACAAACCTAATAGCTAAGTAGATTTGATATATGCACATATTAAATGCATATACAAATAACTCAAAATAAAACAAACACATCTCTATAGCCACCGTGTAAAGGATGTCTATTCTTGAGTATACATTTAATCCATAACACACACATCAAGCACAATGCTCAGCATTAGGTGTATTGTGGATATTACAAACGTAATAGCTTAGTAGGTTTGATATCTATACACATATTTCATGTATATACAAAAAACTCAAAAAATAAACCTTTTATCCTTCATTTAGTATAGAAGTATGATTTTGAACTTTTTATTTTGACTTCAAAGTATAATACACACTTTATATATTGTCAAATACCATCCGAGTCATCCTAGCCATCCCTTTGCTCTTGATCCTATGGCTAGGATGGGGATCCGTGGAAGGCTTACATGGATAATGCAATCTCCTTCCATATTCGGGTGGCTGATTTAGAAAGGATTATATTTGGGGCCTTTGGACAATTATGCATGATTCCATAGTTATTTGTTTATTTATTTAGATAAATTGTATAGATCTATAAATATGAATAGTTTTGTGTGATAAAATTAAGCTTTTTCCCTCTCCAATTTTTTGAATTTAACATAGTATTAGAGATAGATTCCCACCACCGGCCTTCATTGCCGGAATTTTGAGGAATGTTAATCCTTCCATCGGCCTTCATCATCGGAATCACTGGGATATACAAATTGAAGGAAGCAAAGAGCAACAAGCGGCCTTCATTATTGTTGGAGATCGAATGAGAGTCGAGCAGTCCAAATCGCTCGTACCCACTATTTTGTGCCTGCAGCTAGAAGAAGTGGAGACAGGAGTCTCTCATGCATCCAAGACCAAGAAGAGATCGAGCAAGAGGGCTCCACTCACGTGCGTCTGGGGCGAACCAAGCGGAGCCGAGAACATGCGACTGCAAGGGACGAGAAATTGTGCCTAGACAGCGGTCACGGCCTCCCATGAACGACGACATCAAGCTCGATCTTCGTCCCTGCGTGCGACATCCAAAGTCGACTAAGCTGAAATGAGAGAAGTCGAGTGCAGGACCTCGTCCTACGATCAGAGCAAAGGGATCAGAGGCCTTGCGTGCACTTGTACAAGGCCAATTGAACAGGAGTTTGCTCGGGTGGAGTGGGACGACTAATTTACATTATGCTGAAGGCTGGCTCAATCAGACGGCCTACGAAGGATGAGATCTGTGTGCCAAGTGCTGAATCTCTTGAGACGTATTTTTTCTGTTGATGTCCCTAAAGCTTGCTGCAACCCTAAAAACAATTTTTTCTTTCTATTACCGTGCCTTCGATGTTGGCCTTCCCTTCAGAACACAGAGAGAGAGAGAGAGAGAGAGAGAGAGACCTGAAAAATAATTGATCCACTTTCTCTGTTGTCCTACCACTTTCCTTTATTATCATTTCAGGTATCTTGAGGGATACTGTTCAATGCAGCCATCACTATTGCCCTGCACCTTGCAAGCATGATTGATTGATGTGGACATCCGACGGTGGACGATATTCAAAGAAAGAGTCAAAGATCGACGACCGAGATCACTTTGTTTTATTTTAGTTTATTAAGTGTATTTTAATTTAATTTTGCACTTTCCCTTTTTACCCTCTTGTCTTATGTAAGCCCAAGGGGCAAATGTATCTTTTAATTTCTTTTGAGACCTATATATAGAGGCCCCTTCTCTTGTATTAGGCATGATGAAATTATAATAAAAAAATTTGTGTTTTGCACTTGTGTTCTTTGGGAAGAACGTTAGTGAAATCCCTATGGGAGGGAATCAGAGTTTCCACCAGCCGCAAGATGGGTCCGGGCTCGTGGCTTGAAGTCCCTTGGAGGAGGGCAACGTATCACCCGTCAGTCTTCGAAAGAGTTCAAGGCTCGCGGTTTTATCTTTTATCTTTATTTTTGTTCCTTCTTGTTATTCCTAGTCGTCATCTTCATCCTCCCCCTACTTCCACCATCACGTCGTCTCCATCTCCACCTTGTCGCCGGTCCCTTACCCGCCCCATTCAAACCGCCGGCCACACCCTCTCCCGTTCCCCATTGCCTAATTTGGATAATTCCTAATTTTGGATTGCCATAATTTAGTTGGTCTTTGAATTCAAATTTCCCTAAATTTGAAATTCAAATTCTTTCAAAATTATAAAATCTATTTTAGGAAAATTTTCAAATTTTCCCTCCATTGGATTTTGAATAAATTAGGATGACTTAATTTATTCTAAATCCAACCCCCAAAATTAAGGAAACATTAAAGCCTCCTTAATTCCCTCCCTCTCTCACCCCTAGCCGCCGGCAATACTTGGCTAAACTGCCGGCCCCACTCAACTTGCCATTAAACCTTTCCTAAATTAGCATTTCATATTTTAGGTAACTCAATTCATGAATAAATTCAAATCCATTTAAATTTAAAATAGTTACCTAAAAATACTCTTATTTTTGGTAACTTCCTAATTCATAGCTTATTTAAATTTCAAATTAAATTGGATGAAATCTTTCATTCCAAATTTAATTTCTTAATTTAATAAAGCATTGAATGCCTCCACAATTCCCTCCTCATACACCCTATGCCGCCGGCCCCATAGAGATCTCCTTTGAAATTGTTTCCTGAAATCACTACACCCCTTTTGGAAACAATTCAAAACTCTTCCTTTTCCTTTTGGCTGAAATTCTTCTTGTTCCCCACGTCTTAAACCTTTCCAAAATAACTCTTCCCAAGTGGGAATTAAATCTCAGATTCTCCTCCTCTGCTATCGAAATTCCCCTTACTATATTCACCTTTACATCTTTCCAAAACTCATTCTTTTATTTTGGGAATTAAAATTCCTCTGCTGGCTGAAATCTTCCAAGGCCATCACGTGGAAATTCCTCCACTAGCACCTCTCCAAACTCCTTACAATATTGAGCCCTCTTCCTCCCAAAAACTGTAGCCAGAAATTTCAGTTGTAGCTTTACTTCCTCCACCCTTGGAAGACCTTGAACTGCTATTTGGAAAATCCAATTGGCTGTCCACATCTTCCAACATTATGGACGTGTCGTTCTGCATATTCAAGACCCATAGGTTTCAATCCTCCTACCCGTTCTACATCATTGATATAGCCTTCATCGCTATAATTTGTCTCTGCAATGTCTGCAGCTAATTCCTCCCAAAGTTTTGACCAAATGTAGACTTGATGACTCTACCTTTCTAGGACTGATTACCAAGCTGATAATAACATATATGTATTCCCAGCTTGAGGGGGAGTGTCAAATATCGTCCCAACCATCCTAGCCATCCCTTGACTCTTGATTATATGGCTAGGATGGGGATCCGTTGGAGGCTCACCTGGATCACGTCAATCTCCTTCCATATTTGGGTGGATGATATAGGAAGGACTATTAGGGAAATTATGCATGATTACGTAGTTATTTACTTTTTTATTTATATATCTTGTATAGATTTATAAATAAAGATAGTTTTGTGTAATAAAATTAAGCTTTTTCCCTCTCCAATTTTTTTGGATTTAACATATATTATATTGATTATTTATTTTATGAAAATATTTCTTCCAAAACACAAATAGATATAGAGGACACATTGTGATTAAGCTACTTCTATATTTTAAATTTCAGCTCTTGCATTTAGTCTTCGTAATTTTCAATGTGCAGCATCAAATTCTATTTCTAAGAGCTAAAAAATATCTGCTAATGTTTTGACATTGAAACCAAGATAATTAATATTAAATTTATTTCTGTTCTTGCCTGAAACCTTATTTAAATCTTGTAACTCTTCTAATATGTAACTTAGATAAACTTGAAAACTTAAATATATAATACATATATAATCTATAAGCATCCTTATGTATAATATCAAGCTCTATAAAATGAAACAGAATAATAAACATATCTTTCAAACTCATATTACTGACTGTAGACACATTTTGTCGGACCATCCTAATGCTCAAGTAATTCATTTATTGCCATCTTGTACTTCGTTAAGTTTAATACACAGCAAATGGAGCATAATAAGTACCGAGCTTGGCTCAATTCCAGATTAAGTTAGACCAATAATTTCACCACACACACACACACACATTCTATTCATCCACATCCATCAATCCCTTCCTCAATGAACATTTGATCACATGTTTGCCAGAAAACGAATACTAAAGATACTTTATTTAAGCATCTTGATCAAAGAGTACCAAAATTCTTAGATTAACACGGATTAAAGCATGCAGATTTTTCTGTGTCCTGTTAAACACACTTTTTTAGCTATTAGTTACCTAAATGCATATAAAATCAAACAAAGTCGTGTAATTGGCAGCTCCAACGAATTTCCAAAACTTGCTTTTCCACTTTCATGTTCTTTGACGTTCATCTCATAACCATGTCCATAGTGCATGAATTGCTGCTAACCACCTCAAGTTCATTAATTGTAAGAAAATATTAAAACTAAGAAATAACAAATACCACTAACTCAAGATTTGATGTATATAATTGTCCATGTAAAGTGATTTACATGTTCCTATCCATATCCATACATGATTCCTAATGCATGGAAACTACTTCCAACATTCAATCATTAAATGGATTAAGAAGAATGCTTTCAACAAACTAGAAAATTGTAAATATTTTCAAAATCTAATTGATGTGCAAGTTCAAGTTGTGTGCAGTTTCTTCAATAATGTCTATGCTTCATAATGCATTACTTTTCCAGCATCAAGTTCTTCTGATGACAAAGAGAATGCACATGCTTTATAAGGGTGACTTCCTTGTCCTAAAATATTGATGTATACACGCATCCATGTTGCATGATGTATATCTTATGTCCATGCATGTGCTTCATTTCATTATCCACATAGAAAGCCCAAATTTAATTTTTCAAAGATGACAAAGAAACTTCGCAGACTATTATAAATGTTTCATAAACTGTAATAGAACGTTAAAAGAATCCAAAGCACTTATAAAGTAGACCAAAAAAAGCATAACTGAAATAGCCAGATGGAAAATACCTGGGATAGGACCCAACCGGTATTATACTGATGCTGAGGAAGTTTAAGATAAATTTCTAAAGCATCCTGTGAATTTGTAAATCAACAATTAGACAATGAAGGGTAGGTATGTTTTACCACTTCAAGCACTTCAAATCTTAGTACCTGGCACCTGTATAGAGAAGAAAGCCTATAGCCTTCTCCAAGGATTCGTAAGAGAAATAGTAGTTCCTTCGCACCATTTATAACTCCTGATTCATGACCTGAAGTTCCACTATTAGCTGGATATCCTCTATCTTGCTCGGTATTCCCACCATCAGAGATCACCGATAATGAAGATGAAGCTGCTGCAGAAGCCTGAGACCATGGAACATCAAAGGTATCTGTTCTTCTCCCTAAATTACATAAAAAGCTGGTAAGTCTAATAATATATCATGCAGAAAGAAAAACTTGATTGGGATAAGAATCTATTGTACATAGTAATTGTAACAAAAGATCAAAAACCGACGGAATACTGCCAATTAATCAAAACCTTTGAACTGAATCAGGAAACTACTAATAATAATGCACAGTTAGATTCTGATTAGAAAAGTCCATGCATTAAAAGTTGCGTTATATACCACTATCACAATTCGTGCAACCAGAGAAAGCTTAAACATGATGGAAGATATACAAATTTAGTCATCATGCCAATGCAAATTAAATATCGGCATATTAAATCACGAACTGTGCTAAGCTATCAAATACTTCATACAGTACATAGTAGGCCATCAAATACTTCGACCTTTAAAGGATACTGAACTGAAGAAATTCAGCTCAAAAGGAAGAAGAATGCTTAAAAAAAATATTGATCATGTTACATATGAAAAAAAAAATTGTTATATACTGTATTTTTCCTTAATTTATCATCAAATGCACAAATAGTAAAGAATTGAAATGAAGATTAAAAAATAATCATATTTTTTAAGAAAGGGATATTCAAGCTCATAAAACCACACCCTTTTTATTCAATAAAGAAATTAATGCTAGTGGCAGCAATAATTATCAAGAAATAAGCCAAAAAGCATAGGTTGAGTTTCAACCTAAAGCAAGTCTACTTGTGGGAGCTAACATCAAGCGCCTTCAGATTCACTTAGCTTTCTAATCCCAATAACCAAAACAAAATCTACATAGTATCTCAAGTGCCCAATAATTCAGCAGTTGAAATAAAATTAGACATTGAAAAGTTAAACTACTATGATACAATTAGGCATACCATCAAATGCTTATAGCATATTACCATTAATGTTTTGAAGTCAACAGCCTATAACAAGATACAAGGCATCATTTTTTTATGTTTACAGCACATGAAGAGAAGTCTCGATGTGTCATTGTTTCAGATAAATAGGTTATGCCTTCCTTTTGTTCTACATCAAAATTATTGTTGGAATATATGGAAAAATCAAACTTTATAAAGAGCATGCCCGCTGCATGAGACTCCCATCAAGGTAAGTCAAGATAAGCATTGATATATATCGCCTTATGCTTGCATTGCAGAGAGGCTATTCAATGAGTAGCACCTCTAGGTCAAAATGAAACCCTTATAATGTACCCAAAAAATTTCACAGAAGACAAATGAAAAAGAAATATTAAATCATTATGATTTAAAGTACTAATACAGATATCCTATTATCAAAATTTATTCCTCTTTTCAGACTCTTGAACAACAAATTGATTTCAGAACCGTGCACTTTGCATCACCTTCATCAAAACTTTCAGTAGACAATTGTTGGCCCTTCCGATTTGAAACAGAACGAAGGGCAGTTGAGCCCATTTTAGATGAAGGGAATCCTCCTAGAAATTTTGTGGATGAGTAATTTGTACCATTTGCTCCAGTTTGTGAGGAATGGAGATTAACATTAGCCATTGCATCTCCTGAAAGTCTTGCACTTCTTCTAGGTCCAGAATCCGAACCCGAAAAAAGCCTCCCTGAAACCTAAAAATAAAAATTAAAACTTCAAGTTTATCACAAAGAAGAAAGGTAGCTTTAAAATTGTGGTAAAGAAGGATAAAAAGACGCAAGGTAGCCATTTATATGACTGGAAAGTAAATCAGCTTTGGGAAACTACCATAATAATAGCATTGTACACTAATGCACAATCCGAGATGAGGCATTTATATGATCTTAAAAATTGAAAGTGAAGTTCTATATTTAGCCATGAGCCAAAAGGTCAATCAATTAATGACCCGAAAAAAAAGTTGGGCAGTGAAATAAGAGAATCTAAGAAGAGAAATCTAAAAAAATCAATAATAAGCGATCCAGAATATCAGAATAATTCCGGAACAAAAATGCTAAATATATCATTTAAAACAAAAAAAAAAGGATATTTTGCAATACTGTAAAATTGACCGAAAAGAAATGCAAACTGAGGGATCATGAATCTACATCTTATAAAACAAACTTCTTCATATATTCTCCTAAATTTTCAATCAAATAAAGTCGGTAAAAAATGTGGGTTTAAATTTCACAAAAACATGACAAGTGACATCATATCAGGGCGGTAAAAATAAATATGCCGGAAGCATCAACATAACTCTGAAAAAAGATTGGCAAGGATGACTCCCAACTTAAAAATAGGGAAGTAGATAGAACATTGCTTCAAGCATGGACGAGCACTCACTGTTGTAACTCAGGAATCCAGATTGAGATTGTGATTTTTGATGATAGCAAAATATTATTGTTTTGTTAATTTTACTATTTCTCCAAGCATGTACTAGACATTTTATGTTTGTTATTTGTGTGTACTAACATCATACTTCAGACTGTTGAAGATTTTAAGACAGTAAATTAGGATTTCATGTAATAAAGTCTATAAACTTTTATTTTTTATTTTCTTGAGTCTGAGAGAGTGTGATTGTAATTGGGTAACCATGCACACAAACAAAGGGTGAGAGTCGAAACTTAAAATTTTAAAACTAATCATAATATATGACTTCCAATTGTACTGTACAATTTGTCATGCTTTTTCCTCCAAAATGCAGTTAATCAAATCATGGCTTGTACTTTTGAATTGTTCGTAATGTACGATGTTAATTCGTACAGATGATTGACAGTGTACGAAATCGGATTTGTACCAATTCGTCCCAAACGAAGTCATACGTTTTTTGTATTGTTCGTACAGTACGATATGAATTCGTACAGACGACTGATATAGTACAAAATTGGGTTCATCCACGATCATACCAGACAAAGCGTGATTTGTATTAACTATTCAGATTGTACGATATGAATTCGTACAGACGACTGACATAGTACGAAAGTAAGCATCAATGAAATAGATTGGAAGATTGTTTGGAGGATTGGGATGAATCAAATTGTATTTCTTTTCAAGGATATAGGCAATCAAGTGTCATAAAGCACATTCTTCTTCCTTTTAGTGATAAGAAGTCTAATGTCAACAAGATTATTGATGTAGTCCAGAATCAACTGGGATTCATCAATTGTAGTGTTTGACATTATAAAATATGTGACAATAGAAAGCAAAGGAGTGAGGTTGATATGATCACCAGCTTTACGAATAATGGATGTTATTAAAACATGCTGGATGATCCTTGCATTTTGATTCAAAGTGTGTACACGAGATAAGTGATAGGCTGAAGGTACACCTTTAAGGGTTTGATTTATGGTAGACCAGTCAAAATCAGCTCTTGAAATCATAGTGTGTGCCCTTACTCCTTCAGTTCTAAGGTGTAGAAAAGTGCTTAAATCCTCCTTAGTAATTTCTACTCTTTCTTTAAACACAAATGATGATATTTTGGTATGATTTTCTCTCATTCTCAGATTAGCAAGGAAATAGTAAAAGGTGCAATAATGAAATGCATAGATTAAGATGAGAATGAAGGAGAGTTTGGTAGAATTGAAAAGATGCATTACAGAAAAAATGATATCTTCTTGGATAAGAAGACGAGATGGAGAGATTTTTGTCGCAAAGAAACGCTGGTAGGCTTCTTCATTTTCTCTAGAAAGGAAGTTATCTAGTTGATTAGAACGAGATGAAGAGCCTCTGGAATGTCGAGCCCGCTTGCTGCTGATGTTGCTTTCCATTTGGAGAGTTTTGAACACAAGATGATATGAGATTGAAAGAGATTATGAAGAAAACTTAACGGATAGCTTCCAATTTAAAGAAATCAGGCATGATCGTACAGTACAAAATTATGTTCGTACGTACAACTATGATTTCGTACGAGACGAAAAAATTTTTCGTACATACGAATGGAAACGATCAAGAATGAAACAACTTTTTGTAAACTGCAATTCCCGAGGAGTCATTTCATACGACTTTTGACCAAAACGATCGTTTGTACCTCTCTTATCAAAGTAAGGAGTAAGAACAAAATGTCAAAACATCTAAATTCAATGTGAGTACTCATGCTCCTTTTTTTAAAGTAATAATATTGTTTTCTGTAATATGATTGCAATGAATCAAATTACACTTATTAGTAAATGATTATTGTAACATTTAGCATTACTTTTTTTATTTCAATGAATGGTCATATTGAATTCATTGACTATGAGCATCAGTTAGCATATGTAATATAGAATGTTCTTGAATAATATATCAATAAAATGATTAGATATAAATGCTTGTATGTGCATGTTGATTGATAGAGCACACTCTCTTAGAACTGGTCAGGGATGCAATGTACTCGCGAATGTTATGAAAAAGAAAATATCTACATTTGTACTATTTTAGACAGTTTCTCTAGTGGGTTGTATTATTTACAGGAAGGATAAAAATATGATAAATGTGACAGGTATGGATATATAAAATAATTATTGTCATATTCAAAATGAATTTTTAATAGAATTATTTTATGTTTTGAAATGAACATGCATATTTTTCCAAAAATTTTGAATTACTGTAACTTAAAAGATAAATTTGCTTGTTATTTTGAGGCGAGCGCCTCATAAAAAAGAAGCGAGTGCACCTCAATAAATTTGAGGCATACAGTTCACGTAACCTACTCAAGGCGCCCGCCTCGACGCTGAGGCGCACCTCTAATTGCATAACCTTAAACAATGATATATATATGTATATATATATATATATATATATAGAAAGTATACATGATCTCTAGCTAGCTCGAAACAAAATCAATTAAGGCCATAGTTCAATTTTGAGCCCATAAATATCAACATAGAATAGCAAATCATAGGAAAAGGGTTCCAAGTAGCCATGTCGTCAATACACGATGTGCATTTAAAAAAAGGGCCAAAACCACATAAAAATGAAGACCATAGAAATAGTTCAAGTGTTAAGAGAAATAATGACATGATCTAGCAAAATAAAATTCATATAACTTTATATAAATAAAAAAATGTTTAAAGTAAACGACAAGCAAATAAATGAAACAATTAACTAACAAGTTCTTAAAAACACATCAGATGTGCATCATCATCATTGTCAACAACAACAAACAACAACACATCAGATATTGTTGTTGAGATGTGCATCATCCAAAAGAAAAAAAAAAGACTAAGTTCTAAATTCAAAAAAACATAGGCCCTAATCAAGAGATCTAATCCTTAATCCTATTCATCAACATTATCACACGCAAAATGAACTTCATTCTCACCATCTCATATGTGTTAATCATGTAGAACGGGTATGCGGGAGGGGTAGATTTGGGATTTGAATTAATTAATTCCCATAATGGGATATCCAATTAGAGAATTAATTAATGGAGATGAATTAATTGCAGAGGGAATATGGAAAGGGGAGGGGCCGGCCATAAGTGGAGGTCATTAATTGCGATTTTGATTTAAAAACTTTCCTAAAATAGATCAATCTATTTTAGGAATTTATTCAAAATTCAAAATTGAATTGAATAAGTAATATCAAAGCTTCCAAAATGAGGGTGTACGGGGGTGGAAGGGTGGCGGGTAGGAAGGGGGCCGACGATTTCAAAGAGGGAGAGGGAGAATTGGGGAAAGCTTTAGTTACTTGCCTCTTTGGGAATCTGAACTTAAGGAAAGGAAATTAATTACAATCTAATTTATTTGTTAATTTGAATTAAACTGGAGGAGTTTCCTAAAATAGAATCCTATTTAAGGAAACAATTCAAATTTCAAATTTGGATTGGGGGAATTGAAAGGAAATATTTCCCAAATTAATTTTGCAAGAAAATGAAGGGAATAAAGGAGGGAGTTTAATGAGGTATTCAAAGCTTTCCTAAATTAATAAATTAAATTTGGATTGAAAGATTTCATCCTAATTTAATTCAAAATTTAAATAGGCTATGAATTAGTAAGTTTTCTAAAATAGGATTGATAAATTATGCAACTATTCAAATTCAAATGGATTTGAATTTGATCATTAAGATAGTTACCTAAAATATGAAAACTAATTTAGGAAAGACTTGATGGCACGTGGAGATGGGAAGAAACCAAGGGGAGGGCCGGCAACTTGTGGCTTGGCCGTGAGTGGTGGTGGAGCTAAGGCCGGTTTGGTGGAAGTAGGGAGAGGATGAAGATGGTGACTAGGAACAACATGAAGGAACAAATAAAAAGAAATAAAAGATAAAAGATAAAACCGCGAGCCTTGGACTCTTTCGAAGACTAACGGATGATACGTAGTAGCCCTTCTCCAAGGGACTTCAAGCCATGAGCTCGAACCCATCCTGCGGTTGGTGAAAACTCCAATTCCTTCCCATATGAATCTCACTAACGTCCTCCCAGAAGAACACAAGTGCATAACACAAATTTTATTATAATTCCATCATACCTAATACAAGATAATGGACCTCTATATATAGGCGTCAAAAGAAACTAAACGACAAATTTTCCCCTTGGGCTTATATAAGACAAGACTCTTAAATAAAAAGGGTAAAAAAAGGAAAATTGGAAAATTAAATTAAAATATAATTAATAAACTAAAATAAAACAAAGTGATCTCGGCCGTCGATCTTCGACTCTTCCTTTGAATATCGTCCACCGTCGGATGTCCGCATTAGTTAATCTGCAACAACAACTCATATTCCTTAAAAAGTGCCCTATGCTTAGGCAAATTTGACAAAAATTTCTCTTATTTTATTTACTATTTTACCTTTTATTTCTTTTCCTACGAAAGAATCTAAATAATGTAACTCCTTTCATTACCACTACTAGCCCTAGCCACAGACTTCTCTTGATTTTTCTCCTTATGTCTAAAATTTGATAGTTTGTTGGCTACGTTTAGGGATTAATTCCTATTTTCTAATTTATTTTGAATTTGAATGAATTTTCTACATGTTTCTAAGATTTTTTCTGCAAATAAAGGTCAAATTGTAATATTAAATTCAAGTTCTGATTAAATGAAAATTTAATTCTCTTGTTCTCAATTCTATAGGTAGTAGGGATCGTCAGCCATCTCTCTATCAGTTTCATGCGAAAGAAGGAGAGACCGTAATAGGTTTAAGCAATACTACAATTACATCCAATTGCTCAATCAAATGCAAGGAAGAAACTAGAAATCATACTATTTTTGGCTTTTTTTTCCTAATAACAATGAATATACTCACGGTTTAAGGCAAGAACAAAGGAAAACAAATATGGGCAAAAAAACAAAAAAAAGAATGGTCTAGACAAGAGTGGAAGAAATATATGGAGAAAGTTTCTAAGAAGACCACAACTTCTGTAATGGTAACATCTTTTAATTTTGTCTATTTGATAAGCATCGATTTGTTTGCTAGTCCCTCTGATTGTATTAAAACCTTAATCATTGATATTAGGCATTTTTATTATATTAGTATATCAATTTGGTACAATATCTTCACAAGTTTTTAGGAAGCCTTGTGTGATCTTTTGATGTAAAAAACAATATATGTAGAAATTTGAAAATAGGAATTTTTTTATAATTTTTCTTATCATCCAAATGGGAGTGAGATACACTTAAAAAAGAAATATACAAAGGAACCTCATTCTAGGAGGAATAACCAAACAGAATAGGAAAGATATCAACACGATAACATAAGGAGAAAATAAAAGTAATCAAGGAACAAGAGTTCCTCCACATGATGAAACTGACATTCATTGATTTCATATAAACCAAATGCCCTTATTTGGAAATGTTGAATAGAAGCTGGAGCAAATTGAATGCTGCGGATGCAGAGCAATAATGAATTTCAAAAACCCCAAATCAATTGGCTGATATGCCAATGGAAATAATTTGAATGAACCAGAACATTTTAGGCCATCCAAATTCCAAAAATAAATGGTTATTCATGGAATCAGGAACAAAATTTGGAAGGTTGGTTATGAGAATTCTGGAATTCATAGGAGCATTAATGCGAGTCCCGAAATCACTTCAAAATATCTACTACTCCCTCTCAAGCTGAGAATATATGTTAATCATTCTAACTTAGAAATTAAATTGCTAAATTTTGTTTAAATCTTTTGTTACAATATCAATAATTTGCAATTTAGTTGAATGTAAGCAACCTTGATAATATCTTGTTTTATTTCCTCTTAAATAAAGACTATCAACTCAACATGTTTAGTAATATCACAATGAATTGGATTTCTAGCAATGCTAATAGCGGCTTGATTATCACAATATATCATCATTAAATCTTAATTAGAAATTTGCAGCTCTTCAAGAAGATATTTAAACCGCATCCTTTACAAATTCTATAGGCATGTCTCTGAATTCAAATTCCAGTACTAATACGAGTAAAAATTGACCGATTTTTCACTTCATGTAACAAAATTCACCCAAACAAAAGAGCAATAACCAGATGTGAATTTGCGATCTGTTACAGATCCAAAACAATCAACATCAATAACAATTTCTATTATCTTGTAGTCCGTTTTTAGAAGAATAGGCCTTTTCAAGAAATAATGAAAAATAATATACGTAGAACAGAGAAAATGGAAACTTTATTCTTTTTTTTTTCTCATTCATCTAACTGAGAGAGCTTACGCTTATAAAGAAAAATACAAAGGTATTTCATGGTAGGAGAAAAAACTAAACAATGTAGAAAAGATGTCTAGAAAATAACAAAAAGAGAAAATACAATAGAGATTCTTATTAGGAAATGTAGAACAGCAGCTGGATCAAATTGAATGCAACGGAACACAACTTGGTTCCTCATGAAGAGTATGCAGCTGGATCAAGATAAAGTCTTAAATAGGGTCAAGCAAAGGCCCTAGAGTGATCCATGGTTCTTCATGTATTGAAGTCTGGAAGTGAAATAACTCAAATATTGACTGACAATAGTGCCAAATGCCATTGTCTGATTCAACTAGCTCTACACACCCATGTTTGGTTGATTTCAAGTTAGGAGAAGTAAGAAGCACCCTGATGCACCAATAGAATCACACATTGCGATTGCAAGAAGACTTGCATGATCATGAAATTATATCTTATATACCTGACTGGCTTAGTCACCTTTGGCAACTACCAAAGGTTTTAGTGCCATCAAGTCATTGAATGGTCTAGCTTCAAGAAGTAATGGCCCTCTGACCATATTCCTCATGTAGCTACAGCCCTTAGTTAAAAATATGGGATGAAAGCCTAATCAAAACAGATCAAGCTAAGCAAGTTAATTTGTGTCCAACCAGATCTACTAGTCCAAGGATGGTCCCCACAGAATGCCTCAAGTCAAAGCATTATTGAGCATCCTCTTTTGAATTAGAAAGGGCACGTTTAAGGATAGATGTCTCATTTAGATTCTATCTTCATCCTTTATACTGATAACCATCTTCCGATGGCTTTGTCACTTCAACTCTATTCTAAACATTGTTCAAGTCAGAATAATTAAAAATTTCCAAGCTCCTCATGACAATTTAATGCTCGCGCTATGACCTTTAGTTTCTTAACCTGTTGATATGCATCAAACAATCAATTGCCATAGGTATGAAGCTATACATTCTCAATATGACATGTTGCCTAGTGCATTTTAGGCCCTAGGTTTTCAATATTTGTCCTGTTGTTTTGTACATGACGCTTTGTAGGTGTTTATATCTCTATGTATATCATGTATCATTAATTCATTGGAAATGCAGCAATAAGAAATCGAAAAGGAGAGAAGATGATAAAGAAAACAAGCTAACCTTTCTAAGTTTCCCTTCATCCATGAACTTTCTTCTTGGAGCCTGAATAATGGTGGCATGAGCATTAGGTTTGGAAGGACCATCACCACCTAACGCGTTCAAGTATGCATTTCTATATACAGGTGGTGGAACAATACCAGATAGCTGAAAAGCAAAGAAAAAACAATGAACAGCAGGATCCAGCAGCTTATGATCCATAAAGTAGAAGAATATATATATATACAGCTCAGCATTACTGACATTATCTAAATATGGTCCAAATTAGGCATCAAATTGTGACAGCATGCAGAATAGCTTTAACATTATAAGTTTGCTTTATCATGACAGAAATGGCAAAAAAAATTCCCAGAATTAAAGACAATTTTGGTGATTTCACCAGGAAAAACAAGGGCATGTACGGAAAGAAAATTACTGTTAATCAGAAATGATGTAGACAAGGAATATAGGGGACCCTATATTTCTTGAACACAAAAGACACACAAGAAGAAAACTGACAAAATGAGTAGAACTTAAAACAAACTTTGTTAAATAAACTCAAACGACCCAAAACTTGACAAACACAACAAGAGATGCTAGGAGATTTTAAAGAAAAAAAGAAACTTAAAAAGACGCTATCCTCAGACAACCGTCAGAGCGGGTTCCTCACATGCATCGAATTTGTAGGTTAAATAAGTAAAGTGCATAGAACTAGCAAACCGATGGTCCAACACTGCAAGATTGGCCCAATTCTTCAATAGATGCTTCAAATCAACTCTGATACGACACCCTAAAGTTGCTTCACTGTTGAGAAGAAGGATACAGATGGAGTGACACTTGCGGAGAGACGAAAGAGGTTAGAAGCCCGAGAAGAAAGGGTGGAAAGAGCCCGCAGGATTTCCGGAGGGGATGAGAAAAGAAGGTTGGAAAGAGCCCGCAGGATTTCCGAATAAACCCGCAGGTTAATAGCAAATATGCTCACAAATATCAACTGCCATTCTTCACAACTTCATCTCATTTTTATAGGCAAAGAAAAGGAATGCCAAAAGCCACCTTTATGAATGCACACATCATCCCAAGCATTAGTTTTCATAGGATTTCCAAAAGCCCATTTCGGAAAATCAACCCAGCAGCTCACGGAACCAAGGCACCAGCAAACAGGCGGAAATTCCAAAGCAGCACAGTAACGGGAAAAAGCACCCCATTTCGGAAATTAACCCCACATTAATTCTGAAGGAAACATTGGTAACTCACGGCACCAAAGCAATCAACCCGCCAGAATCCAAAGCAGCAAAGCATTGGAAAAAAACAACACAAAGACTGGCAGAATTCCCAAAGGAAAATTAATAGCTTTCCATTGAATTCTCAGCATAGAATTCAGCCCCCATTAAATACAAGCCACGGAATCCCAAGAGACAAGAAGAAAAAGGGAAGGGGAAGGGACAAAGCCACTCCAAAAGTAAACTCTTCTTAATGAGGTACCTTTTTTGGATATTAATGAGCTACTAAACTTCAGCTCAAGCAACTTAGAGAATCAGCTCAAAACCGAATGCTCCAAAACAGCCAACCCGTGAACCACCAGCAGCCAGGGACCAATCGAGCCAGCAAACCAAAGGTCTACCAAGCCATATGCACACCTACCATGATCATTGGATGCTTTCCCATCATTGGATAGCTAAAAAAAGAAAAGAAAACAAAATATACTATTGTTCAAACAAAATAAAAAGTACATAAATCCTTGATAGCATCAAGAAACCTTGTCTAGATGGGACGAGAAAGAAAATTGTCTGGCCAAAGTCTGTTTAGTTGAACAATGCAGCGAGAATCAGCATGTGTCACAGTTCCAACAGAAATGCTTAATACAAAAGACAACAAAACTTTTACAGTTTTATCTTTGTCATTCATACAAAATTCTTTCCACGGGACATGCTTTCAAATTGAGGGATTTCATATCAGAAGTCACACCAGTATAACATGTTAAAAATTCCACCTATATTTGAATGAACATGCTCTTTAAACATATACTTATTTGGGTTCAGACAAAGCAAGGATACACAAATGCAAATTCTTCTGCATGGAAAGAGATAAGCAGGATGAAGTATACAAATCATCATCATCAATACTACCACTTGTTGTACCCCAACTATTTGGGATAGGTTTTATGAATCCGCATTTTGTCCCTGCCAGTGTTGCTTGAAGTGCTAAATCTAATTTGAACAAATCTTTATGTATAACCATTACTCATGTTACCTTCAATACATCCCTTTTTCTTTTTAATTTGTCAAAATTAATTTCCTTCGGTGCAGTTTCAATCTTGTCATTCATGCCCAAACCACTGAAGTTGTTACCAGCACTTAAACTACTCAAACCATCTGCTTTAACAAAATCATTTTTAAATAACACCTTCCTAGTTTTGCCACAAAGTCATACAAACACTGTCATTTTGTCACACTCATATTGGTTATACGTGGCTTGTTCACTGCCCGCCACTCAGCTCTAAATAGTAAAGTTAACCTAATTGCATTTTTTATTGAACTTTTATGTCTCAGAGATACTCCATCATCACATATTATTATTAAGACATTTTTCTACTTAGTCCTCTAAAAGTTATAGTTAATCTATATCCTCATTCTTAAATATAATAGATTCAAAGATAAGGATAAAAACTCATTCAAAATGAAAGAAAATTGCCTGCAGAAAGCTTGTCAGCAGACATCGTAGAATGTGGATGGGTGAGTCTGTATTTGTTGGTAGCATGGAACTAATTTCATTTGGTTTAACATAATGATTTGAAAAAAACTTATGTTAAAATATTATTTAAAACCACTCCATTGTTTCGCGTCGGGCTTCATGGGAATAAGTGTTTGATTTACAGTAAGCGAGAACAAAATTACCTGAAATTCAATGTTGACGAGAATGAAGAATTTCAAAACTTTGATTGAAAATCACATAATTAATTAATCTATGTAAAGTTTGACCAGCGATTAGAGAAAACATCAAAGATTGTAATAGAAGGAACTCATGCTACCTGTGTTAATGGTGGAGGTGTGTTATACAGTGATAAATTAGAAGGTACGCAGTTAGCTGACTGCACGGATGTAGTTACTACACCCTGAGGATAACAAGGGATATTGTTAGTAGCATGCGTTTGCTTTGATTGCTTTGGACTATCTTGTGAGCCCACTGTCCTACTAGAAGGTATGCTATGATCCTCGCTAGCTCCATCCATGCTCTGAGAACTTGACTCAAAGAAATACTGTGGCTGAATTCGAACAGCAACTGCATCATTAAAGCATTCATTTGCCTCTTCCGCAGCACCTGAGATACAGATCCATGCGTTAAATAATATTTAAAAAAAACACTTTCATAGCCGCGTCCTTTTTTGATGAAAAAAATTGCTCTCGCATTGGTAAAATACACTCTAAATCTGGATGCGCTAGAAACAAGTAGAAAAAAAATATAATGAGCTCATAAATACTTCCATAATGTTTGCATGCAATCTAAGCGAGCAAAGAAAGTTTCCTAGCTGACTAAAGGATGCCTGATGGGCTCATGAGATGATATTAGCAAAAGTCCAATAAAAAGAAAAAGCTCAAATGCCACCCTACTAACCTTGAATGTCAGATGCAGCAACTTAATTGCTAATTAGGGCACAGCAGGGCATAAGCACATTCATGCAGGCACAAGTGCACGAACATAGAGACATCCACACATATAGAAGACATCAATGTGCTCAAGCACGCACCACATAAGCATACAGAAAGTATGATCCATAGTTGAGTCCACGCAAAATTATGACATAAAAATTGAAATGAATATTGTCAATATATGCATTGGGGGATTTCTACGTAGGTCGGGAATGTCATGAAATTTAAATGCTTTTTCACATTTACCAATCATTTTTATCAAAGTTGTGAAAACCGGACCGGACAACGAACCGGAAGAAGGAGAGGTTCACGGTTCGACTGGTTCGACTCGAATGATGTAATAAATAATAATATTATTATAAAAATTACTAAAATTAACATAATAATGAAATATAATAACCATATACTTTAATATAAATTAATGTTATTTTTTATTACTTATTTAGATATAAATTATATAAAAAACTCACAATAAAAATTAATTGTTTATAATATATAATTAAATAAAAATATTTAAATAAAAAAATAAAATATTATTAACTAAAAAGGTAAAATCTCCCAAAATAAATAAAAATAAATAAATATTATTCATATTACAATAATAAATTTTTATAATATACAATATAAAAAATAAATGGATAAAAAATAAATATTATCAACTAAAAAAATAAATATTATCGACAAAAAAATAAATATTATTCATATTAAAAAAAATAATTAAAAAACCATTAAAAAAATGTTTTGTTTTGTATAGTTTATACATGAAATCAAAGATAGCTTTTTGCTTTGTATGGTTTCCACATCACTTGTGATGTTTTGATTTGCATAGTTTATATAGCTTTTTGTTTTTACACATAATAGGAGCTCATATGGAGCCGTGTGAAAATGTTGCAAATACTATATAATCATAGTCTTTAATACTTATTTAAGAGTTTTAATATATAATATTTATATTAATTGATTAAGTTTATCATTTATTTAATATTAAATAATTTATTTAATTATTTAAATAAAAGAATTTGGACTGGCCGAATTTAAAAAACCGGGACAGGTTCCCGGTTGAACTGGTGGTTCAAACCGGTTCTGGCTGGCTTGGTGCACAACCGGTTTTCAAGGCTGAACTGGACCGGCCTTCAATCCAGTTTTCAAAACGTTGATTTTTATCCTCATCTGCGTATCGATCCTTAGGGCACAGCTAATTTGTTCATGCTGTTGTATCCTACGACACCCTCAACAACCACAGAAAGTAACATCACTTTCTAATGTCACTACCACATGAACTGCCATCTCCCTGAGACGAGAAAGTAAGTTTGTTGACAAAATCAAGCTTGCAATCTCTATTTGCGGTCAATGTCAAGTGTCAAATAATGAGAGTAAAGCTAATTCAAACCACTGGGTGCTTAAGTTCAACCAAGTTAATTTAAATCGCTCATTCCCACAATCGAGTTTAATTTAGCAGCAGAAAATCTAAGAATAAGCACGAAATGCTACGACATTTCATCTGGCCCCTATACATCTGGCATGTGAGTACTGTTGTTGGATCTGGTTAAGGTAAATACGATCACAAAGCAGACAAATTACAAAACAAAGTCTACTTTCAATATTTTTATTTGATCACAACTTCGTTGCATCTTTAATTCTAAAAGGAAATCTCTTGAAATATCTAAATAAAAGGTAATTTTAGGATTTTCTAGGGGGGAAAAGTATTTAGAGTTTAAGTGGATAGATGAGGGGGAAAAATTTAGTTATGAGAATGCAAAGCAGAGAATCATGCACTACTAGGACATCCACAATCAGCTATCTCCAAATTTTATATCCACATCCATATAATTAAATCTTGCAGGAGCTGGAATGCTACTGCAAATCACCACACAGACAATCTGAATCATACATATAAAATTGCAGCATTACAATTTCCAACATCTACTATTTTTCTCAATAAACAGATCAGAACATGAGCTAGCTTGGCATGTTTATAACTTAAAAAAGTTATAGTAGATTAACCAGCAAACATAATCTAAAAATTTGTTTCAAAATAAACAAAAGAGCAATATTTTTAAGAATCATAATGAAGTTGGTGATGGAAAGCTAGATAAGCTTCATAAAAAGCACCCTTCCAAAGTCATTCCAATTACGGTGTGTTGTTTATATCATAATAGTACTAAGTAACGATTAAAAAGGCGGAAGAGGGAAAGCACTGAGGCGCGACTCAAGGCGAGGCGAAGCATTTGCGCGTCGAGGCTTACGCCTCGTTGGATTCGGCGGAGCGTGCGCTTATTTATCACGGGGCGTAGGCTTCGGTTCGTAACGCCTCGAAGCGAAACGAGGCATCGCTTCGATTTGCAAGTATATAGACCGAGCGTTGAGAGTCGTATAAGAGTCAAGTGTTAGGGTAACATACCTGCTTCTGCTTTGGGTGAGAACTGAAAGGCGAACTCCGCCGACTTCGACGACCACAGTTCGGTCGAGTTCGAACATAGCTGGAGGCGATCGAAGGTAACGATTTATTTCTTCTTCTCTTGCTTCCCGTAATCTTCCCGTCATTTGCTTCATGTCTCGCTTATTCTCCAGCTTCTTGTAATCGAAGGTTCTTTTTTCACGGCTAGGTAATGATCTTTCTTTCCGTTATTTGCTTCATGTCTTGCTTCATTAGATTGTACATGCTCGGTACCGCTCGGTACCGCGCAGTACATGCTCGGTACCGCGCAGTACTTGCTCGGTACCGCTCATGCTCGGTACCGAGCAGTACATGCTCGGTACACTCTCGGTACTGAGTGGTACATACTCGGTACGCTCGGTATTGAGTATATACAACAAGCAGAATTTCAAAATTACTCTTATAATATAATTTTGTTCCCGGGGCGCTGCCCCCGGAAACCCCAAGAGGGGCGCTGCCCCTTGACCCCGCGACCTGACCGGGCAGGTCGAACCCCGCCAAGGGGCAGCGCCCCCTTGGACCCCCGGCAGACTGGTATATTTTTGTATTCATGTTCTTTTATTACTGGTATTTGGTAGTACAAATAATTGTTAAAATATATTCTATTGTTAGCATGACTAGTGGCACAAGAAGGAAAGACCCTGCATGGAAATATGGAACTCAAGTTGAAGTGTCAGGTGAAGGTGCAAAGAAGGGATATGTTTACATGAAATGTAATTTCTGTGAGAAACGCATAACTGGTGGCGTCAAGAGATTGAAGGATCATCTAGCCTGCACTCATGTCAATGTGGGACTATGTGCAAAGTTCTTGATGAAGTGAAGAAGGAATGTACAAATTATTTAAAGAAGTTTGCCACTACAAAGGAGGTCACACAAAGAAATATGGAAGATATAATAGGAAACTCTTCTTATTATGGATCACAGCATAAAGGTTCCAGTACTGGAAGCCATCTAATTTCTTCTGACCGAGGCAGTCGGGGGCCCATGCATAGATTTATGCTAAATATTGAAAACAACGAAAACATAAATACTCAGGATATTCAGCCTCCTACAGCTACAAAAGAACTCAGGAACAGAGTTTGTTTGGATATCGCCAGATTCATCTATGAAAATGGGTTTCCATTTAATGTTGTTAGGAGTCCGTCGTGGATTAATATGTTACGATCTGTTGGAAGCTATGGAAGAGGATTACAACTTCCAAGCATGTATGAGCTGAGGACTTGGATGCTGAATGAGGAGGTTAAGACAACTTCAAAAATGGTGGATGATGTTAAGAAGACTTGGATTGAGACAAGAGTGACAATAATGTCAGATGGTTGGTCAGATGTTCGACATAGAAGTATTATTAATTTCTTGGTCAACAATCCATATGAAACAGTTTTTCTCAAATCAGTAGATGCTTCAAGCTTTGTAAAGGATGCACAATTATTGTTTGAAATGTTGGATAAAGTTGTGGAGGAAGTGGGAGATGCCTTAGTAGTACAGGTTGTTACTGATAATGCAAGTGCATACAAAGCTGCAGGAAGAATGTTAATAGAGAAGAGGCCTCACCTTTACTGGACTCCTTGTGCTGCACATTGTATTGACTTGATGCTTGAGAGGTTGGGACAGTTGCCTCAACATAAATCAGCCATATTGAAGGCCAAATTCGTTAGTAAGTTTATATACAATCATTCTTGGGTACTCAGCTTGATGAGAAAATTCACTCACAAGGAAATTATTAGACCTGCTGTTACCAGATTTGCTACTGCATATTTAACATTGCAGAGATTCAAGGAGTTAAGACAACCTTTGGAAGCAATGTTTGCTTCTGAAGAATGGGATAAAAGTTCATGGGCCAAAAAACAAGAAGGAAAACAAATTAAAAAGATTGTTATGAAAGACGATTCATTTTGGCGCAGTACAAATTATGCTTTGAAGACAACAGGACCATTAGTAAAGGTGCTTAGAATGGTTGATGGTGAGAGGGCCCCGGCTATCGGATTTATTTATGAAGCAATGAATAGGACTAAAGAAGACATTGCAAAAGAATTGGGAGGTCAAGAAAGTGCCTACAAAGAAATATGGGATATTATAGATGAAAAGTGGGATCGACAATTACACCAACACTTACATGCTGCTGCTTATTATTTAAATCCCCAATTTTATTATGATAAGGATTTTCATGTTGACAAAGAGGTGAAAACTGGTTTGTATGCATGTATGGACAAACTCATTTCTGAAGAAGACTACCTTAAAGTAAATGATCAACTTGAGGATTTTCATTTAAAGAAGGGAATGTTTGGATTTAGAGCAGCACAAGCATGCTACAAAACACGATCTCCTGGTATGTTTATAGTTTGAGTATTTATAATTTTAATGTTAATATTTATGTTCAAGTCTTCTGCTTCAACCAATATTCATAAAATACTATGTTTGTCTTCATGTAAAACGTTGGTGGGCTCAGTTTGGAGATGATGTTCCTGAATTGAAAGCTTTTGCAGTTAAAGTTCTTAGCCTAATGTGTTCGGCTTCTGCATGCGAGCGTAATTGGAGCATCTTCAATCAAATTCATACAAAGAGGAGAAATCGATTGGCGGCTGATCGAATGAACAAACTAGTTTATGTTATGCTTAACAAAAAATTAAAAGATAGATATCTCAAATTGCAGAATCAAGGAAATATTGAGAATGAAATTGACCCTTTGCTTGTTGATGAGTTACAATCTAATGATGAATGGGTTACTCCTAAGAATGCTGATGTTTCTGAAGTTGAAGCAGAAGGAGAAACTCATATCAATGAAGAAGACAATGAAGCAACTACCCACGTATATAAAAGAAAGAAACAAAGTAAGATTGAAGCTTCAAAAAAATTCAAATGTATTATTAAATATAATGAATTATTTTGTATATTACTATTACTTCATTTTAGAGCTAATGAAATATTAACTGATATAGGAGACAAAGAAAAAAGTATTATAGATGAAGAAGAGTTTGAGGATGACTTTGACATTAATTATGAAGATTCTTCTGAAGACAATCAAAGTGATGATGAGCCTGCTTTGGGACTTGATCCTAAGGGGATGTTTTATTTTTAAGTGAGTTTATTTTAAATCTTGTATTCCAGTAATATTATCTTAAAACAAATCTTCAAATTCATAGTTGACATAATATTTTGTTATTTTTTGCCATTATTTATAATTTTAAATTAATTTATTTTAATCATTTTGAGGCTTACGCCTCGATCCGCCTCGAGGCTTACGTCTCGCCTCGTTTAGAAAAAATGCCTCGATTCCCGATTTCGCCTTTGAAAACATTGGTACTAACATCACAATTTTTTTATGTACTTCCATTACAGCTGACAGAACATTAAATGATAATTTGAGCAGGGTTTTCAAGCTAAAGACAACCATTAACTATGTTAGTTATCTGGTAGTATGCAAGGAGTTTCACTTCTTCCTATGATAGCCATGAGAACATAACTTGAAGATTATTTTTAAAAAAAAATCTCAATCAGCACAACAATTTTTGTAAACAAAACAAAAATACAAAAAGAAATTACATGCGCATTTGCATATTTAACCAATTGAGCAACATCAAACAGCAAGTTTCCATAATTTATCTCAGCCTCTTCAAAAATTTCTCACAATGTTTCCCAACAGATTCATACACTATAAACTGCATTAGGGGGGAGCACCGATCGATGACACATTCAACAACATAATAATGCACTTTGCCAATTCATTATGATGGAAAGATTATGTCAAGAAAACAAGAGCAAGAAATACACAACATGACTAATCATTATCTGCACACAAAAATATATGAACTTTAAACTGCTCAAACATGCAAGAAAAATGATTTGTTAAGATAATTCATCAAAAAGATGCCAGCACTGACCTAGCACACACAGCTCTTCATAAGCAGTCCATAAAAGAGGATCTATAGCCAACGCCTGCATAAAGTGATCGATGGCAAATGCCCTTCTGCTTGTGTATCTAAGTAATTTGGATAACAGCAATGTCATGTAAATTGACAGACAAAAGATGGATCAAAATTAATTTAAGAAGGGATAAGTAAGAAGGAAAAGGGGATGGGTAGACAAAGATTAGGCATCTTTGTACCAAAAAATCATCAGGTAAACAATTGAATAAGTAGCATGGCATCAAAATTAAGGCATTGTAAATGCAAATATCAAAAGAAGAAGTATAAAATTAAAATATTTGCATGCTTATGAATACATAATCATTCATTTCTATACAGGTGAATGCAAAGGAATATTTGTCCATGAAAAATCAATAACTTAAACTAAATGGTATTTCACTCAAAACCAAATAATACATAACGCCAAATTCTAGCACAAGGTCATCTCCATCAACGATACCTCCTAAACCCCAACTACTCTCTCTCTCTCTGTGAGGTACTTCAGCAGGCCACATCACATGGCCAACACAATAACATGAATGCTGTTGTAAGCTGCCAGAGTGTAACCCAATGCACAAACTTGACAAGCTAAAGGATATTTTTTATCAATCAACAAGTGATATTTTATCCACTTCCACTTGAGATGGCTACCCCTGCTTGTACGATGCACAAGTATGAAATCAGATAAGTCTAGCATTGGAGGAAAAAATCTTGACAGGATATAAGATGATGCATGCATAGCCATATAATACTTCTATCAGATCATTCATGGTTGAAACACTAACTGAGCAAGTAGATAGAGGAAATTTTGTAGGATGGACCTGTTTTGACCAACAATTAATCTTTTCCGAATTCATTCATGTGCATGATGTGTCTTGCCATATCCCAACACAAATGGTGTCCAGATTTTCACACAATCTATTGGGCATATGATGCTCAGCATATTACATCCATTATCCCATATCTAGTCCATGTTTAATAGATTCCCATATATACTAGTAAACCAAGATAGAAAAGCTATATATCTAGCTCATTTCAATGTCCGTCACCTCTAACCAAAAAAGGTATCATCTCTACATTATCAATGGAGTTTGAACAAAAAATAACCTGTAAATAAGTCCAAGAAGATAGTGACCAGCTGCCCCATTTGGAACCTGAATAAATGGTGAAAAAAGTTCCATTATTCATTTGCAAAGAGTAATTACAATCATGAAAAAATTAGGAATAATTATTGTAGGTCATGCACTAGTATCTCTTCATAAAAAACAAGAACAAGTACCAAAGTACCTGTGAAAAAAAATTTCAACAAAAATATGCAAACAGAGGCACATATAAGGTCTCAGCATGCTTCACAGGTCTCAAATTTGATTAAAACTGACTATTTGAAAAAAAAAAAAACAAATCCATACAAAGATTTTTAAAATATACGCTCACATATAAATTCTTCATTAGCACGGAGGAATTAAATGAAAATTCCAAAGGATGAAAAAAAAAAAGAAAATCCTTCAACATGTCTTCTAATATTAGCATCCTCAATCTGGACTGCAATTAATTCATGGGCCGCCTTAAAGACAGATAATGAGATTCTCTTGACCTTCCAAATAGGAAATCTGCAAAGCTTAGGAAAATTTGTTTCTAACTTAAATGGACTATTCTATGTCACACAATAGACTGAGATATATGAATTCAAAAAAGGGTTTATCTGTAGAAGAGTATGTAGCCAAATTTGAACAACTAATAATAAAATGTGATGTGATTGAGCCAAGGAACATACAATTTCATGTTCCATTGACGGCTTGCATCCCTTAAATGCTAATACAGAGCAGTTAAAATAATATTGGATGTTTTCAGATGTCAACAAACTAGCTAAGAGTTGGACGGCAATAACAAATGACTAAAATTTTTTCTTCAAGCCAGGGAAAAGAGTCCAGTAAATTTGAAAATGTAACGTGTTAAATATCACAGCAAGTCCCATCTAAAATTGTCCATTCTGACAGATCTCAACTTGCGAGTAGCAGTACCAAGCACGACAAACATTAAAACCCCACTAATCAAATAATTTTGGTGCTTAAAAATTGGGCTGCTTCAAATTGCACCAATTGCCGTCTAATATCTTTAGTTGAAGACGTTCCAGAAGAATTCGAGAACAAAGAAGTAACAACTACTTATTATGCAATGAGCATTGAGCAGGCCTATAGATTAATAACTGCAATGGCTTCGCCACAAAATTTTGCATACAAAGTGCATCATAAAAGGAAAATTTTACAACTGCATTAGTGATGCGGACATCGGTACGAAGATTTGGCGCATCTATCACAGGCGGCGTCGTAAATCGACGGCCATTATTTAAATTTTAAATTATGAGTTATTTTCTGCATTTTAGTTCTTAATTCATGTATTTCCTGTTTTACCCCTAGGATAGTTTATGTGACTGTTATGGCCCAAGGGGCATTTTTGTAAATTTTTATTTTCTCATGTTGTGGCCTATATATAGGGCCTTAAGCTATTGTAATGAGGATGGTTAATTTGATATGAAAATTTTGTGTTTTCCACACTTGTGTTCTTCTTGAGAGAGGACGTTATTGAGATTCCTATGAGAGGAATCGAAGTCTTCACCAGCCGCAGGATGGGTCCGGGCTCGTGATTTGAAGTCCCTTTGGAGAAGGGCAAAGAATCACCCGTCAGTCTTTGGAAGAGTCCAAGGCTCGCGATTTTATTTTCTATCATTTGTTTCGATCTTTCGTTCTATTCTTGTTTTTGTTTTATCTCTTCTTTAATTGTTTTTCCAGCGTCTTTCTCCTTCCCAATCTTCGAATGGCCACCGGATTCATCTCCATCCGAAATCCCCCATACCCGAACCCTTGCCGCCGGCTCCACCCCCATTAGCCGCCGGCCGAAACTCCTTCTCCCACCCTCTTTGGGATTTCCTACTTTGGTTGGGTTAATTTGGGGATTAATTTGAATTTGAAATTATTCGAATTCAAATTTCAAATTTTTTCCTAATTTGGTTCCTCTATTTTAGGAAAGTCATTAAATCACAATCAAATCAATTTGTCATTGATTGGGATTTTAAATTTCCCCTTTCCAAATTTATAATTCCCAAATAATCAAGCATTGAGCAATTACCCCAATTTCCCCATCCATTACTGCAGCCGGCCCCATCCCCTTTGGCTTAGTTTAGGAAGTATTTCCTAAACACTAAATTCCCCCTTTTCCTTTTAACAGAAAATTATTTCCCATACTTTAATAGCCGAAATTTTCAAAGGGGCTAAACTCTAATTACTTTCCTTAAACCAGACAAAGGGATTAGGAAATAATTCTACCGTCCAACTCCACCTACCGCTGGCCCCATCTCCTTATTAAATTGCCTTTGAAATCTTTCCAGATTTGCAACTTATTTCTTTTGGCAAGATTTCCCAAACCCCACTACAGTTGGCCGAATTCTCTCAAGTTTCCCTCCTGGTTTTCTGATGCGGACATCAATACGAAGATTTGGCGCATCTATCACAGGCGGCGTCGTAAATCGACGGCCATTATTTAAATTTTCATTTATGTTTTATTTTCTGAATTTTAGCTCTTATTTTATGTATTTCCTATTTTACCCCTATTATAGTTTATGTGAGTGTTTTGGCCCAAGGGGCATTTTTGTAATTTTCTATTTTTTCTCATGTTATGGCCTATAAATAAGGGTCTTAAACTATTGTAAGAGATGGTTAATGAATATGAAAATTTTGTGTTCCACACTTGTTCTTCTTGTGAGAGAGCGTTAGTGGGATTCCTATGAGAAGGAATCAAAGTTGTCACCAGCCGCAGGATGGGTCCGGGCTCGTGATGTGAAGTCCCTTGGAGAAGGGCAATCGTATGACCCACCAACCTTGGAGACGGCCGGGTTCGTGGTTTTCTCTTTGCATCTTTCGTTTTATCTTCTATCATTTGTTTTGTTCCATCTTCCTCCTCCCCATCTTCGTTTGGCCACCGAATTCACCTCACCCGAGGATCCACCACAAATCACCGGCCATGGCGCCCTAGCCGCCGGCCTCATCCTTTCCCCTCTCTCCTTGGTTTTCCTAATTAGGAGTGCATGATATTAGGAATTAATTTGAAATTCAAATTGATCTAATTTAAAATTCAAATTTCTTTCCTAATTGATCATGCTATCTTTGGAAAGTGACTAAATACATTCAATTGAAATTTGAATTCAAAATCTGAATTATTGGCTTACTTTTATAACTCCTAAATTCAAATCTATGAGCCTTAAATTACCTAATTCCCTCTTGCTTGGTTTTGAAATTATTTCCTAAAACCCCCACTTTGTTTTAGGAAATGATTTAAATTTTCTAAACCTTATTTCCTATTCTATTTCCTAAATCAATTCATTGGTTTTGGAAATAGGAATTCCTCAGATTTTTCTATTCTTTTCACCGTCCCCCTTCCTCTCATATTTCCTATCCTATCCTCCATGTTGCTGGCCTTGCTCTCCCCCTCATATCTTCTTTCCTAATTTACTACAGAATTTGAGTTGGAGCCTTTTCCCGTAACAGCTTATTGTTTTGGAAAGTTTCCAAAACTTGATTGCTGCTGGATAGGAAATTAATTTCCTCCCTGTCATACCCGTTTTCCCCCTTTCATTGGCTTGGGTTTTAATTTATTTCCTCTGAGTTAATTGAGTAATTAATACTCCACCAATCAGTCAATCAAAACCCAATTACGTTCCCATCCAAGCTGGCTGAAATTTTCAAAATCTGTCCACGGGAAAGGCAGATTTAGGGAAAGAAATGAATGGGCTAAGCTGCTGTTAGCCGAAGCACTCAAGGCTTCCCTTGGGTTTCTTCTCTCCCCACTTATTCTCTTCAAAATCAAGCCTAATTCTCCCTGGACTACTTCCTATCAGATTTCTCTCAAATTTTTATTCAAAATCCTCCCCGTTCTACATCATTTTCTCTCCAAACTCCACATCCTATTCACAGAAACTGAATTTGTTTTCTCAGATTTTGAATTCAAAATCTGAAATATTTTTCAGATTTTGTGAGACATTTGGAGTTAGTCCTCTTCCATAGCAAAGCGTTTTCCGTTCTACATCAATTAGTAACAAGAGAAGTTGTGAAAATGTGGTGCTACGAAGATAGTGAAAAAGTTAAACCTCCCTACAAAAAAGTATCCAAAGCCTTACTCGCACAAAAGAATGAAATTAGAATTTTGAAACGATGTTTAGTGCAATTCTCTACAACAACAACAATATGAAGTCTTTATCCCACTACTTGGGGTCGGCTATATAAATCAATTTTCTCCCTTGTGACCTATCAAGAGTCAAATTCTAATTTAAATCTAATAAAAAAAAAGTCATTTCTAATATTTTCTAACCAAATCTTTTCAGGTCTACCTTTATATTTCTTAACATAGGTCAAATCTAATACATTTACTCTCCTAATCAAGTCATCGGAAGGCCGATGTTTTATGTGACCAAACCATCTAAGGCGATTCTCTCAAAATTTATCTGCCACAAGAGCTACTCCAATCTTTTCACATATTAGAGGAGATTTGATACAACATTATCCCAATGGATGCCTAACATTTACTATTAGATCAACCATGGCATACGATAGGCACACCATGCTTGACAGTTACATGAATGTTTATACATTAGAGCATAAGAACAAGAAGATAGTATTGATTCCTTTAAACAATAAGATTAAAAAGGAAGTTAGAATTGATTTAGTCTCCAAAACGATGTTCTTGATAGCTATGCAAGACTCCCCATCCACATATGCTCTCCTGGTGTTACAAGAAAATCAGGAAAATGAGCATATACCAAAAAAGGTTCATCCTTTATTACAACATTATCAAGATGTTTTCCTTACCAATTTACTAGTCAGCTTATCTCCTAAGAGGGGCGTGCAGCATGCGATAGATTTTGTTCATGGAGTTGTCATCCTACAACGACTAACTTATCGATTGAAACTGTAAAACCCGCAAAAATGTCATTTTAGACTTCGCACGCTTTTCGATGCGTCAAGGCGAGTTTAAAGTGAAAATTTCAAAGTCGTCAGAATTTGACGCAATAAATTTTATAAAATAGAGCGCAAAATTCTGAGCGAAATGATGTATAAAACCTATATCGAATTTTGAGTACTTTGGGAGTTAAAATTTCCGGAAAACTCCTAACGACAACTTTGCCCTTGGTATCATTTGAATAGAGAAGAGTTTAAATGAGGGCTTTTAGGTAAATAGGCTTAATAAGAGAGCATTCCACTCTTATTAGGGGATCGAAACATTTCGGTCCCCCATTCATTTCTTGCGGCCCGAACCGAGGGGAGAGGAGAAGGCGTCGGGTAGGAGCGACGACGGGAGAGCTTGGGAGCATTTTCCGGCGGCCGTTCGTGGAGGAGCTTGTAGAGAAAACTAAGGAAAGGCTAAGGTAAGTTGTTTGCAAGTGTTTCCTTTCTTTTTCCTTGAGTTTTCACTAAGGGAAGGAAAGTAGGGTTTTGAGAAAACTTAATATTTCTTTGACATAAGTTTAGAGAAGGGTAATGGGATGTTTTTTAACCCAAATTGAGTTGTTTTCATAAAAAATGTGGATTTTGAATTTAGGGTTTTATCCGATTTTGATTTTCTTTCAAAATATCTTTGTAGGAGAGTTTCTAATTGAGGTTAGGAAGCCTTTTTGTGAAGCTAGATTATTTTTAGAAGATATTTTTGCATGCTCTAATAGTTAGGGTTTTCCAAAAATCATAAAAAACCCTTTGAGTGTGTTGTTTCGTTTTTAACTTAGGGAGGTTTTAAAGTAAGAATTTTAGCTTTAGCATGAACTATTTTTTTCTAAAGTTTAAATTAGAAAAATCCAATAAATTGTTGTATGTTAACTTGAGTTTAAGGGGAAAGAGGAGGGTTGTATGTTTGAGGTGAGCAAAGAATTGATTTAGGTTTTGTAAAAGCTAGAGTTAGGATGAAATCCTAGTTCTAGTGAAAATAAAATAGAATTAACATGGTTTGAGTTAGGGTTTTATAGAAAATCAAAGCTTGGTGTATGAACTAGTTACATGCTTATAACCTAGGGCTTTTTAAAGGTTTGAGAGGGAGGAAACTTATGTTTACACCTTATGTTTGTCACTTGTAGATTTTGATTGCGTAAGAGGAAAAGGGCGCAAGGATCGCATTGTGGTGAGGTAGGTGAAATGGACTTCTTTTAAATTTAAAAAATCTTTTACATGCAAATACATAAAAATGGCATTTTCCTTTTTATGCTCGTTATGATATCCTGATGACTCATGTTCCCTTATATAAGTTCATGGACACTTGATGTAAATGTAAAAGTTCTTTTTATGCAATTTTAGAACTCAATAAATGAATTTCATGCTTCTTTCTTTACATGTATTACACATGCCTTTCATTTACATGCATATAAATGTTATAAATAAAAGGACAAAATAACAAAACAAAACCTGCCGCCCGTCGTCTCCCTACGACGGTACGTGATGGGAGGTCTATCCGTCATTTATCCTTTATCAGATCCTCCTAAAAAGTGTCCAACAACATGGGCGAGTCACAACTCAATAGGTGCAAATGGCATTCAAATAAATTTACAGTCAAGGAAAGAAAACTATAACATGCTTTTGATGCGGACATCCAACCGTCCATGGCTATCCGAGGAGCTGAAGATCAACGACTATCATCATCCCACGTTACCTTATATTTTATTTGTAATTTTTAACTTTTTATTATGAATTTTCCGTTTTTACCCTCACTTAAGAGGGTCGTCCTATGTAAGCCTTAGGGGCATATGTGTCTTGTTTTAGTTTCTTAGGCCTATATATAGAGGCTCTTTCTTATGTAATGAGATGATGAATGGTTAATGAAAATTTGCTTTTTGCATTCTCTTTGTGAGTTCCATCTTTTAGATCTCTTAGTGAGTTCTTTTTTCTTTTGAGATCTCTTAGTGAGTTCTCTACTTTGTGTTCTCTTTGTGAGTGCATCTCTCTCTCAAATCTCTTAGTGAGTTTTGAGAAGAGCTAGATCTCTTTGTGAGTTTAGGCCTTCTTCTCCATTATCTTTGTGATCAATTGGTGTGGGAAATCAAGGTAAATCCGTTGCATAGTAATCCCTAGTAGAATTGCCCATTTCCTCCCTCCTTGGATCCTTGCCGCCGCCCCTTTCCCCTAGCCAACCGCCGGCCAGAAAACAACCCAGCAGCCCACCGCCCACCGTGGAGTCCTTGCCGCCGGCCACCCGTGAAGCCTTGCCGCCGGTTTCCCTCTAGCCCACCTATTCGAATTTTGAATTCTCCTCCCCTAATGAATTTCCTAATTAAGTCAAATTAAATTAGGATATTAATTACGGGGAGTTACAATCTTTTTGAAATTCAAATTCCCTCCCAATTTTCTTTAAAGAAGGGAGTTACATGATATAATTAAAATCTGAAATCTAAATTTCAGATTTTGATTAATTAATTGTGGTCCCCACCTACTTAAAATTTCCCATCTCTCTCCTATCTCATTAATAGGTCCCCTCATTAAGCCTCCATAATTACCTCCCACAATCCCCTCTCATCCAATTTAATTCTCCCCATTAAATTTGAGTTTAAATTCAAATTCATCCCGTCAATTCCACTTAATCTGAAATTTAACTTCAGATTTTCATTCTCTCTCCCCAAATTGATTGAGATTTAATTAATCTTGCCACCTAGGCAAATACATGGCATTTATGTTTCACATCAGTTTTGATATCAGAGCATGGACTCGGATCGACTTGGGAGAACTCTAGACTGGATAGTAGGTCAAGTGGGCGTCATTAGTCAACATCTCAAGGAGACTCAAGCGGACTTAGCCGACCTCCACCGTCAAACAATCAAACGATTCGATCACCTAGAGCGAGGCAGGACTAACCCACCGTTCTATGCAAAAAACCCTTCATCAAAAGAGAGAAAGAAGGCACTAAGAGACAAAGAGAGAGTAGAGAGAGTGGACAAATGGATGGAGACCAATGAAGCCTTCCATTTCCCACTCACTATGCAAATCAAAGGAAAACCTAAGGTGATCAAGGAAGAACATGAAGAAGAAGATGAATTGGTTGACAAGGAGAAATGCGCAGAGAAAGACTTGGTTGAGTCAATTGCAACTCCTACAGAAGCAAAGGTTTCTCCTGACCCAATGAACACTCCTATAACAGAGAAGGTTGAGGAAGCTCTGGAAGTGATAGCCATAGAACTCCATATTGCTCCTATCGTCAGTGAAGCCATCGATGAGGGTGAACAAGTTCCTGCAGGCGAAAAGAAGTGCCACAGTTTGGAAGGTGATCCCTTGACTATGGTTAAGGAAATTTGCGAGCTTAAGTGCCCATTGGGTTTAGTACCCATCTCGGAGGATAAAACTATGTCTCCAATGAACCGTCCAAAGTTGTACCTGGGCAGTTGTTATGCGAACTCGACGGAGTCGAGTATTCTCCCACCTGGGGAGAATGATGCGGACATCGGTACAAAGATTTGGTGCATCTATCACAGAAGGCGTTGCAAATCGGCAGCTATCATTTAAACCTTCTATTATGATTTATTTTTCTGAATTTTAGTTCTAAATTAATGTATTTCCTGTTTTACCCCTAGGATAGTTTATTTGAGTGTTATGGCCCAAGGGGCAATTTTGTAATTTTGATTTTTCTCATATTGGAGCCTATAAATAAGGCCTTAAGCAATTGTAAAGGATGATTATTGATAATGAAAAGTTTTATGTTTTTGGAAGGATCTCTTCATGAGTTCCAAGATTCCAAGATCTCTTTGTGAGTTCTAAAATCTTTGCCTAAGTTCTCTTTGTGAGTTCTTTAGGCGAGAGCTTCGTGAATCTCTTTGTGAGTTCCGAACTTCCTAAGGTTTCTTTGTGAGACCTCGAGGAAGAAGTGCTTTGAGGTTAGTAATTCCTTTGGGTTTTCTTTTCTCTCAAATCTTCATCTTTCACCAAAGCTCTGTTTTCCCCTAAGATCCTCCTTGCCGCTGGCCTTGTTGGCCCGTCCAGAAAATTGGCCGCCAGCCAATTGCTCCCCCCCCCCCCCCCCCCGCCAGCCCAGCTTCACCCGCCGGCCATTCCTTAGGCCGACGCCCACCAACCCCCACCGCCCCCTCTCTTCCTCCTTGGAATAAAGAAGTTTCCTAATTAGGAGAGGCTCACAATTAATAACAATTCAAATTCAAATTTTGAATTAGCATTAATTACTCGTTAAATTCATTCCTCTAATTAAGCCAATAACCATTAATTTAAATCTGAAATTTAATTTCAGATTTAAATCAATTAATCACTTAATGCTCCCAATTAATGGCAATTCAAATTCAAAATTTGAATTTGAATTAGCATTAATTACTCCTTAATTTCCTCTCCCCTCTCTCCCCATATGGCCGGCCACCTCACCTTTATTGCTTTTCTATTAAATTGCCATATCTTCTTGGCTGAAAACCCCACGTCCCCGCCTCATTTAATTCCTCCCCAACTCTTCTTAGAAATATTTCCAATCTCAGCCACCTCTCCATAGCCGAATTATCCCTGGACCATTTTTTCTTTTTTTCTTTTTTTTCTATTCTATTTTCCCTAATTCATCTCACGGATTTACGGAATAGAAGTTTCTCCCTCAGCCATCCTTCCCCAAGACGTGACACTCTTGCTGCTAAGACGTTCCTCCCACATTGAGAATTGGAATTCCACTCAGATTCCTGAGAGAAAAGAGAAATAAAATCTGAAGCATTTCAGATTTCCTCAAGGAATTATTCGGCTTTTGTGGAAAGAATTTGGAGTTAATTTTCCTCTCCCTAGCAGAAATCTGAAATTCTCCAAAGACCTCACCTTGGGTTTCCAGCAACCTGAGGCTTCCCAGTTGTTGTTTTACCCACAGCAAATTGCTGTCCACAGATTCCTGCAGCCACCAACTGCTGTCCACTGATTTTTGCATCCTCTCCCTAGCAAAGCAATACCCGTTCTACATCAGTTTGGTATCAGAGCATGGTTACCTGGGGTGCGGACTCGACGGAGTCGAGCTCTTTTTCACCCCGGGAGAATGATGCGGACATCCAACCGTCCATGGCTATCCGAGGAGCTGAAGATCAACGACTATCATCGTCCCACGTTACCTTATATTTTATTTGTAATTTTTAACTTTTTATTATGAATTTTCCGTTTTTACCCTCACTTAAGAGGGTCGTCCTATGTAAGCCTTAGGGGCATATGTGTCTTGTTTTAGTTTCTTAGGCCTATATATAGAGGCCCTTTCTTATGTAATGAGATGATGAATGGTTAATGAAAATTTGCTTTTTGCATTCTCTTTGTGAGTTCCATCTTTTAGATCTCTTAGTGAGTTCTTTTTTCTTTTGAGATCTCTTAGTGAGTTCTCTACTTTGTGTTCTCTTTGTGAGTGCATCTCTCTCTCAAATCTCTTAGTGAGTTTTGAGAAGAGCTAGATCTCTTTGTGAGTTTAGGCCTTCTTCTCCATTATCTTTGTGATCAATTGGTGTGGGAAATCAAGGTAAATCCGTTGCATAGTAATCCCTAGTAGAATTGCCCATTTCCTCCCTCCTTGGATCCTTGCCGCCGCCCCTTTCCCCTAGCCAACCGCCGGCCAGAAAACAACCCAGCAGCCCACCGCCCACCGTGGAGTCCTTGCCGCCGGCCACCCGTGAAGCCTTGCCGCCGGTTTCCCTCTAGCCCACCTATTCGAATTTTGAATTCTCCTCCCCTAATGAATTTCCTAATTAAGTCAAATTAAATTAGGATATTAATTACGGGGAGTTACAATCTTTTTGAAATTCAAATTCCCTCCCAATTTTCTTTAAAGAAGGGAGTTACATGATATAATTAAAATCTGAAATCTAAATTTCAGATTTTGATTAATTAATTGTGGTCCCCACCTACTTAAAATTTCCCATCTCTCTCCTATCTCATTAATAGGTCCCCTCATTAAGCCTCCATAATTACCTCCCACAATTCCCTCTCATCCAATTTAATTCTCCCCATTAAATTTGAGTTTAAATTCAAATTCATCCCGTCAATTCCACTTAATCTGAAATTTAACTTCAGATTTTCATTCTCTCTCCCCAAATTGATTGAGATTTAATTAATCTTGCCACCTAGGCAAATACATGGCATTTATGTTTCACATCAGTTTTGATATCTTAGTAAAAGAATAATCAACATATAACAACATTTTATCTAAGGTGATGCATGTCTTTACATCAACCTTCAAGTTCTTATTCCTTTCATAATATTTCCATTCTTCCTTTTAAAATATTCATGCCTCAAATGGTAGCCTCAAATGCATATAACACTCAAATGCATATAACATAAATATGCAATGTTCATAATATCTTTATATATATATATATATATATATATATATATATATGTAACACCCGTCTCGGAAGTATCACTTGTAATACATTATGTACTCCACTCATATGAGATGGCAAAACCAATCTGTAAGTCACACTTCCAACACTCTCTGATATTTCAAATGGGCCAACATACCTTGGACTCAGTTTCCCCACTTTGTCAAATCTCTTTACACCTTTCATAGGACTAATCTTGAGAAATACAAACTTTCCAACATCAAATTCAACTGATCTATGTTTAGCATCATAGTACTTCTTCTGTCTATCTTGCACAGTCTTCAATCTATCACAGATCAGTCTTATCTTTTCAGTAGCATCATTTACTAAATCATCTCCAATGATCTTTCTTTCTCCTGTCTCAACCCAACATAAAGGAGTTCGACACTTCCTTCCATACAAAGCTTCATAAGGTGTCATGCCTATACTTACTTGGAAATTGTTGTTATAAGCAAATTCAATCAGTGGTATGTGTGTCTCTCATTTGCCACCAAAATCAAGTACACATAATCTGAGTAAATCCTCTAAGGTCTGAATAGTCCTCTCTGATTGACCATCTATTTGAGGGTGAAAGGTTGTACTGAAAGCAAGTCAAGTGCCCATTGCCTCTTGAACCTTCCTCCACAAACTAGAGGTGAATCTCTCATCTCTATCTGATACTATCGATCTTGGTACACCGTGAAATCTAACAATCTCATTAACATACACACTTGCCAACTTCTCAACAACATCAGATTGCTTGATAGGTAAAAAGTGTGCCGATTTGGCCAACCTATCTATTATCACTCATATAGCATCATGACCATTTTTGGACCTAGGTAAACCAACTACAAAATCCATGGCTATGTCTTCCCACTTCCATTCTGATATAGGTAAAGGCTGCAATAAACCTCCTGGCTTTTGATGTTCTACCTTAACCATCTAATATGAAATACATTTGGATACTGTATCTGCTACACTTCTCTTCACTCCTGGCCACCAAAACACCTCTTTTAAATCCCGGTACATCTTATTACTGTCTGGATGAATGGTGTAACTGGAGTAGTGAGCTTCTTGAAGGATTTCTTTCCTTAAGTCATTCACATCTGGTATGCACAATCTGCCCTTATAACGAAGCAATCCTTCACCATCAAGCTCAAAATCTTCAATGTGTCACACACTAACCATATCCAGTATCTTCTTAAAATCTGCATCAAGTGACAAAGCTTCTCGTACCCTTTCTGAAAAGGTTGATATAATTCTAGTCTGATTCAACCTTATAATTTCTGCGTCATTGGGTCGAACCACTGAAATTTCCAACTTCTCCAAATCCCTTATCAATTACTGCTGCTGTGTAATCATCCAGTTTGCACGACCTGAATTTTTTCTGCTCAAAGCATCAGCAACCACATTTGCTTTGCCCGGGTGATACTGAATATCCAACTCATTATCCTTAATGAGTTCTAGCCATCTCCTCTGCCTTAAATTCAGTTCTTTCTGTGTGAAGATGTATTTAAAACTTTGGTGATCAGTAAATACTTCACACTTAACCTCATACAAGTAATGTCTCCATATCTTCGGGGCAAAAACAACTGTAGCTAACTCCAAATCATGGGTTGGATAGTTTCTTTCGTGATTTTTTAGTTGCCTTGAAGCATAGGCAATGATTCTTCCGTTCTGCATCAATACAAAACCTAACCCTTTGTGAGAGGCATCACTATAAAGCTGAAATCCATCTGTCCCCGAAGGAATAGTAAGCACTGGAGCAGTCATCAAACACTGTTTCAATCTTTCAAAAGCCTCTTCACATTGATCTGTCCATACAAACTTCAATGCCTTTTGGGTCAATGTAGATAATGGCATAACTATTCGAAAAAACCCCTCAACAAATCTCCTGTAGTAACCAACTAAACCCAAAAAGCTCTTGATCTCCGTCACAGTAGCTGGTCGAGGCCAATCTGTTATAGGCTTATAGCTTGTACTTTGTGCTAATCCACAGAAATCTCTCCATTACTAATCACATGCCCAAAAAAGTTCACTCTTCAACCAAAATTCACACTTGGAGAACTTAGCATATAGTTCATTTCCTTTCAATGCATGTAACACCATCCCTAAGTGATTTGCATGAAGTGCTTCATTAAGGGAGTACACCAAAATATCATCTATGAATACTATCACGAATAGATCCATAAATGGCTTAAAGATCCTATTCATGAGATCCATAAACACTGCAGGGGCATTTATAAGTCTGAATGGCATCACCACAAATTCATAATGCCCATATCTAGTGTTGAATGCTGTCTTTGCTATGTCCTCTTCTCTAATCTTAAGCTGATAGTATCTTGATCTTAAGTCTATCTTGAAAAACACAGAAGCACCCTCCAACTGATCAAACAAATCATCAATTCTCATAAGAGGGTATTTATTCTTTATAGTCAGCTTGTTCAATTCTCTGTAGTCTATGCAAAGCCTTAAACTTTCATCATTCTTTTTCACAAACAGAATAGGAGCACCCCAAGGAAGGTACTAGGCCTGATGAAACCCTTCTCAAGCAACTCTTGCAGTTGTTCCTTCAAGTCCTTAAGCTCTTTAATTGTCATTCTGTAAGGAGCCTTAGCAATAAGTTCAGCTCATGCCACTAACTCAATAGAGAAATCTATTTCTCTACTAGGAGGTAAGCCAGGTAAATCATCTGAAAACACTTCTGGGAATTCTTGAACAATTGGGATATCCTTCAGCTCTCTTTCTTCTTTCTTATCCTCCTTAACACAGGCCAAGAAGCATTCATAACCTTTCTTTAGCATCTGAAAAGCCTTCAAGGATTACACAATCATAGCAGTTACTCCCTTATCCCCTTGAAATTTAAACTTCTTCTCTCCTAACATACGAAACTTAACCTCCTTTTTGTTACAATCTATAATCACGAAATGGCAAGATAACCAATCCATGCCTAAGATTCCATCAAATTCAAATAGAGGTAAGACAATCGGATCTGTCTTCAAGCTCTTATCACAAATCCTCAAATTCACTAGACATTTCTGCTTAGCTTTCATATGATTTCCATTAGGCATTAAAACTGACAGCGACTTAATCATAACTATAGGAAGCAAACTTGTAGATCTAACAAACTCTTCTGAAATAAAGGAGTGGACGCTCCAGTATCAAACAGAATTCTAATAGGTTTATTGCACATAAGGATTGTCCATAATCATAAAGAGTTACAAAATTCATTTACAAAACATGTCATTAATTATTTGTTCATTTCATTTTCATTCATTGTTCATTTATATTCATAAAAAAAAATTCATTGCAATTAATATAATTGCGTACCTGTAACCACATCAGGAGACCCCTTAGCTTCTTGCTGGGACAATTCATAGACTCGAGTCTGAACACTCTGACGAGTCTGACCTTGAGAAGGCACAGAAGCAGTAGACTCCACAGCTCTTGGTCTACCAACTGTCCTCTGAGTATTGTTGCCTGACATCACCTCTAAAGCATATCTCTGTCCCAAAAAAGGGCAAGACTATGCCATATGTCCAGGCTGGTGGCACCAGTAACAAGTATTAGTGTCTGAGAGGCACTCTCCCTTATGCATTCGCCCACACTTACTGCATAAAGTAGCAATTGAAGCGTTGAAGCACTACTGTCAGAGTTGCTGGATCTGGGCTTCTTCCAAGTAGAAACCCTTGACTGAGAAGACTGGGCAACCTGGGAAGGCTTTAACCTGCCCTCCATCTTCATTTTCTGAAAATCCATCCTCTTCTGAGTTGTTTGCATGTCCATCTCGATCCTTTTTGGCTCTTTCCAACAAAGTGGGATAATCCTCAATTCCAAAAGGTACAAGAGGCTGTCTTATTATGTCTTTTAACACATTCAGAAAGTGATGGCACTTCTTTTTAGCATTGGGTATCAGGTGAGGGGCATACCTGAACAACATTGTAAACTACGCCACATACTGAGAAACAGATCGATCTCCTTGAACCAATCTGTTGAACTTGTCCTGCATCTGTCTCCTGGCTGACATAGGCACATGCCTGCCTCTAAATACATTTACAAACTCTTCCCAGGAGACTTGGCTGTTTGGTCTTCCTCCTAAAGTTTCTTCTAACTAACTCCTCCACCACCTTTCAGCCTCGCCATCAAAGGCATAAGCAGCCAGTGTCACTCTCCTATCCTCTGGGCAAGACATGCCCTCCAGTATCTTCTCGATCCGCATCAACTAGTCCTCAGCCTCTATAGGTCCGCCACTTGAAAACAATGGAGGCTTCATATCCTAAAATAATTTCAGGTTCTTATCTATAGGTCGACTTCCACTTCCACTGTCACTGCTCTGAGTTTGGGAGGTCTTAATCATCTGAGTCATCGCTTCTAACATCTGAGCGAATGACTTCATAGTGTTATTCCTCTGAGGTTCTGCTACTTCTGGTAGCTCCCTCCCTTCCTTCATATTAATGTCATCAGTGTCATTCTGCTCATGATTCATATTCCTGAGATAAAACACATCAATTATAAGGCCAAAATATTCACAAAATTACACTTCCTACACATTGTAAGACTCAATCAATCATCCTATAGGCTCTTTCATTGATCATTACTAAACCCTTTGTTCTAATATCACTCTTGTCACGACCCGGTCCGGCTAGCCCTATTTTAGATTAGAGATTTGAGCAAAATTTAAGATTTAAGGATTTCTAAAATTTAGATTTAAATAATTCCAAAAATAGAAATTAATTATGTTAGTTATTGAAAATAATTACGATGTATGTTTAGTTCAATTGCAACTGGCTTTTAGGTGTGGATTAAGGTGAAGGCAAGTGGTTGACATCATCGTACAACGTTGTGGTTTTTATTCGCTGTTTGCAAGGTAGGTAATTTGCATTTAAATTGAATTTATGAAATTTTAATTAAATAATTCTGCACTTTTAAAATGTTACAAATTTATATTCCTGAATTCTTTATTATGGCTTTTAGCTTTTCAATCTTTGTTTATATTCATGATATGTTATTTAAAATGTTTATATTAAGTAAACGATTTAAGACATAAGAGATGCAAGTTTTCTTTTAACAGATAACTTAGTGAAAATCATATGAGGCATTGATTAATTTTCAAACCCCTTTGATGAAAGTATTATATTAAAGTGCATGTGCATGTTGATCCGGAAGTGCCAAAAATGGTAAAGAAGACTCGTAAAGCCAATGGTAAAGGAGGCTCGTAGAGCCAATGGTAAAGAAAATGGCCAAAAATTTGACTGTATACCTGATCAGTACAAAATCAGGCACTTCCGGGACGAGTGATTAACATATTATGACTTTGAAAGTTATGCATTTAAGGAAAAGAAAATTTTATGGAAAAAAAAAAGAAAAGGAAAGAATGTTTTGGAATAAGAAAAATATCTTAAGAAACGATTATTGAAATTATTTTATAAATGCAAGCATCAATGTTTATACTGATTCTTTTTCTTTTTCATGTTTAATGATATGTTAAGAAAAATATTTCATAAATTTGAGATAAATGTTTTTCACCTGTTGAGCGTTGGCTCATCCTACCTTTAAAAATGTTTTTCATGAGAGACTGTTAAGAAGTGATGGCTGCACGACGACCGTACACATACCGTCATAGGGAACCTCAGGAAGAGAGGTTTCTTTTATGTTTTCTGTTGAATCTTTGTTCTGTCCCTGTGTAGTTTGTGAGAACTTATGTAATTGTTGATGGTTTGAAAGTTTTAATAGTTGTGTCAGAATAAAAAGTTTGGAACACATTCAGTTTGATTTTGTTTAGTATCTCTTTCATTTAATGTTGGATGATGTTTATGTACTGATATTAAAATTTTTAATGAAATTGTTTATATTTAATTATACTCTTCCGTACGACCGACTATTTCCGCCCCGTTTTTATCGGGCTAGCCGGGCCGGGTCGTGACAGAGACCCAAAGAACATTTAAGAACTACGACATCAAGCACAATAGCTCCTTACTAAAGGTTTGATTCAAGAGAGTGCTAGTCCATGTGCAATATAAGCTTTATGAGCCACTAAGAAAGACATCACATGGAGAATGTGAATCAATAGCCAAGTAATAAACAAATTTACATCAATTTTTTATTCCTTGTTAAGATAATCTATTTGATAAATTACATCATTTACATGGAGCATCTCTTTCCTTGAAAACTAGCACGCATTGTAGATACCATCAAATAAGTATGATGTGAAGAGATAATTGAAAAATGACATTTAAGACGGGATGGATTATCTAAATGGATGGTGATGTCATTTGGCCTTTCTAATACTCCCAGTACTTTCATTTGTCTTATCTCAAGGTTGTCAACCAATTATTAGCAAGCTTGTGGTTGTATATTTCAACTATATCCTAGCATATAATTGTACCTTGGAGGATCACCTACCACTATAACAACTCTTTGAGGCATTACGACAAGAAAAATTATAATTAATCCAAAAAAATATTACAACAACAATAACAACAACATCAAACCTTCATCCCACTATGTGGGGTCGGCTACATGAATCTTTTTCCTACATTGTGTCCTGTTAAGAGTCAAATTCTCATAAATCTAATAAATCGAGATATCCAAAAAAATATTATGATAAAAAATGTCAATTGGAAATGTTATGTTTAGTGGTGAGATTGAATAGAAAAGAAAAAGATCTAGGCCATCTTGGATTGACCTACTCATCGATCGTCTATTGATGTTCAAAGCTTCCACAATCTTATGTCTTTCTATCATTAATTTATTAAATAACTTTAGTTATGGGATTGCTCCTCTGATCGAATTATTTAAGAGACAAAATCAATTGGACACCAACAGCCCAAGTTAGATTTGATGAGCTTAAGCAAACAATTACAAAAGCTCCAATGTTAAATCTACCAAATTTAATTGCATCTTTAAAGTTGATTGTAATGCTTACAATGAGGGAATTGGCACCAAATTGCTTATTGTAGTAAAAAATCAAATGAAATGTGATGCAAGCACTATATGTATGATAATGAATTCAACAGCATCATCCACACCTTAGAACATTGGAATCATTATTTTTTATCTAACAAGTTTACATTATATTTTGATCATGAAGCTCTCAAGTATTTAAATTTCAAAAGAAAATAAAGGGTACACCTACAAAGTGCGATGAACTTCTTTCATCTTTTCATAATATATTAAAGCATAAATCTAGTGTTCAAAACAAGATTGTGCATTCCCTAGCACTCTTCAGCCTACGATCATAGATTTTGATACACTATAGCTTTTGTTATTTTGATGATTATATTTTTAGAAAAAAATAGTAACTATGTCAAAAGGGGGCTAATCATTTTTTCTTTTCAAATTAAAGATAAATATTTTCTTCTCACAATTTGTATTGCATGATGTTCATTCGAGATAATTATTTGAATGTCATGAAAAAGGGATCACGACCCTTAGTTGAAAATTTTGGACATTATAACCATCACTTTTGTTTAGGATAATTTTTTATGGTCTTCTATCCAACCTGATGTTGACAAGAAATAAAAATATCGGATAGTGCATTCCATACTAACAATCAAGTCACCCTAGATGGATGTCAGTATGAACTTCGTGTTTGAGCTTCCAAATACCCATAAACATAAAGATTCAATCATGGTTATTGTAAATAGTTTGACAAAAAATGACTCATTTTATCCCATGTCATTAAACAAATGATTCCTCTCATATCATTGATCTCTACTTTTTTTAGATTGTACGTTACATAACATTCCAAACTTTCAATGACTATGCCATTTTTTTAGAACTTACGACAAAAATTACAATCATGGTTATTGTATATAGTTTGTAAAAAAATGACTCATTTTATCCCATGCCATTAAACAAATGATTCCTCTCATATCACTGATCCCTACTTTTTTTAGATTGTACGTTACATAACATTCCAGACTTTCAATTACTAGGCCATTTTTTTTAGAACTTACGGCAAAAAATTGGCTCCAAACTTCAATTTATTTCTACTGCTCCTTAAATTGACAGATAGTTGTCAAATGTAGTATGCGAAATTAATTATGATTATTTGTTGGAAAAATATAAAATAATGGGATCATCTTAGCTTAAGCAAAATTTGCATATATTAGGGCTATAAGCAAATATACTCAAAGAATAACTCAATACTTATTCATATAATACTTATTTATATTCATTTAATGATATAATTGACCAAGTTTAAATAAAATTTCAAAAGCTCGTTAATTAAATAAACTTTAAACACAAAATTGTTTGTTCATTTATGTTCGTTAACACGCAGCTCGCTAAGAATATGATAAAATACTCATTTAATGATTGTTTAATTTTTTATTTGATACTTGTTGATGGGGACATCGGAGCTTGGAAAGTTTATCAAAGACGTAGCCGTCGATCTACGGCCACGATTGATTTGATGTACTTCTGAGTCGTACTATGTATTTGTCTTTTATTATTTTCCATTGTATTTGTTTTTCCGCTTTTACCCCTTACTTAAAGGAGGTCGTGTGTAAGCTTAGAGGGCATTGTCGTCTTTTTTCTTTTGAGCCCTTTGTACGAGGCTATATATAGCCCTCTTGTTCTCTTTTCATGCTTAATGAATGAATGACAAAAATAAAATTTTGCCATTTTGTGAGATCATGAGAGTGCTTGGAGAGAGAGATCCCTAGGAGAGGGAATTTGTATCATCCACCAACCTTGAAGAGTCGGGTTCGTGACTAGTTTACTTTTCTTTTCTCCCCTTCTCCCTCTACCCTTGCCGCCAACCCAAACCCCTTGCCCTTCTTACCACCGGCCCCAACGCCCTCTTCCCTTACCCCATAACCCACTTAAATTACTTCCTAATCAAGGAATTTCTATTTGGGAATTAATCTCAGCTTTTCCTCCCAAGATCTTCTTCCAAACTTTAAGCCTAATCCACCCAAAATCTGAACCTAATCTTCCCCAAGCCTTCCCCCTTGGCCAGCCACCTTCCCTTACCTTCTCCCACTTGGATTCTTGGGAGAAACCCCTTTCTTTCAAGGAAAAGCAGCAAGGATAGCAAAGGAACACCTCCTACAATACTACAACGCAACAAGATCGATGTATGGCTGATCCCGATCTTGATTTCAGTATTGCCTACGACGAGCAAGGTTTCGTTCACATCCTTCACTCCACTTTCTTCGACAATCCGGCGATCAATAACACTGTCCAGGAATACGTGGAGCGCATCCTAAATACTCTCGCCAAAGTCATAAAGTAGCAGCTTGGTGTCGTTCAATGGTGGATTTCATCCATGCCGTGACAAAGGTCTTCCAATCTTCCTTCTCTTGTATTTTCGCAGTTCAATTCTCTTTTGTGGTTTGAATTTGACTCATAAAGGTCTTGTTCACCTATCTCTACCATGCTTAGCAATCGTAGGAATTGAGTTTAGCTTTCTATGTTTCTAATCTCATTGTTAGCATAGGGATTTTTGTTGAAAACTACTTAATTCGCATATTGTTGAAATTATAAGTTGTTTTGATAATCCAAGTGTTTGGCATGTGATTTGGCCTAAGCGTAGTTACCCCTCTTACGTTTTCTTTTATCGTTTTGATTGCTAATAGTCTTAATCATAATTGTTTTATTCAAGAAATCGTGCAAGTTCTTATCGCATACATTTAAAAACATTATAGTCCTGCATCACTTGTTCTATGTACTCTATCAATTTTTCTATAATTTGTTTATTTAAAAATTATGTATATTATTATATGTATAAATATGATGAAAATATCAAATAAATAGATATACATATAGATTGTAGATTTTCTTTATTATTATTTAAACATCATCAAAGAACTTAAATAGCACTTAATAAATTATCCCAATTTTCATAAGAAATTTATAAATCCAATTATGTTCAGTAATTAGGTTATATGTTTAAATTATTAATATCAAACATCTAATTAATTAGGCAGATTGAGCTCAATAAGAAAATAATAAACAAGCTCGACAAGATTTTAAAACTTGGATCATGTTCAAACTCAAGCTCGAACTCGATAAGAAAATAAATGAACGAACTTGAATAATATAGTATACCCAGCTCAACTCAGTTTATTTACAGTCCTCCATATAATCGATATGTTAGTAAAAGTCCCTTTAAGAATGCATATAGTCAAAACCCCGTTACACCTTCATAATTGTCATCAATGACCATTACATATGAGTTTAGCATCAATGAGAGTAAATCATTCAATGAGATTAATAAACTCCAACAAGATAATGATGATGTTCATTGATGATCAATATTAAATTTGCATCATTTTTATTACTTAAAATTTTATAAAAGATTAAAGATACCTACATAAGTGTATCCTAAATGCAAATGAAAATTCAAAAGGGAGACCTTTGAAGATAAGTTTTAAGGATTAAGTATAGAAAAGACTAAGTACATAACATATACAATCTTATGAGTGAAATGACTAGATATAAATCATTTTTTTCAAAAACTATGAGATGCCAAGGTGTGTTAAAACTAACTAATATGGCTTTATACTAAAAGCATAGATAAAAATATAACCTATAGAATCAAATATGCCCAATTCAAATGGATAACTTCCTCAAATTACTATGAGGTAAGAGAATATTATAGAAAATTAAAGGAAGACATTACAAAATTGCAAATAAATTGGTTGTTCAAAATAATTTGAGGTTGGGCAACAAAGAAGTCATTGAAAGCTAAAATGACCATAGTAACATTGCAAATATAAAATGAATATGTGACAATTTTGAGAAAATAAAGTAAAAAAATATAATTTAAAAAAGATAATACAGGGTAAAAATTGCTCAGGAATATATATATATATATATAAAGAACTAATATGAAATGGAAAGAAAACAAAAAGGTTACCAAACGAAACATAGATAAAATTTGCCTAAAAGACTAGCATAAACTAGCCTTAACACCTGCTATTACACTCAAAATGAAAGAATGGGAAATGATAATTCATAAACTTGACTTCAAGTTGTTAGATAGGTTTGATAATGATGATGTACTAACTTGAGAATTCATAAACTTGACTTCAAGTTGTTAGATATGTTTGATAACGATGATGTACTAACTTCTCTGTAAGTAACAAAGTAGTAAATATATAAGAACCATAAATTTTCACTCGTTCATTCATCAAGATCCAACGCATCGATATTTATTCATTTATCAAGGTCTGCTTTGTACGCAACTTCACCAATTTTCAGAATTCAACATTTCATATCTAGGAACAGAAAGCAAGTCAAATGAAGCAAAAACAGATCAGGGGATTCTCTTGTTCAACATGCGGTACCTCTACTATACAGTAAGTTCCTTAAGCAACCAACAAAAAGGGTTGAACGTTGCAAAAAAAAAAGGGACTAGCAAGAATTGTTTCTTTCATAAAAAATGATCTCGATGGAATAAAGAATGTGTTCAATTATCATGCATTGCAGAAACAAAACGGAATCAAAATGGAATAAACTCAAGGAAAGTAAAAACTACATCATGTGATGTCTTTAAATATAGCTCGATTTCTTCAATTAAAAAAAACATTGAACTTTATGGAAAGAACTTTGAGTGGCAAGAATTGGCATGAATTTTTAAATGTAATTTGATTTAATTTTTCTGTTGCAGCTTGGCATGTCTACTGGGACAGTCAGCAAGTTCTTAATGTTTCAATAACTGGCATTGAATACTAAACGTGATTTGTTAGACAAACGCTATGGAGCAGACTCAGTAAATTAGAGGACAACTTCTACAATGGAAAAAACCCACATTACCTCGGAGTTTGGTTCGTTGGCTGGGCACAGGGCAGCTTCCGCTTCCCTCAGAAGATTCATCTGGAAGCATGATAGTGCAAACAAATAGCGTGATAGAGCCATCTGTTTCCCTTCACACAAATACCGCAGAAAGAAGGTTTCCATCAGTTCCATTTTACAGCAAAGTAAAGTTTACATAACAAATGCACAAAGGATAAAGTATGACCAACTTGAAGAAAAAAAAAACATCTTCATATGAGCAGCATATGAGTCCTAGATCGTATCTTTTAAATGGCATCATTTGAATAGTTCAGGAGTATTATATTTTGACTTCATCTCCTGCATGCCAACGTACAAGAGGTTACAACGGTTTGGAATATGTTAGAGCCCAATCAAGCTCAAAGAATTACAGTTGTTTGATTCCTTCAGATTGCACAAGAACAAGAAGAGACTATGGGGGTGAGGAGGAGAAAGAGAGAATTTATTAATATGAAGATTCCAAAGCAATGTTGCAAAGATCGAGAGAGAAGAAGAGAGTGTGGAGAAAATTGACGTTGGAAGACAAGATACCCAGATTGTTTATGATAGTTAGAACTTGCTTACAATATTGAACATTCAAGTAGAAATTTGCAAATCAAGTTTCAATCCTTGGTCCCTGAGCTGGGGGTATTTACTTATAAGATTTACTACAGTCATGCTACCTAGTACTCAGCGCAACCAAGCTAATTATGATTTCATTTCAAATAACTATCAATTAAAACAACTTGCGATCTTGCTACAACGAACGCCAAAGAGATTCTCCATGTGAAGCTCTCGGGCCCAATTGGAGCATGTTCATTCAAGAGGAAGAGCTAAGCTCTTAGCATGCAACTTATCTCAACACTAATGAGTCTCATAAAACTCCTTGAAAGAGTAGAACAGTAGAACCAATAGACTCAAATCAAATCCTAAAAATTAAATAGGAAGTTATAACCTATGCTAAAAGATGAACAAACCGCATGTACCAATTGAGATTCCATTAACACCATGGGTACAAAAGATGTGACATGCAAGCCATCAAATTATTGACAAGCGACTTCCATCTCCATCCTCCTTATAACCTTTATAATTATATGGTTGTTTATTATATCCCTCTGAGAAAACTAATTGTCAACTTGTTCATCAATCATCATCCTTCCAATGTCATACCCCTAGACATGTTACGCAAGAACATGCTAAAAATTAGAAGCTCCAGCCTTCTATGTTTTGTAGAAGCATTAGGTGCCAACTAAGGCTTCGTTTGGGACGGCTGCAACTGTCGTTAAAGCAGATTGTGAAGTTGTTGTCCAGAAAGCTGCTTTCTAAAGTTGTTGTACAAAAATCAATAAATTTTGTTTGGGTGGTATAACTGTCAAGTTGCTGTTCTGCTGTTGTATGACAACAAATTACCTTGATACCCTTTTATACATTTAGATAAATATAATAATCAAATAACATTTATGAATTAAAATTAATTAATTTTATCAAATCTTTTATAAGTTTATATATCAAAATACTATAAAATTTTAACTTAACTTTTTCTATCATACTTCAAATTAATTTATTATGTTTTTGTAGATTCTCGATTATTATTTTATAATAAAATATTTGTTCATAATAATAAAAATATGTTTTGATTGATCTTTTTTAAAAAATTGTATCAACCGAATGCTTAAAGAGCAAAAGTTTGGTGCATCAATTTTTTTTTTCGGAAATCTGTATATCAAAATTTAGAAAAATAGTTTAAATTAAAAAAAGTTAAAATTTTAATAATATAAGGTTTTTTTTTTAATTACAAATTATATGATTCATGTTTAAAATTTAAAACATAAACAAATTTGTTGATTATACGTTTTATTTCAACCATTCAAATGTATTGTTAAAAACTCAAATAAAAATATAGAGCCATATTTAATGTAGCCTATATAACATATATTTGGACACGCGAGCAGCATAGTATAGGTCTAAAAAGATTGTTTAATAAATTGATATTTCTTCTAATATTTATTTTGCACAATTTGATTTTTGATACATTATTCTAATATTTTTTAGAAAATTTTACTTGCTTAAAAAAACTTAATAGGCAACAGAAAGGTTTCAACATGTACATAACACTTATAAAGATAATAAAGGGACTCTAATGCATACTAAGCAATACAACATGCTTTCTGATGATCTTTACTTCCACAAATAGACGAGAAGATTTACGAATAAAGACAGCACCCATAACTTGTGGATAATAGAACAAACTGACAATCGCTATTTATAGGATTTGAAACAATATAGACAAGCGGATTACAACGTATAAATGTTTTAACTTTTCTATTTCTCACTGTTTTAACTGCTCTACTCTCCTAAGGCTGTTCTGCTTTAAGGCCAGCGTAGGCTGAGAAATACCCTTTCTCAAGGGGTCATTAGCGAATATATAATAGGAAACAACCCCCAATTAATTAGACCCTTGTTTTTTCCCGATAAAAGATAATGTCATAAAGCCATAAAAATAATATGGAAACTTTAGAGATTCCCCCCCCCCCTAAAAAAAAAAACTTTAGAGATTTCTTGAGTAAAAGAATGCAGCGCAAATCAGTCGTCTAACAAAGACTGGCAAACAATGTTCAAACTCATACAAGATCATCACGCAAACTATCCAATCCAAGCTGTCAAAACAAAAGATTCAGAAAAATTGGGAACACAGTTATGAGATCCACAAGCTACTACCTATTTCAGATGGAACGCAAGTTCACAAATTACTTGCACTGATCACAAATCACAAACAACCATTTCAGATTTACCATAAAAGATTGAAACTGTAAAAGATTAATGAAGATAAATCACTGATTTGTTTTTCAAAAAGAAAAAAAAAACAAGAAATTCCTAATATTTGGCTTACCTTTAGAATTTAACAGAAAGCGAAATCCCTTTTTTTTACAAGTACATGCGAAAGGGAGAAGGATGGTAAACTCCTGTCTTGCTTAAGTTCTGATCCCACAAGCAAAAACGTTGTCGTGGTGGCGGAGACGACCGGCTAGGTTTGGGGTTGACAGCTAAAGGAAGTAAGAAATGCTTTTTATATATATATAATTTCATTATAAGATAACTGGTTATTTGCGGGAAGGAAGTAAGAAAGGCCACCTTCCCTTCGCTGCAAGCAAGCTCCTATCGTCGCCCTTGGTTCCGATCGAGCACAATAATGGCGAGATGTGTCACTTCAGATCCATGAAGAGGAAGGCGAGAGATCTGTTTAAAATTGCGCAATAAGAGGCGCGCCTCTGCGCAATTTGACCCAAAACCGCCTCGAGGCTTACGCAATTCCTCTCCTGGCAGAGGCGTACGCCTCACTTGGACTGAGGCGCGCCTCAGAGGCGCAATTGCGCAATTCTGGCTGAGGCGTACGCCTCAAATATATGCTCAGTACCGCTCAGTATATGCTCGGTATAGCTAGGTATTTGCTCGGTACTGCTAGGTATATGCTCGGTACCGCTCAGTATATGCTCGGTAAAATTACTTCAAAATTACTCTGGCTGAGGCGTACGCCTCAAAAACAAATAGAACTTCAAGATTACTCTTACAATAAAATTTTATTCCGGGGGCACTGCCCCCGGAAACCCCCAAAGGGCCGCTGCCCCTTGACCCCGCGACCTGACCGGGCAGGCCGAACCCCGCCAGGGGGCAGCGCCCCCTTGGACCCCCGGCAGTCCGGCATACTATTCTATTCATTATCTTTAGTAATAGTTGTTAGTGTTAATCAACTTGTTCATGAGTGCATGCTTTGATTGGAAGACATTGGACTCTATAGGAGAGGAGGAAAGGGTGAGAAGATTCCCTTGAAGACCCATTTAGTGATGGGACATGATTGGATTATATATGTTCTTTCTTAATTGTACTTTGGGAGTTTTGATAGACTAATATTTTGTAGTTTTGTACTTTGGGACATGATTTTATTGCATTTATTTTCTTACTTTCTCCTAATTTTAATTGTCATTTAGATGTTTTTATTGTATGATAGAATCTTACTATTTTTTACTTGCTAAAACTCTTAAATTCTTATTTACGCAATTCTTCATCAATGAGGCTTACGCCTCACACCGCCTCGAGGCTTACGCCTCACCTCACGGACGAAAAACGCCTCGAGGCTTATTTACGCAATTTTAAACCTTGGGCGAGAGTTGTCGCAGCTGTGATTTTAGAGGAATACGGGTGACCGATCGAGTCCCGAGAGTTGTGAGATGAGATAGAAGGAGAGGAGTGGTCTGATAGAAGGAAACTTGGGGAGGATGAAGCAGTTCGTAGATAGAAGGGCATTAACGTATTTATCATCGCTACGAACAGTGGGAAGCAGCCGAACCGCAGGAGGTTTCCTCCGGACGTGAGAAGCAACTGTATGACGTGAAATTGTCGAGAACGGAGACGGATCAGGCATCCCCAAACCATCTCTCGGTTACGTTTGATAAAGCACAACAGGGAAAAATCCGTCCCAAACGTAGCCTAAGTTAATAAATAGTGATTTTATTATATAATCAGCAAGGATGGCAAGAGAACGTCATTGGACCTTGCAATAGTTTATGCAACCAATTTGGGGCCTCCAATGTTTTGAAGGAGAACTCAATGCTTAAGGAGAAGACCTTTGTTATTGTTGCAAGAGATATCTAAAATCCTAGCTAACCATTTCTTACTTTTGATCACAGTTGATTTTAATTTACTGCATCAATTAATTGTGATGTTGTTTAGCCTTTATAGTTACATGGTTGTTGGTTTTATACCTCTGAGAAAACTAATTATCAAATTGCTCATTTCCTTCCAATGTCATACTCCTACTGTCCTACACATGTTACACAAGAACGTGCTAAAAATCTGAAAACTCCTATCATTTACATTGTTTAGAAGCATTAGGTGCCAACTCAGCTAACAAACAGTAATTTTATTATCTGATTAGCAAGGATAGTAGGTGAATGTTGTTGGCCCTTGCAAAAGTTTAGGTGCCTGATTTGGTCTCCAATATTTCAAGAAGCACTCAATGCTTAAGGAGATAACTTTGTTATTGTTGCAAGAATTCTCTAAAATCCTAGTTAACCCTTTCTTACTTTTGACCACGTTCATGTTTATTTTTTCAATATCAATTATGGGTGATGTTCTAGACACAATTGAGTGTGCCATAGAAAAGTTTGGTGATGACCAAGACACAACTAGTGATGCCCTAAAACACAATTGAGGGCAATAAACCATGGCATATTTATAGGTTAGAATGTTGCGTGAAATATTACCCATTCAAAAAATGTACAAATATGCCTTTATTCCATTAAGAAAAACTTTATTTACTTTTGACTGAACAAAAAAAATGAGAAAACACATTTAGGTTGACTCAAATCTCAATCACAAAGATACAAGAATGAAATAGAAATAAAATTATAAAATTACTCCAAAATGAGATTCACTGACTTCATTAAAAAAAAAACTATAAAGTTGATTCCATTTATTATCCTATGCCATGCCCTTACCTCCTTCCTTCTTGGGACCAAATTGGAGGGCCATGGGACATCAAGATTGAACAACCCTCAAAGATCATGCACAGGAGTTGGATGAGGTCATCATAGATTTTGATTGCTCAAGAGTCCAAGTATTTTATTGTTAGGTGAAAATTCTACACAACTACACGAAAGGAAGGAATTAAATAATGATAAATCAAAGATATCTCAAAACAAGATGGTGGTCAAATGAAAAGGAAGACTTCCATGAAAGTCTGCATCAACCAATCATCACCCCTTAGGAATCAAAATGAAAAAAACTTTGCCAATCCATGTTGTTCTCCAATAAAGCTATGTGAAGGACTGCTCATGGGTCTTAAAATCGTCTTCAATGTTCCCCATCTCAAAGGTTTGTTAGAAAATAAACTAAACTAAACATCCAATATTTATCAAAATTCATCATATATGCTGGTTAGAGATGAATAGCCTTACCATAGTAAGGTCATTGTAAGGTTTACCACTAAATATTAGATCATCATCACAGAAGATGATCAAATGATTAAAGGATCAAAGTGGCAACATACATCAAAAAGATTTCCCCAACTAGAGCATTTACAGGTTGACTCTACTGGCCACTTATCTTTCCCTGGCACCCAAAATGGCACCAATTTTTAGAAGCATTGTTAGCACTTGCACAAGTTTGGAATTAATGGTCTCTGCCTTATCAAGGTTCCAACTTCCAATCAAGGTTGGAGAGAAGGAATCAACTTTCCTACTCACAAGTTGTTTAGCATACAACAATTCTTAATATGATTGTTGGTCTTAGCAATACTCTAGTCTCGAGTCTAGTCAAATGCCTCTTTAATAGACTTTAAGGTTGAACAAGAGTAGTGTAATTGCAATATTTAGCATAAGGAGGATTTTACTTATCTTTTAGAAGAGAAGTTTGATAAGGAGGCTAAAATCATGCCCAGCTTCTTGAAGCTTCTCTATGAAAATCATCTCGCAATGCAACCTCTTTGCTTTAGATTGTTGGGATCCTTAGGCAAAACCCACCACATTTATATATTTATTAACCTTCTCAATTTTTTTGGACAAAAATAATCAATGGATCTTGATGAGTGAAGCATGGAAGTTCCCATCCAATAGAATCATGAAGACAATCTATACCACTATTGGCTGGCAATCCGTAGATCTCATGCCTCTCCTTCTTGAACCAAAGGAAAATGACAAAGAGACTCAATCTTGTCATGCCACAAGTGGGGAAAATTCTATGAGCTCATCGTCAGGTGTTGAGAGCTTGCAAAATGTGTAACAAGTTAATGGCAAAAATTGACAAAGGAATCGATGCTTCCATGGGGCAACCATGTGAACAAACACTTCCATGGGGCAACCATGTGAACAAACACAAAGAATAGAATTAGGGCCATAAAAATGAACCAACACACTCGATAAACTACTCAAGACTTGGTTTAGTTAAAGCTCATTCATGATCATTTAATTAACTAAATAAATAAGTTTGAGCATTTAAGTACTCGATTCATTTATGATCATGCATAATGTCATATAAAACTAATCAACGGGCTCATTAAAATATTCAATTAAAGCTTGATAATATGCTCATTTAGAACTCAATAATCGAGATGTTGTTTGATAGGACTCATTCAGTTAGCTAATAATTTGTTCGATCATTTTGCTTGTTAAAATGCTTGATAAGACTCATTTGATTAGCTAACAAAATGCACAATAGTTTTGATCATCAATAGGCCCAATAAGGCTCATTTGGTAAGCTAACAAATAGCTCAATAGTGCATCCTATTAATTGGTTTGATAAGACTAATTTACTTGTCCAAACATGCTACTTGATAATCACAATTTGAATCAAACTCTAGTCAAGCTCAAACTAATCTCAAACAACCAGGATTTAAATGAGCCAAACTCAAACACTATCGCATACACTTGAATTGAGCTCGAGTCAGTCTCAAATATGGGTTTATCAAATGAGCTAGAGCTAAGCAAGTTCCGATTCAATTTCATTTAGTACAATCGCAAAACTAAATAGCTTAATGTTGTTGCAAACCTAAATAGCATTGAAAACATTTTCAAGGGACTTGATGGCATCGATTCAACAAATAGTCCATTGCATGTTGCTGTCTCGATGCTCTCCAACTAAGGCCTCTTAAACATGCAAAGAAGTGATTCTGTCATGTTCTTAAGATTGAAGATGGTGGATGCCATCATATTGTTGTTCACCAAGTGAAACAAGCTATCTCTCCATATTCTTTACAGAGTGGAATGTGTGCACAATGACAAGGGGAGACATTTGTGACTTTGCACAAGCTTTGGGGTGGGGGTTGGAGAAGGTCATTGCATTAGGGTTGAAACATGCTAAACCACTGGCATTATGAGGGGATGCCATTATGTCTATACCATCTAACCAAAATACCAAATCACTCTATTTGGCATAGATGGTTCATGATATACGGTGATCGGTGTTATTCTTGCAAGGATTGTCCCTCAATAGCCAAGACTTGGCCTTTATCTTGACCCATCTGAGTCATCTTCTTCACATGGGCAAAGAATTCATGCTCAACACACTAAAAATGTTGGAAAGAAAGAAGATCCTAGGATTTGTATGGTTACTCAAGACTAACACAAGATTAAGATCAAGAAGATGATGATAAGAGAGGCAAGGGAAAAGAGGATGTAAGCAATCTGCCAATGCAACATAAACATTCAAACGTTTGACAAAAGTATCACAAGAACTAAAAAAAAAGTTCATTTCAAATAAATTGTGCGCCTACCTTTAAGAACATGGTAAGCACAATAAGGCTGGCTGTTCCTCAGATAACAAGTTGCCATCAGCTGCAAGTTCAGCTGCATTCAAAAGTTTAAACTTCAATTTTCTCAGCATATACCAGAACATAAAGCCACAACAGCAGCCCTACAGCTTGCATAAAAAGAACAGAACCATTAAAATTTTAAAAAATCTAAATAAAAAACGAAAAAAAAAAATGAATGCATCAAAAAAAATTTCATATCATCCCCATTAGCTATGTCGCTAAACAAATATATATTCAATTAGCAAATGAAAACCATTATTTCCCAAGGAGCCAGCAATCTACAAGGAAGAGGTTCTCAGACAGCCAAACGAACAACTCAAATATAACCAGCCAATCGAATGAGATATAACGCCGCACAGGACGCTCAAGGAAGCAAGTGAGCCATTCGTAAGAAGGCAAGAGGAGGGATCTCAAAGAGATAAAGCAACCTCGGTGGGAAACTCCGCGCAGAGGCGTTCGCAGAGGAAGATGGCGTTCCGGCACATGAATTGACTCAGGCTGCTCTGCACTCTGTCCACCATTAGGGTTTCCATGGCCGCTTTTCCCTCTCGCAATTATCTTCCTTGCCTCTCCGTCGGGATGCAGCTTCTCTTACTCTAAAATCTAGGGTTCCGCACTAGCTGAGAGAGAGAGAGAGAGAGACGGTAGAGTAGTGAAGAGGGAGAAGCGGGTGACAACTATGAGCTTGGGTTGGTATTTTTGGAAATTTCGGCTTCGCCCGAATTCGAAAACGATTTCAAATAAGACGGGAGTGATGGATGATTATTGGCCGTTGGATAAGGTGTAGTTTTGGAGGATTATTATGCGTCATAGCCGTTCGATTGATTGGATTTGGCCGTTGTGGTTTAATTGGGAGCGGAATTTACCGTAGGTGTTGGTGGACGGAAAAGCTGGGGTGGGGTCCAATCTGGAATTGATCGAATCAATTTAATTTGAATTTGAACTATTTAATAAACTATTTTAAAATAGGAAGATTTACATACATACCACTTAATACTATTCTATTTACATATTTAACACCTAAAATTTTAATATTACATAAATACCACTCATAGTTCATTTTCATATCAAATATGAATGGTAGAAATGAAATATATGAGTGGTAGGAAAAAAATATAACTGGTATATTTGATATTAAAATAATATAGGGTGGTATGCATGTAATATAAAAGTTTTAAGTGTTAGATATGTAAATAAGATGTTATAGAATTGTATGTATGTAAATTTCCCTTTAAAATATCAACTTTAATCGGATTCACTAGTAACTCAAATGACTCAAATCTAATCCGTTAATCTATTTTGATTTAAAAAAATATAACTTTTTATTATAAAATTTATGACATTTAATAACAAATAAAAAGATTATGCACATAAGTAAAAAATTTAAGAAAAAATATTAAACGTGTCACTTTATGGTTCAAAAATAGGTTCGCGGGTCAATTCAAACCCGACCTATTTAATAAACGGGTCGAAAAATCTAACTGAAACCCAACCCATTTTCTTAAACTAGTCAATCCGAATTTGAATTTTTCATAACGGGTCCTTTATTGACATCCATAAGATCATCTCCAACGAAACTCAAAATGCATGTATGCGATCTGCCAAATGCTCCAATCGAACGCCAAAAATCACTCTTAATTCCTGGCGTGGCGTCGTACTGTTCGCCAACGCTTATTTTGAAAAAATTCCAAAAAATTGGTTATTAATTCTAGATTATTAAGTGTAGATTTTTATAATTAATAATTAAGAATTAATAATTTATAAATGAATTATTTTCTTAGAATTTAAAATATTTTTACATAATTAATTTATTTAGTTATTCATTTTAAATAATGTAAATTAGGTTATTCCTATTTATGTGTTCTAATATAGTTTATATTTTATTTAATAAATATTTATTTTATTAATGCACATTTATATTTCAAATTAATTTATTGAGTAAGATTTATTTTTGTTAAAAAATTATATGTAGGTCTATTTTGAAAAATTGATAAATATAAAAATAATATGATAAAGAACATACACATAGTATTTTTTTTTATTAAGAAATAGAGTTCTAGTGCATTTTGGAGTGAAAAATGATTTTTTTTCGTTGGAGATGGCCTAATGCCCTATTTCACTATTTTGTATATAAAATAATAATTTTATTTTTTATTATTAAAAAAGAAATTTTAATTTTAATTTAATTTTTAAATTATTCAAGAATTTAAAACAGATAATGCTTTATAAGCATATCAAAAAATAAATAAAAATAATTAATTTATTGTTTTTAATGCATGTTTTTCAACCTTAAATAACCCATTGAGGATTTATATGTTGTCTATATTTATATTTTTTAATAGGTAATATCATAATGATTAGCTAAGAAAGTTTGTGGAGTCAGCCTCAACAACTCATAATACATTGAACAGTACAAATGTGTTTGTCTTCATGGTGTGGCTAACATATCAATTGTGGAGGATTTGGACATTCCATTGGGAACTTGTTTGAATCCTCCATATTTGGCATGGTGATTACAAAGATGGTTAATAGACCATCAAATTTGATTTAATCAAGTACAAATCATTATGAATAATCCAATTAAAAAAAATTAAATTCAAATTCAAAATCATTTGAAATCCGATTTAACAAATTATAGTCGAACTAAATGTCTCGACAAGATGAACTCAAAGACATTAAAAATGCATGAATTAGAGTTTGAATGATCCCACATTGAGCATTAAACATAAAAATTAAGACACATAGTGTCTTGATAAGACAATTTAAGCCATGTCAAAATTGTCTAATTATGACATTATTAAACCACTTAAATGCTAAAAAGACTTGTTTATAATAAAGGGATTCGATGCATGTCATATGATAGAGTATTCTGGATTTTGGTCTTATTTATGAGTCATACCACTCTCAAAAATATATAAACAGACCTCCACTCTATACATAAAAGGGGCTTGAACCCTTCGTCTGAGATTTAAGAAAGCTCAGAGGTTTGAATAATACTCGAGCTCCACTCAAGTACCAACATTGAACCATCATATTAGAACACCACTAGATCATCGTCGTCGAACCACTGCTATATGGCCCCCATCATTGGACTATTGTAATCCATCTAGCCACCATTTCCCAACTACGACATACTAACCACATTCACATGACTAAGATCTTTCGACCACCTTTTTTATTATGGTCCTCCAACCATTGTCACTTGACTATGATCCTCAAGCCATTATGACAAACTATATTCTTTTAACCACCATTGCCTAACTATGATCTCTTGAGCACTATCACCCTACCAAGGTCTTGTAACTACCATCACCCAACTACAGTCCCCTGACTACTATCATCTAACTACAATCATCCAATCGTTACCGCACAACAACTATCCTCTAACCACTATCACCTAGACTATTATCTCTCAATCTCCATCACCCAACTACAAACCTCCAAACAATGTCGCCTGATTATGATTACATGACCACTATAGCTTGACTATGATCCCCTGATCTTGGTCACCTAAGTATTCATTCGGACCATTATTAAGGTCGCTCAATCATTGTCGCCCTATTAAGGTCCTCTAACTATCAGCTGATTATAGTCCCCAACCAGCTTCAATCATTATGGTTCTTCAACCACAATCGCTAACTACAATCCTTCGTTAATCATCACTCAACTCAACTACAATCCTCTAATCACCTGACTACAATCCACAGGTTACTATCTCTTAGCTACAATCCTTTAACCACCACCTCTTGACTATGGTATTCCAACACCATTTCATGGCGCTACTAAACTTATCCAAAAAGCTACTAGAGTTGAGCATTCACCAAATAGGTGAAAATTGAATCACATGAAGTGGGTGGTCAAGAGTTTGATCTACTAGTTAACATAGCAGCCATAGAGGAAAAGGTCACTAAGAAGTCAACCTGAGGTGAAGGCTAGAAGGCTAAATATGATTACAATCACTACTTAGAAGATCTCAAGCGTGGTCAAGATTGTTATCGATGGCTTGAGAATGTGAAAATGTTTTCTCAAAGCCAGCATGTTACAATTGAATGAAATAGATGCCAAAATTAATTAGAGAGTGCAATGAACATTAGTGAAGGTGACAAGGCTTCGTTTGGGACGGTTTTTTTACTGCTTCTTGAAGCAGCTTTTTAGCACAAAAAATTAAATTTTTTTGTGCTAAAAAGCTGCTTCAAGAAGTAGTAAAATGTTGTCTCAAGCAAAGCCTAAGTATGAATTGGCTATATAAGTGTAATAGGAGACTTGGTAAAGATGTCATGCTGAAGTGTAGTCTCTTAGTTGGTTTTCAAGTCATCTGTATGAGGCACTAGAGGGCTAGTCAAGCTCTTGAAAATTCCCTAATGTTGTGGTGACGAGTGCACTAATAATATAATAGGTTAATAATCTGTATTTTGACCAACTTAAATAAATTTTTCAAAGATCATTATTAGTCTAAATCATAAATTATCTTCGTCATAACATAGATATTATAGTGATTTAATTACGTTAATTTTTTAAAAAATTTTAGGTATTAGAGCAAATCCTTAAGAAATTAATAATAGTCGACACAAGTGAGTGATTTTGGATTGTCAAGCATCCGTTTTGCAAATTGATTTTACCAAAAAATTTCAAATGAATTGGGCTATTTTATGAATATTTTTCTAAATTTTTTTAAGTTCTAAAAGGTATAATATTTATATATCATCAAAAAATTATGTTGATTGAGCACGAGTCTCATCGCAAAATCAAGTTGGAAGCTTCAAAAATCAATTCGGAGATCATCTGAACTTTTATTTCATCAAACTTATAGTCGAACTGAATGTCTCGGAAATATGAACCCAACGACACCAAATTCGACTCAATCTGAGCCCAAATGGGTCAAAATCAAGGACCTGAAGCATTGTTGGAAGGTTCAAACCACAATTTGAATTACCAAACGGTTTTCAAACGTGACATGCTTATAGTCGAATCGAGCATCTGAACAAGACAAATCCAACGAACCCAAGATCGCTGAATTCCGATATCAGTAAAACCTTCAAATGTCTGGTGAACGGTCCACTATCAAGGGATTCAATATCGGTCGTCCATCCAAACCACTCCCCATTTGCCCTTGATCTTCCTCTTATTTACGGGGCATGCCATCCTCAAAAAACTATAAATAGCCCCTCATTTTCTCTTAAGAGGGGACCCAAGCAAGAGAAGAAGGAGAAGAGAAGAGAAGATAGAGAAGAAGGGAAGGAGGGAAGAAACTCCTCCTCGACCACCGCTAGAGTTCCGTCCGATGTTCAAGTGACGCCGGAGTTCTGCCCCACTTCCAAGTGACGACGGAATTCTGCCCCACTTCCAAGTAACACCGGAATTCTACCCGACTTCCAAGTGCCGTCGGAATTCTGCCCGACATCCAAGTGAAGTGATGTCGAAATTCCTCCTGACTTCCAAGTGACGCCGAAACTCCGCTCAATCTTCAATTGACTCTGAAGTTTTGCCTAAATACCATATAACACTGGATTTCTCCACGGCCACTGACTAACTTCGGACTTCTACCCGACACCAAACTTCTGCCCGTTGTCGGACTTTTGTCAGACATCTATCCGATGATGGATTTCTATCAATTGATGGACTTCTATCTGACATTGTCCTTCTAACATTCATTGTTAGACAAACTTACTTCTGACTTACGTTGCCCACCGACTACAATCCTTCCGACCTCTGTCACCCGCCGACTACGGTCCTTCCGACTTACGGCGCCCACCGACTACAATCCTTCCGACCTCCGTCGCCCCCGACTACGGTCCTTCCGACTTACGTTGCCCACCGATTACAGTTCTTTCAACCTCCGTCGCTCGCCTACTCCGGTCCTTCTGACTTACGTCGCCCACAGACTAAGTCCATCCGACCAAACAAACACATCAACGTACAATAATGATTTGTATTCCCGCCATGTAATGTAATCTATAAGATGTACATCAAGCTAAGGCATTCCCCCAAAGAATGGCTTCATTTGTATTCGACTTCAAATAATAGTGGATTCATTCAAACTAGGCTAGGCCCCATGATTTTTCCCCCCTTTTCAGGGGTTTTCCACGTAAAAATATTGATGTCTCATAAATGCTACACCCTCTCTCTTTATCTGTGTACATGTTGAATCTTCGTACAAAGCTAAAACGTTAAGCTTTATAGTTCTCTACCACCACGAATACTCCAGGACGCAACAAATATATAAAAATTTATGCAGTGAAAATTTTATCAATACAAAATTATCCTCATTTTTTTGTAACAGAAGTACAAATTTGATTTAAGAAATTTCAAAAAATATAAATTTATTGAAATAAAAATAGGATAATGGTTCCTTATAATAAGATTTATTTTGGAATGAAATTGTTTTGTGTTAGTTTTGTGCCCAAATCCTTTAGTAAAATATTATGGATGATATTTTTTAAGGTGGGTATATTGTCATAACATGATAATTATTAAAATAAAACTAAAAAGAGAATTTAATTTTTTTTTAATTGGAGCACAATGACGTTTTGTCTATTGGTGCAGCGGTGTTAGAAATTGTTATCGTGACATTGAAGGTTCTATTGTACAAAAATTTTGGATTTAACATGTATTACAACTACACGGGCTTCCTTTAGTAATTAAAATGAGTTTTTTAATATTTAAAATGCCATTTGCTCCATTTACTCACTCTGTCACCTCACTCAATGGTGGTTTACTGGGGAAGGAAAGAAGAGAAGGAGGAGGGAGGAGGGAGGAGAGAGGAGAGTGGAAAGAGATGTCCAAATTTTAGTTGCTAATTTGCTTCACTATTTTTATGAATGCTAAGATCATTGTAGGTAATTTTTATCATATTTTTATTTTCAAATATTTTTATTTCAATCGTTTGATTTCTCCCAAAAATAATTTTTTTATAATTTTCCTGGATTTAGTAAACTTCTATTGCATAACATTTTGTATATCATATTATTAATTATTTTGTATATTTTGATTTATTGATTTTGTAATTTCATTGGGTAAAATTATAATTATTATGTTTTGTGCTATTTATGCTGAATACTAATTTTGGCATTTTAATGCAAGCATACTATTAATATAAGCATTGTGAATGAGTATGGGCATGTGATTACGTAATAGTTTATTTTTATTACTGTTGTAATAATATGTGTGAAAATTAAAAAAAATGATGATTATTTTCTAGCATAAGTTGGAGGCTAATTGCCCTATACATGATAGTATGCCGATGGTCTTTCCTTTAAATAGTGTGGTTTCATGTTTTCCTTAACTGATTAATTTATGTGATTTATTGATTATGAGTTTTAAGAAGATGATTATTATGCCAATAGTCTAGTTATGACTCTATTTATTGAGCCAACGATTACTGAATTACTGAGTACTAGAAAAGCACCGTGCACGCCATATCATTTTACTCATTTTGTGTGATTATTTGGATGCATTCATTATAATAATTTACTATTAATGTACCGGTTTATGTTACCATACTATTTTATTATTACTGTTGCTAGTCTACTACTACTACTACTAATTTATTGTTATTGTTACCGCTATTGATTTATTGTTTACATGCTTACTATTATTAATCACATGATTACTACTATTGAGCATGCAATATAAGATATTGATTTAATATTAATATAGAATAATTAAAAATCATGTGTATACGAATTTGATAGTAATTCATTATTATTGATTTCTAGAATCTTCATAGAGACTTCAATTTTATCGATTTATATAATTTCTTTATTTATTTGATAGCATTGCTATGATATATCATTTATAAAAATGATATTTATCGCTTTATTATTTTGACATCCATACTAGTTTATAGATTTCATTATTTTCATATTGCACTATTTTATTGGCCTTTGCATTGGACATGTTTACTGTTTTGTAGGCTTTATTGTACGTGTTTTATCATTTCTACATATATTCATGATCATATTGAATATTGTTGCTATTATGAATTGAATAATGGCGTGCATACTATTTCTTTTAAGTGCTTTGAGTGCAGTAGTAAGATTTTAGTGACCTACCAAATTTTTAAGCTCATTATATATGACTTAATGATTTCAGGTCAAGTAAGGAGATCATGAGTGTGAGATCGATTAGGTACAGGAGTCTTCATGTTTTTTTTGTCTTTTTCTTATTATTTTGTACTAAGGAGTGAGAAGTAGATTTTTGTATTTGTATGAGCATTGTATATGATTTTTAGAGTAATGAATATATATGTATATTGATATTTTGATCTATAAAAATGTTTTTGTTGATATTTATATCATTGAAAGAAATTAGATAGCTATGGTTGTTATTATAAAAAGATAAAATATAAAATTCTTTTTAAATTGAGATTTTGGGTGCCACAACATCTTATATAATTTGGATGAGGGAAATCTCTTATGGGAACTTGCAAGTGAGCTACCAATGTTATTGTTTGATATGATAAGTGTTAAGGCTTATCTTTGTGCTCATAGGCCAAAAGAAGCCATGCAAATGCACATGGTAGATGAATTAGGATTCCATGTAAGTATACCTTCAAGCAAGCTTTTCTCTTTCGCTAGAAAGAGATATAAGATAGAGGGATTATACACACTAGCAATAGTACACTTTTATTTTTTATCACTAAACTATAATTATTGCCAACTCTTTAGGAAGCAAACATGAATGATATTTGTTGCATAAAGATCGAGGAGGGTTGTAGGACAACTAATTTGCAGAAATGTAAGCACACATGTGTTAGCGGGATGGCATATTCAATGTGAGCTAATATTATGAATAACACACCATTGGTTTGAGTTCAATATGGCTTCATGTTATATTATAAGACCAATTACACAATTATGTCTCTCATTAACACTACAAGGTGGCACATGGAAAAATAACATGATGTGGGTGCTAGTTAGAAAATAAACTCACCTCTCTATGATGATGTGTGATTGTAGTTTCATGTAGCAACTTTGCCATTTATTTTGAAATACCCATAGTTTTTTTATATTTTTCTTAAATAAAAACTTACTTCACATTTGGCTCGATTTAGTCAACATTCGAGTTAAGTTTCAAGTGTTCGTCCTTAAGCATTGGTTGAGCAGTGTCAAACGGGTCATAAGTTTAGGTTGGATAGATTTCAAATACGAAAAGTCTAAGATATTTGTTCTTATGCATTGGTACATCAATATGCTAAATGAGCCTTGAGCAATGGTTGGGCATGTCTTTAATAAGGCTAAGTATGGGCAAAGATGAGTAGGAGTTTGATGGACTGAAAGGTCTCGAGAATGACGATCACAAACAAGGCTTATATTGGGGAAACTTGGTTACATGCTCTCCCTAAGGTAAGCAAGTTGATTTGGATTTCACATAATAGTCTTAGTCAATCTCAAACATAAGCAAGTGGAGAGTTGGCCTTGGGCACTTTATTAGGACAAGTTTTTGAGTCAGCTTAAGTGTGTTGAGTAAGCTTTGGTGCCTTTATCGAGAGGGTTGATTAGGTTGAAACGCATTAACAATGAGTTAAACATGTTTTAGGTAGTTGGTTGAGAGATCATGGATAGTTCTCGGGTATTCCAATAAGTGATTTGTTCGTCTCGGATGATTTGCCATGAAAGGTTGGAAGCATTCTCTTGCGCTTTGCTAAGAAGGGGTGAGAAGCACTAGGGTTCATCTTGATCAATTTTCCAAGAAGAACTATATTTGTTATAGATATGCTTATTTATCCTTTGGTGCTTAGCCAAGATATTTGTCAAATGTTCTTAGTTGCCTCAATGTATTTCCTTAGATGTGTTGAGAATGAATGCTCTCCATAAAAATGAGCGTTGGTCTTTGGCACTAGTAGGTCAATTTGTTGATCAATTTAACATTTTTCTTAAGTCAAAATTATTGTATATCATGTTCGTTAGTTTTTTTTTTTTAATGAAACTCATGCTTTAAATGTTATGAAAATTTATTTTGTTAAGTATAGATTAGTCAACTTCTTGAAGGGCTCAACTTCCTTAGATGGAGTAATCTCATACTTATACTTGTCCTCCAACTAGTAATGACATTAGTTTTGCATATTTATGTGTGTTAATCTCATAGTTTGCTAAATAGATATGCATTTAGGAAATTTATTTCCTTTTTTATCCAAGTTTTTGACATGTCAATCTTCATGATTTGAAGCTTGGTTGACTTTAAGTAGAAAAATTAAATGTCAACTAAGAGATGGAACATGTCAATACTTCCACAAGTGTGTAAGAACTATTATTTTGTCGAGTGTTGAGTTTTCAATCAACAAATTTTATACATTTGAGATTTATTGAGAGCTATTCATTATGCATTTTAACTAAGCTAGTTGCATATCAAATTATAAGGGTCAAATTCTAAATATGCGATGAATTTATTGACTTCAAATTATCTTGGACGACTTCCCTAATTTCATAGATTATCTGAATTTGAGGTCATCTTCTCTCTAATAAGCAACTTGGCTTCAACTCTACGAGCAACCCAATCAGGGGCAGATATAGCTTCTTTTTGTGGGGGATGGACAAAGATGCTTAGGATTGATAAAACTAGGCCAAAAAAGATTTTTGAGGGGTGGGGGGGGGCAAAATGCCAAAAATATTTCAAAATATAACCTCTAAATATTTTTAAACAATTTTTTGAGGGCCCACCCTAAGCCCTTGGTGGATAAGCCCATGAACCCAATCAACTTCCAAACTAAAAAGATTAATATTTCACTTAGGACAATTTTCTTACTGTTTCTTAAAGCAATTTTTTAGTATAATAGAACTGTTTTAAGAAGCAATAAAAAAGCCATGCCAAACAAAGCATAAGACTTTATTTGGGACGACTTTTTTATCGCTTCCTGAAACAACTTTTTTAGTAGATTTTTTTTTGTTTCAAAACTGTTTGTACTAAAAAGTTGTTTTAGAAAATAATAAGAAAATTGTCTCAAACAAAAGCTTCATTTGGGACAGATTTTAGTCATTATTTTTCCCTTTTAAAAATAAAATATACTAAAAAAATATTTTATAAAACAGTAAGAAAATTATACTGAACAAAATCTAAAAAAGTGTGAAAGTAGATCGTTATTTACCAAAACTTCAACTTTTTTTATTTTCTTCTTATTCGCTTTCACATTCAATGGCCCAATAGAGAAAAGTTTAACGTTGCTAGAATCCCAAGACTTCAGCCACACCATTCACTTTTGACCATCTAGAAACCCTTTCTAAAGCAATCTTCCAAGTGCCCACTTCCACAATTAGTTATATCATTCTATAAAATGTTAAAATTAGAGCTTATTATTATTATTATTATATATTAATTTATTATCCAACCACAATATTTTATAAAATTAATTATTAAATTGTTATTAGAAAAATACTTATCTATTCTGATTGCAAAAAAAAAAAAAAGTTTTCTACTCCAAAAAATTTTGTAGAGCGACAAGGAAGCAGCGACAATCCAATTAAATTTCAATTGTATATAAAAAATAAAGCTGTAGCTATCCCAAATAAACTTTTAATTTCAGTTAGATTATACAAATATCTTTGTATTATCTATCACTTAAAGAATAGACTAATAATTGATTTATTTTCCCACCATTAATCTTTGTAACAATTTCTAAAGCAGCATTCTAGTACGAAAATACATTTTAGCAATATAAAGCTACTTTAGAAAGCTATCCCAAACGAAACCTTAGTGAATGGTATCATAAGACTATAACGATTATTGAACACCAATTATAAGTCTCAGAATCTCATCACCAGCTTGTCAAAATTGTAGACCTTCTTCTATCTCTATTTGCTTTTGATTCAATGATTCATAAAACGCTCAGACATCAAAATATTTATTGACGAGTTACCCGTACTCACCATATGATATCTAAAATTAATAATTAGGTGAAATTTCCTTCAACTCTTATTTTATATAAAAATCTAAATTTTCTAAACTTTTGGTTCTAACTAAAAGATTGCTTTAATTTTTATTTTAATTATAAGTAAGACATGATAACATTTCTCTTTCAGCAAATAATTATTTTTTATTATGTATATATTATATACAAGTAAATTTATAAATTGAATATTACATATTTAATTTTTTTGACAAACATGTAAAAGAGACAAATTCCTCATTTTTTTTCCTTGGGCAATTCAACTTTTGACTATCTAGAAGCCACCGACTGAACAATTCAAAATCAAAGCTTGAAAATTTTGTTGTTAAATATTCTTTTTTTTTTTTGGTCGGTTAGATTTAAAACCATTTTGATTTGAAAACTTGTAGATATCAAAAAAAGAAAAAAAAAATTATTCATATTTGATCAAAATTTAATCAAAATAAATTTTAAATATTTAAAATTAATTTATAATGAATACAATAATAATAATTTATTTATTTTTTAATATGCTCGGATTTAAAAATACATCATAATTAAATTTTAATTAGACTATTCTCTCCATTTTTTTCCTTATTAAAAGTTTTTTGAGACATTTTTGAATGGAAAACTACTTTTGAGATTTATATTTAGTAAATAAAAGATAAAAAATATTTAATTTTGAAAAAAAAATATAGTAGATTAAAAAAACTATAAAAATTTTATAATATTTTAAAAAAAAACCTATTATTTATATTTCCAATTTGCAGTTGGAAAAAAATCGGTAAACGTTAAGGTTACCGCCCAAGACGCAGGAACATTATTCGAAGTCCGCAAGCCTCTGCTTGCTCCACCCATTGCTTTCCAGAAACCAGCGGCAGGTGGTGACTGGATCCCACAAAATTTCACCTTGGTAAAATATGCAAATTCAGCGGGTTTGAAGAAGAATAAAGAAAATAATTTGGCCTTAAATGAATGAGTTATGCATTAATATGCAATTCCTAATTTATTATTCTTTTTAAATATTGTATGTAGCAATATATAATAATTATAAAACAAAGCCATCTCTCTGCAAAATTTTGTCCATTAACGGCCTACTTTTACTACAGTATTATTATTATTATTATTATTATTAGTTTAATTTTTTTAATAATTGAATTATATTAAGAGAAATATAAAATGCACAAAATTTGAAAAATAATAATATAGAATAATTTTCTTTCGATTATTCTTATACTCATAATTAAGAAAATAAAAAGACCCTCTTTTCCTGATTTTTCTGTCTTATTCCAAACTCCAATAAAAAAGTAAAGTTTTTCAGGTGCGGTTATAAAGAAGGTTGCTTTCTGTAGAAAGCAGGAAGAAGTGAGCGAGAAAGAAGTTAAGCAGAGATGGAATCAGATTACGGACTTGCGAGGGAGCTCTCAGCTCTTCAGAAGAAGAGAACTCAATACCAGCCTGAGCTTCCTCCATGCCTTCAGGTCCTCTCTCTCTCTCTCTCTCTCTCTTGCGGATTCTTATATATTTACTCTTTCTCTCTCTTGCTGTTTATGTTTATCTTTGGTTCTGTTATGTTCTTGCTGGTTTTAGCTATTCATTTTGCCCCTATATCTTTAAATCCATTTTACACCATTGTGTCTATTGTACCGGCTATATTTGGTTTCAAAGAAGAAACTTTAAGCAGTTTGGTTGATTTAAAAAAAAAACTGTCATTTTTTTGGATACCAAATCATGCCTCCTTTTATTATAAAATGTTTGGATCAAGCTGATTATATTTTGGTCAGGATTAGTTTCATATTCATTGGATTTATGTTGAGATAAGTGCAAAATAATTTTTTGATTGATTAATCATGTATTGTACGCATCTCAAAGCAAATCCAATGAAGATAAATCCATCTTAATCATAACTTGGTCAGGATATCCTGATCCATATTTTCTCCATCAAATTTACTTCTATGTTCATTTTTTGGATTGAAGAAAATTTTGGATCTAATGTGAATACATGGTGCTTGTAACTTGTTTTGTTACTGAAATTGTTTCTTAAAGCATGCATATTCATTAGAGTTTTTATGTTATCTTTACTTAATTAATCAATTTAAATGCTTAAAAGTCTCCTCCTTCGAATGCCTAATTGTTTCAGCATTTAAAAACACTTTTGTTAAACTATTTTGAAATTTTGACCAAATTATGATGATGCACATTAAATTATATTATTGTAATATGTATTTAAATCAATCAGCAAATAAATAAAAAATGCATTTTGTCTGACTTATAATTCAATTTCAGCTGAATTGGTTAAATTAAGGCTTTGTTTGGGAGGACTTTCTTACTTCTTAAAGCAGCTTTTTAGTATAAAGAATAATAATTTTGTACTAGAAAGCTACTTTAAGAAGTAATAAGAAAGTAATCCCAAACGAAGCGTAAGTTTGCTTACTTTGTCTTAATTAATTTGTCAAATCTTTTTTTTTCCTTCTGGCTTAAATCACTTTTGGTTTTTCCTGGTGCTCTTAGTCTAATTAAGCATTATGATAATGAAGTTCATGCCTATGATTTGAGTTTTGTATTTCATTTCATGTCTTTTGTGGTTCATCTATATAGATTAGTGAATTACTTGATACAATTCATAGCAAATCCTCTTACTTGAAATTCTGATTCCACCATTATTGACAGGGAACTACTGTGAGGGTGGAGTATGGTGATGGAACAACCACTGTAGATCCTAGCAGTTCACATGTCATAAGCCATGCATTTCCATGTACATATGGGCAGCCTTTGGCTCATTTCCTGAGGCCTTCAACAAAGGTCTCTGATGCCCAGATTATCACTGATCACCCAGTTATCAGGTTCTAATCCCTTCACTTTCCCTTTCCTTTTTTTATGAATGGTTCATACAGATCTGTCAAATTTGAATACTTCCAGTCGTGAAATGGAACTGAAATACAATGCCATTATTTCTTATTTTTCAATTCTTCTGTATTTTTTATTCTAAACGGCTAAAATGCAATGCCATTATTTATCTGCAAAATGCTTCTGTAGGGTTGGTGTTGTATTTTGTGGGAGACAATCCCCAGGTGGACATAACGTTATTTGGGGCCTGCTGAATGCAGTAAAATCTCACAATCCTGGAAGCATTATGCTTGGATTTCTAGGTACTTCTCTCCCTTAAATTTATCGCAGTTGTTTTGCATTCTCTTGAAAGAGAGAAATGATTAGTTTTTTACATTTATTTTGTATGTGAAATTGAATATAACAGTCTGGGATTAAACTGAATATTCTCATGTTTTTTTTAATTTTTTTAATTTTTAAACTGAATATTCTCATGTTCTTTAACAGTCTGAGTGGTGAATGTAATGTAAACTAATTTGATAGAGATTTTTTTTTCTATGTTTTCCATGTATGATGTGGTTATTTGGTGACATCTTCTTAAGATTTTTGTAGCTTGTTTTTTATTTACTTACATGTTAATACTTTGATTGCATTTTGTTCTTTGCACAGGTGGTACTGAAGGTTTGTTTGCACAGAAAACTATGGAAATCACATATGATATTCTTTCTTCTTTCAAAAACCAAGGTTCATAAACTTTTGTTTTCTTTCTTAATATTCAACAAAATATTTCTCTACTGTTCTAAAAATGTATAGTCTTTTTCTCAAGAATCTACATTTGTTGCTCTTGAAGGTGGTTTTGATTTGCTTGGCCGAACACAAGATCAGATTAGAACAAGTGAGCAAGTCAATGCTGCTAAGGCTGCATGTGAAGCATTGAAACTGAATGGTCTTGTCATTATTGGGGGTAATTACTTTATTAAACTAATTATGTCGCACATAGTCAGCATACTAGTGGTTGTATCTACTAATTAATATCTTTTGCTGGTTTTCTCAAGGTGTCACATCCAATACAGATGCTGCTCACCTGGCCGAGACTTTTGCAGAGACAAACTGTCAAACCAAGGTAAGGGCATCTCCAACCGAACTGCATACATTCATTTGCCGTCCTCCATTCGCTCCACCCGAACGCCAAATCGCACGCTACATTCGTGAGGTGAATAGTGCAACGTCAATATTGGTGTCGCACTGTTCACCAACGCCAAATCACACACGTATGATTTGAGGGAAGGCGCTGTGACAGCGGGTATATGAGAAAGAATATACAGAATATTCATTTTTGTTTAAAGAAATGGAGTTCCATTGGAGTTGAGTTACTGCATTTTGGAGAGAAAAATGAGTTTTTTGGTTAGAGATGGTATAATAAATTTCCTTTTTTTTCTTATGCTGTTGGTCCAGCTTCCATTTATTACCGTTGAATAATGTATGAGGTGGTAAATATAGCTTTTATAAATTTTTTTGGACAATTATATGCTAATATTTGGTTTACTAAAATTATTTACTTACTGACACTGTTCATGATTTCAGAAACATGAATATAATATTATTAACTAAGCTAAATTGGTAGGTGGTTGGTGTACCTGTTACTTTGAATGGGGATCTAAGGAATCAGTTCGTGGAGACTGATGTTGGCTTTGACACTATATGCCGGGTACATATTGACCACATTGTTATTTAATTAAGGCTGTTTGCAACCTATTTTATTTTTCATCTTTTTTTTTTATAATATATTTGATTTGTATTTTCTGGCAATTTTCCTTTTTTTTGTGAAGGTAAACGAGTTGTTTTTGAAAATACACAAAATACTTTTTACTTATTTTTTAAGTGTTTTATTACTTTCAAAATGGCAATTACCTTAGCCAGGAGCTAAGGATGGAGCTAGTAAAATTTTTGAACGAGGGCACAAATTAATATTAATTATTAAATTACTCTCAAAATATGATTTGTCTTCTGAGTAATCGTAGTTCATGAGACATATTTTTAATAAAAAATACATCCAAAATTATATGTATTCTCATAATCCCATTAAAAAGAAATATATAAATCACTCTCTATCTTATTATTTATTAAAAAATTTAATATTTTTCCCATGGTTGTTAATGAATTAAGTTTAAATAAATTTTTTTATACATAAGATTATTTTATTTGAATTAATTAAATTAAGTCTTAATTTTGAAGTATATTTAGATTAATTAAAGTAAATTAGTGTAAGATAATAACCTACCTAATTTTAAATTAATTGTTTATTAATTCTATATTATTTTTTTATTAATTTAATTTGACATAATGGTTCATATTTAATAAAGAAAATTATAAATAATACAAATTATTAAATTAATATAATTAAACTAATTAATTTACTTGCAGAGAATTTTTTCACCCTAATATTTTCCTTAAAAGTGGATTAGAGAAGGACAATGTCTATTTGTAGTATTTGAAAAATTAAGAATGTAATTCGCAACAATCAAGTTATTGTGAAATTTGTATCGGCAAAAGGATACACCTATCAATTGAGTAAATATGTAAATTTTTTTGTATTTTTTATGTGTAATCTTAATTTTTTTCAATTTTTTTTGCTTTTCATGATTGAACTAGATTTCGGCTTCGTTTGGGACGGCTTTTTTATTGCTTTTTGAAACGGAGTTTTAGTGTAAATTTTTTAAATTTTGTACTAAAACTCCGTTTCAGAAAACAATAAAAAAGCCGTCCCAAACGAAACCTTAGTCTATTTTCCAACGGTAGTAATTGTAAAGTCACACATAACTTAGCATATGTTTTTATTTTTTTAATAAGAATATCTGTTACAATCATTGGTGCCTGATTTATAGCTAGAATTCACCAATAATAATATAGAATTATGATATTCAAATAGTTATGATCCATTAATAACATACAAAAATGTTTAAGTTGATAAATTTTAATTAACTCTTCTAAAGCATATACAGTTGCTGTTATACTATTTAAAAGAACTTCTTAGGTTTCGTTTGGGACGGCTTTCTTACTATTTCTCAAAGCATTATTCTAATAAAAAAAATTAAAATTTTGTATTAAAAAAGTTGCTTTAAGAAAAGTCAAAAGTCATCCCAAACGAAAACTTTAATCTACATAAGAGGCCCTGAAACCCATTATTTCTCTTCCCATGTGTTACCATTTTGAATTAAGAGACAAAACAGGGGCCAAAGCTAATGAGATATTTTAATTAAATAAAACCTTAGTGTTGCAACATGAGTTTCTATGGGTTTATTCCCTGTTTAAGCTAATCAATCATAGACCTTATACTGCATATTTTGTTATGTTATAAATTTATGAATTTTTAATGTTTAATGGATTTAACCTTTGATTCTCTATTCTAACATTGGTTTTCCTATATTCAGGTTAATTCACAGCTTATAAGCAACATTTGCTTGGATGCTCTTTCCGCAGAGAAGGTAAAGCAAGCATTACGCAATTTTTTATAGAAAATTCAACTCAGGGTTCGTTTGGGACGGCTTTTGTAAAAGCTGCTTTATGAAATAGTAAGAAAGCCCTCTCAAACGAAACCTTAGTTGGATGCTAAGAAAGCATTTGGTTGCTTGTAAATACAACATGTTTGAGAAAATGATGATTTTATTTTCTGTTATTTTCAGGATGCAAATAAAATAGTTAATTTTTTAGGGAGTTTTGGGTAGGTTTATTAAGTTTGAAATCAATTTTTTGCATTTTCAATCTTTTAAGCAATCTTTTCTCTAATTACTTTTGCAGTATTATTACTTCATTCGCTTGATGGGACACAAGGCATCTCATGTTGCTGTGGAATGTGCTCTGCAGTCACATCCAAATATGGTGGTTCATTCATCATTCATGTACCTTTTTTTTTTTAAATCTAATCATACAAAGGAAACACAACATATTAATTTTTTGTATGTTACGAGTTCCATGAAAGCTAAACTTTAATTCACATTCCAGGTGTTCCTAGCTGAAGAGGTGGCCATGTCAAAATTTAACCTCTTTGATATTACAAAACAAATAAGTGATGCAGTCCAAGCAAGAGCAGAACAAGGTTGAGTGCAGTGCTCATCTTCTTGAACTAAGTGCATGCAATCCACTAATTTATTTGATGAATTCAATGCAGGAAAGTATCATGGTGTCATCCTCATCCCTGAGGGACTAGTAGAAAGCATTCCAGAACTATTTGCGCTGTTGCAGGTAGTCATCTTATTCTTAAATAAATTGCAGCTTCTTAATTTGATTTATTTATTCCTTCTTTCCACCATTTTCCTTCATCTCCTCTCTTTCAGTTGTGTGAGAAATGAAATGGTTGCCATATTTCTTGTAGGAAATTCATGGCCTCCAAAGCCAAGGAGTTGACATGGAGAGCATATCTTCTCATCTTTCTCCCTGGGCATCTGCATTATTTGAATTTTTGCCACCATTTATCAGAAAACAGGTTTTCTTCCATCCTTCTGCATGGTGGAGGGTGGCCCCAGCCCCCTAGATTTAGGATAAATTCTGTTATAGCTATTTGTGATATGGGAGTTTTACTCATAAATCCTTTTGTAGTTATGTACTACCGAATTTCCCCAACTAAATTTGGAATCCCTCTCAATTTTAATCTTAGTTCCACCAATAGTTCTGTAGCCAGCTTGAGAATTATTGAACACTTCATGATGTTTAAGTTGCAAAATATAACTAATTACATATGAAAATTTTTCCTTCCATGCAGTTTTTACTTCCTCCTGAATCTGATAATTCAGCACAGTTTTCTGAGGTAAAGGTTCTTCCATGACAATATGTGTTTTGAATGGAAGGATTTCTGTTTGAGACTTCATTTCGTTAACTTACTTCTTTGTGTTCTCTACTCAGATTGAAATAGAAAAACTTTTAGCTCAGTTGGTGGATGCAGAAATGAACAAGAGAATGGTAGGTTCAGGCTTCGCTTTAAAATTCTGCTATAGTTTATTTTTCCACCATTTTTGTACCTTTATTTCCATTCTTTCTTATCTTTCCTTTCTATTTTTCTTGTCTTTTGCATAGTAAATTTCTCAAACTAAAACTGTCAATCCTTCTAATTTACCGTTACAGTTATAGTAATTTCTTTATGTTTTAACTTGGATAAACTTTGGAATATATCCCAGAAAGAAGGAACTTACAAAGGGAAAAAATTCAATCCTATTTGTCACTTTTTTGGCTACCAAACTCGAGGATCTTTACCATCAAAATTCGATTGTGACTATGCCTATGTAAGTGTTCTAAAAAATGTTTTCTTTTCCATTTATTAACTAATTATGCTGTAATAAGTAAACAATTTACACTCAGGTTCTTGGTCATATCTGCTATCACATTCTAGCAGCTGGTTTGAATGGTTATATGGCCACTGTAACTAATCTGAAACATTCAGTGGAAAAGTGGAGATGTGGTGCTACTCCAATCACAGTATGTCATTATCTTAAGTTGCAGCTAAAAAAATATTTGTTATTAGAATGTTATCATTTATAAGTATGTGACTTTTTTAACCTTCTGATTGATTGCTTTTGTTAGAATAATTAAATTTAATAATTATGCTAGATGTCGCAATAATTATTTTAAGTATATATAATTAACTATATAAACCATTAAGTTGCTCATATATTTGAATTATTGAAATTTAATTATTTATATTTAAATCCTATTGGTCAAGAAAAGATAATTTGATCAATCATTTATGAACCGTTTGATCAAATAACTCATATGAGCGGTTATTATAACTAATCCGTAGGAAATAACTACCGGTCATCTCTCTCTCGTTATGGGAGTTAGTTTGTTCCATAAAGAATTAACTCATAAAAGAAGAAAGTAAAAGGGAAAAGAGAGAGAAGCCGTAGTTTGGAATTCATCGAATTTAATGTTAATCAAGGTATGTTTTCTTCCGATTAAAATCTTGTGAAAATCATCTTGTTTAAGACCTTGTGGATTTAAGATTTATGAAAATTCATGTTTTTCGTTTCGATTTCTTTTATATAATTTATGATGCGAGTTTTTGCAAGAGTTAGAGAAGTCATAATGCATGTTGCGAGTTCTTGTAAAAGCTAAAGAACTTAATCTTAAAAAAAGTTCCGGTAAGAATATGATAACTCTTAATCTAACAGTTTTCACTATCCATTTTCCTGTTATTGGCAGGCAATGATGACAGTGAAGCAATACTCAGGTGGCCCTGGAGCCATACCAATTAGAAAGCCTGTACTACATCCCACCCAAGTTGACTTAAAAGGAAAAGTATATGAGTATGTTTTCATTCTATTTCACATGATGAGCAATCACCTGGCCACACATAGAGCTTCACTAGTGCACTAGGGAGCTGATTTTTCCTTTGATCCTACAGGATGCTGAGGCAAAATGCTTACAGTTTTCTCATGGATGACTTGTATAGAAATCCAGGTCCCCTTCAGTTTGAAGGGCCTGGAACTGATGTGAAATCTTACACCTTGTGTGTTGAAGATCAGGATTACATGGGTCGGATCAAGAAGCTCCAGAACTATCTGGACAAGGTAATTTGATTCTTTCAGTTCAATCTTCGCTATTAAGATTAAGGCTTCATTTAGAACGGCTTTCTTTCTGTTTCTTAAAATAATTTTTTAGTACAAAAAATTTAATTTTTGTACTAACAAGTTGCTTTAAGAAACAGTAAGAAGGCCATCCCAAACGAAGCCTAAATTTTGGATTTTTTTGCTGGAATAAACTTATTTCTTAATGCATATTATTTAAAATATAGAATATTATATATTTGTATGATATAATAATTGCGCAAATTAAATAAACTTGAAATGCATACAATCTAATATTGTCTTGTGCATGTCAGATAAACGTGTCTTTTATTTATTTATTTGTTTTTTAATCATGCAAGCCATGAGATGTATTGTTTTGTGCATGTCATATTCTACTTGTGTTGGATATTCTATATTTTGATATTATAAAGTATCAGTGCGTCATAGCATCCACATGTCCAAAACTCCATATTTTGGTCTCATATAAGGCTTCATTTGGGACAGCTTCCTTAATGCTTTTTAAAGCAGGTTTCTAGTACAAAGTTTTTTAGTTTAAAAAAAATTTTGTGCTAAAAAAAAAATTAGAAAAACTGTCCCACATAAAGGCTTCATTTGTGATGGCTTTCTTACCGCTTCTTAAAGTAACTTTTTAGTTCAAAAATTAAAAAATTTGAACTAGAAAGCTGCTTTAAGAAGCAGTAAGAAAGCCGTCCCAAACGAATCCAAAGTCTAAATGTTTGCATATAATATAATCACCCTAAGATAAATCATGCTTCATTTACTTTTTCCCCTTTTTTTTCAAATAAACAGGTTAGATGCATTGTGAAACCTGGATGCTCGCCGGAAATCCTCAAAGCAGCTCTAAGTTCCATGGCATCAGTTACTGAGGTCCTGACTGTAATGTCTACACCAAAATCTAACGGTCATATCCTTCTATGAATATTTGCCACCGAATATTTTGGAGGGTGCAGCTTTACTCTTAGTTCTGTAACTTATGAATAAATGTCAATATAGAGAAATGTATATCATTAACATTTTGAAATGACAATAAAGTTGTAAAATATCCAAAATAATCTTTAGCAGAGGTTTCTTTTGGATCTTTAGCATAATGAAACATTTTTTCTAATAGAAGCTCTGTGGATTGTATTGATAAGTCATGAAACCAACAAAAGCTTGAGAACTAAAAGCACATATAGCCTTCGTTTGGGACAACTTTTATATTGTTTCTTAAAAATTTTTTTAGCATAAAAATAAAAAATTTTGTACTAAAAAACTGTTTTAAGAAACAGTAAGAAAGTCATCCCAAAGGAAGCTATAGTCACAAATATGTTTTTCTGTTTCAATAGCTTTGATTTAAGGCTTCGTTCTTATTGCTTCTTAAAGCAGCTTTCTAGTACAAAAAATTTAATTTTGTATTAAAAAATTATTTTAAGAAGCAGTAACAAAGTTGTCTAAATAAGTTTCTATGAGACAGATTGATGGGAGTGATCCCACCATTATGAAGCCTCTAAATTTAGCATTAATAATAATTATTATTATGATAATTTGATTTTCTCATGATTATTGCATCATGTAAGATTAGATGATAGGGAAAAATACTCATAAATAGGGCTAAAGTTGAACGATTATTTCGCTTGCATCCTTCAATTTTTAAGTTTATTTCCTTAGCTTGAGTTTACTTTTATTAATTTAATATTTGAGGAAATTATTATAATTCAATCTTTTTATTTTATAGATAAATTCTTCATTAATATGTTAAAAATACTTGCAATCTTAGTTATTAGAAATTTGCTGATTTATAGATCCATAGATAATATTGACAGAATTTATGTTAATGAAAATTTAGCAACATATTTCCTATCATAATTATCAATGGATATATGAGGATTTGTGGCAAATATGTTGTCATATTGAGTAGGTTATTGTCAAGACACCGTTCGAAGACTCAAATTAATGAGACGGAAACAAACAGTTGGATGGTTAAACATTTCTCTCAAATTCATAAACTGTTTATCAACAACATCCCATATAAAATTGAAATCGACTAACACAATTATAATCAACATCCCATCTTTTTGCTAGCCTTGGTTAAGCCATTTTAATCATGGTTAATTATCTTTAATCATTGCCAACCTTATTATGAGAGTTATGGTATGATGTTGACAAATAAATTAGCCAAATTGGTCATTAAGGATGATTTTGCTCAAATTGACCCATATGAACTCAAATGGGTCCTATTGACCCAATTAAATTGATCGAGTCAAATTATAAGTTAAGCTACGACCTTTTTACTACTTTTTATATAAATTTTTTAATTTTTATACTAAAAAGTGGCTTTAAGAAACAGTAAGAAAGCCGTCCTAAACGAAGCCTTAATTTAGGATAGATTTTTTACTGCTTGTTAAGCAAATATTTAGTACAAAAATTTCCTATACTAAAATTTTTTTGTGCTTGAAGAATACAAAAGCTGCCTCAAACGAAGCTTAAGTTGACTTGACCTTACTTGAATGAAACATGTATGTTGATTTGAATCTTAAGCATTATTACTAGATCAATTTGGATTTGAACAAACTTTTGAATGGCTTCAACTTAATTTAAATAAATCCAAAGTTAATCTGACTCACCCAATGATATTTAATATGGATTGATTTACATTCAAAAACAAGAAAAAATTAAGCTCAATATATATTGGTTAGACTGACTTCAATGGTCATTAAATTTACCTTAGATAAATATAATGCAATTTTGAATTGATTAGTTATGTATTTCACTTATATCAAAGCAAATCCATTGATTATAAAAGCCAACATAATCAAATTTGGTTTAGAAAATTCTAACCAATCATCTTAAGAATATTTTTTTGGAAATATTGGAAGAACAAATTTGATATTTGTAAGATTTCTTTCAAAGAGCTTAACAATAACATACAGAATCTATACCAACAAAGGTTTAGTTTGTGATAGCTTTCTTAATTCCTTCTAAACTAATTTTTTATTAAAAAAATTTAAACTTGAAATTTTTGAACTAGTAAACTGCTTTAAAAAATAACAAAAAACCTATCATAAACAAAGCTAAATTAGCTACCCAATCACAATCATTTTTATGGTTAATTTAGGTCATTTTATGGTTATCAAAGTATGTCTTTGAACAACTCAAGAATGGTATACTATTTTGCAAAGCTCTCATCATGAAGGCCAGAATTCAAGCACAATTATTTATTATTATTATTTTTTTAAAATTAAGGGCGATCATGTCCAATTTTCATCAACTAATGAAAACATTATAGCAAAAAAGTAAGAAAAATAAGAAAAACTTACGATCCCTGTAAAAAGATCTTAAGCAAAAAGCTTAAAAAACAAAAAACACCAATAACCAAGGACAAAAAAACTAAAAGCCCCAAAACATAAGTGACTGAAAAAGGGCAATACCCATTGTAGACATCAGATAATATCATATAAGCAAGCCAAATCCCTTGAATAGCTAAAAACGACCATCAAGACCACTATTGATAGCCAAGACAACCATCCAAGAGATAAGAACTATAATTTAAGCACCATACCCTTGGTTGCTAGGAATGACCATCCAAATCTAAAAATTGGTTGCCGGGTCAACCTTCCAAGGACAATCGAATGAGACACATTCATCATATTCCCTCCTCAACAACAAATTAATAAAAATAACACAAACTCTAGTATGAAGCAAACTAAAAAATAGGCAACAGAGCATAAAACAAGAAAAATAGAAGAAAAATACTCTATCTAAGAACCCAATCTAGCCAAGCAACACCAAATACAATCCTCACTAAACCAAGTGCTTAATAACATGATAAGATCTCCATGATGAAATTTTAGCTAGTACAACTTTCTTAATTAGCCTACCAACAGTTGCTGCACAGTTAATGTTTCCAACAAATTTTCTATTATTTCTTTCTCTCCATATAAATATAAAGAGCATCAAGTAATACGAAAAAAATAAACTTTTTGCATCCTTCTCTGAAGTTGATATAGAAATAAAATCTAAAACTTTAAATAGTGTTGGCCTAAGAATAAAGGAGTTTAATCTCAACACCAATCATAAATAATGAAGAATGAAAATCACACTCAAAGAATAACTGATTATGATTATTCTCAGCTTTAGCACATAAAACACATGTGAGTGGAACATTTAAATTCCTTTTAGAAAGAATTTCTACCATTTTTAACCCTTTCAACGATGCCATCCAAGCATAACATAAAAAACACAAATCAAACTTCTTATGCTAGATAAAAGAGCAGCATTCTACCTGCGTTAAACTATCATAAAAACCAGCATGATAAATCTTAAAAGGTAGGAGAAACACACCACCCCAAGAGATATAAGAATCATATTGATTATAAATAGAAATAAAAGAGACTGCCTGTGCAACAGAAGAAGCAAAAAAACCTGGCAAATTCTAGCAACCAACTGCTATCAGAATTACCAACCGAGGTAGACTGAAGAGAAGAGCAACAATTAGAATCTAACATCACATGTAAAGCTCTGCCCCCACACCAAGGATCCTATTAGAGGGAAAGGGAGCTATTAGGACGAATAATGAAAGAGATATTGCTTTTAATATCCCTAGGAATGGAACAAATATATTTCCAACTAGCAGAAGCCTTAGGAGGGGGAGTCTTCCAAAGAGAAATAAACTTGTGCTTAACCCAACCAGCTAACCGAAAAGGTTCATTTAAAATATGACATATAAGAGATCAACTAAAGCGTAAAAAAAAAAAGAATTAAGATCAAGAATACCATGACCCCCAAACCTCTTGGGTTGACAAACATATTTCCAAGCAATTAAATGAATCTTTCTAGCATTAGCATCTCCATGAAATAGAAAATTAGAGCAAACCTTCCTAATAAACTTGCTACAATATTTAGGAAGAATAAAACCCCTAATCTAATAAGAAATAGTATTACAAATAGAGAACTTGAGAAATTATAGTCTATCAACAAAAAAACTGGATCTTAGCTTTCCACCCAGCAAGCAAATCAGTTATTCTATTTAGCAATGGTTAAAAATTAAAAGAAGCCTTTTAGTAGAAATAGGTAAACTAAATACTTCAAAGTGCTATAAGAAATTGATATATTCAAAATCTAACAAATATTATCAACCATATGAGCATCTTTGGAGAAGATAACCAAACTTTTATTGTGATTAACAAAAAGACCAGAATAAATAGAAAATGCTCCAATATTTCCTTTAAACTCTCACCATTAAGAATAGAGGCTTTACCAAAAACAATGACATCATCTATATAAAGAAGTTGAGAAATGTAATTCTCAAGAGCCTCCATACATCAAAATGAACAACATAGGACTTATCATCTAACAAATTAGATAAGACATCCATAACAATGCAAAATAAATATGGAGAAAGGGGATATCTTTGTCTAGACTTGTGGATGAATTGAAAAAATCATTCATAGTAACATTAAAAGCAAGAGAGAAAAAAATTCATCAATACAACTCTTGGTCTAAGAAATTAAGAGGCAAGGAAAATCTTTTTGAGCCATCATGTTAAAAGAAAATATCTAGAAACTGTATCAAAGGCCTCATGAATATCAAGTTTTGCAAAAAAAATGCTTATCTTTAACCTTATAATTAAGGTCCAACAACAATTCCGAAGCTAGTAAAATATCATCATAAGAAATCCCTTTTTTAATAAACCCCGCCTGACTAGGATGAATAATAAAAGACATCATATGCTACATATGATTGGCCAAGATTTCGACCACAATTTTATAGAAAAATATTGCATGAAGAAATAGTCATATAATCAATAAGTAGTGAAGCATGACTACTCTTAGGAATAAAAGCAATAACAAAAGCTTTTGCAGCCCTAGGCATATAACAAGAAAGAAAAAAAAATGTAAAACAAATTTACAGAAAACATAACCAACAATCTCCCAAGAATTCAAAAGTAAAACCATTTGGTCCCAAGACAGAAGAGGAAGGAGCGAATAAATGATGAACAAAAGCAACATAAATGTCTTTAAGATATAATACCACCTTCTCCATAGTAGAAATTATCTTAATTATATTTCTAGTTTGCCAAAGAATTTTGAAGTAAAGAAAATTTTAATATTCTTTTCAACAAGAAAGCCCTCTAATTTTTGATCTTTGAATAATCCAAGAGGCTTATGAGGACATATTATAATTAAGGTGAGAGTTCGCCCTCTTTAAAGAATCATCAAGCTATTGATCATTAGGATTAGATTAATTTCTAATAATTGTGATTAAATTACTCAATTTTCTCGAAGCCATTGACAATTACCATAATTGTAAAACTAACCCTGCTGTGTTTTTTTCTCTCCACTCTCGCGATCACAAAAAAAAGCTCCCTCCGTTCTCTTGGGAGGACGAAGTCCTCGACTCTCCTCTTCCTCCTCCCCCTCCCATGTCCTCCCATTCTCCTCCAAACTGAAACCCTGTTCCTAAGCTCCTCGATCCGACCACACCCATGTCCTCTTCTCAACCACTTGGCGGCGCTTCCCGCGCCGGCCGCGTCCTTGGTCCTTACCTGGACCGCATCATCAAGAACGCGGCATGGCGCAAACACTCCACCCTCGTCGCCTCCTGCAAATCCATTCTGGACCTCCTCGAATCCCTCCCTGACTCCCCTCCCGAAAACACCTCACCTCTAGTCGGTCTTTCCACCTCCGACGCTGACGCCGCTCTCCGACCCCTCATTCTGGCCCTCGATACCGCCTCTTCAAAAGTCGCAGAACCCGCCCTCGACGCAGTCCACCGTCTCTTCTCCCTCTCCCTCCTCCGCGCAGAGATCGAGGATGCATCTGCCTCCGGCGACTCTGCCCCTGTTGTCGCTCGCCTCTTAGGATCGGTCTGTGCTTGCGGGGGGCTTGGAGAGGAATCTCTCGAGATAGGCATGCTGCGTGTACTCGTCGCGGCTGTCCGATCCACGGTGGTTGTGCTCCGCGGGGAGTATCTCGTCCAGATCGTGAAGAGCTGCTACAATGTGTATTTGGGAAGCCAGAGTGCTGTCAACCAGTTGTGTGCAAAGACTGCTCTGGTTCAGATCCTGATGATTGTCTTCGCTAGGGTGGAGGCCGATGGAGTGGATGTCACGATCAAAACGGCATTGATGGCCGATGTATTGGATCTGGGGGATAAGAGCTTGAATGACTCTAATCTCGTGCAGGCGGCGAGGACTTTTATAAACGAAGCTATGGGAGGGGATGAAGTAGAGGTCACAGAGGAGAAAACGCTAGAGTGTGAAGTTGGAGAGGGTGATGTCGGCGGTGACGCTGGTGGGATGAGTAAGATTAGGGAAGATGGTTTTCTTTTATTCAAAAATTTGTGTAAATTTTCCATGAAGTTTGCTGCGCCAGGGGAAAATCCGGAGGATCCTATTCTGTTGAGGGGGAAGGTGCTGTCTTTGGAGCTGTTGAAGATGGTGATAGAAAATGCAGGGACATTCTGGCTTGTAAATGAGAGGTAAAAAATAATCGTTGGCTTTCTGGTGCTTGGACATTTTAGTGTGATGCGACTTATTTTGGTGCTTTAGCAGTTTAGCTAAATGTCTAAATTGAACTAAAAAATATTTCAAGAAATTTTATGAAATCATGAAAATTGAGGAGATTGCTTGCCTTCCTTACATTGAAGAGCAATCCTACATGAAACTCAATGAAAGACTTTGCCAAATTGTCCTTTCAGTGTTAAGTTAAGTTGATAAGGGGCTGTTTGTCTCAAAGTATTTTGAGTGTAGTGTTAAAGGAATATAAGGATTTTGAAAATTTAGTTGTTTTGTATGATAAAAAAAAGAATACCAAGTAATTTGTTGATGTTTTTGGATTCACCATTTATTTCATTTTTTGTGTATTCCAAAATCACCAAATATGAGTGATTTCCAAATACACAGCATCAACTATTGCACCCGCTGCTAGCTGCTGTCACCCACCCCTCAATGCTCTAGAAAAAAAAAATTAAAATATATTAAAAATGCCAGAGTTTGTTATACATGAAATAAAGTGTTAAATTTATTCTGTTACCAACCAAACATCATAAAATATTTCAAATGGAATAGATCTAATTTGCACTGTATTTAAAATACAATAGAATTTTAAATAATTGCAACCAAATGGCCCTATATGTGAAGTATTGGATTATATGAATTTTTTGATAGAGCTCCTTCTTAATGATAAATTCTAATATTCAAGCTTGGACTTTTAACTTTTATTTTTCCAAAAGAAGATAAGGGGTTTGATACTTTTTGTTTTGTTTTTCACTTATGACAAAGACATAATTGGATGATCCACTTATTTTCTTTATGCAGAAGCTATAGTATAAAACATATTTGATAAGCAAAAACAGAAAACATTATATATATATATATATATATATATATATATATATATATATATATATATATCTTAATTAAGTCTATTTAATTCGTAGTAAGTATGAGTAATCCTTATTAAGAATTATTTAGACCTGAATTAATTAAAGATACTGCAATAATAACTAATTAATATTTACTTATTTGTTTGATTAATAATTTAGTTATATATATGTATATAATCAGTCATCAGTCAAAGTAAAATTTAATTAATTTATAATTATACCGGTTTTAATATACATGTTAATAAAAATCCTAATTAATCATAGTTCAATGTAGATTACTATGAGTAATTATGTTATTTATTTATCATCCCATGAATAATTTCCATAACTTAATAGAAAAATGACTTTAATAATCTCTATAAAAATCATGATTCATCCCTTTTTAGCTTAAAAAATAATAATTATTGATTATTTTGATAAATTATGAGTTTATTAATTATTATGGACTTAGTTATTATAATTAATAAAATATCGATGAACTTAATTAAAACCTTGATGTATGTTTAGTTATTCTATTGGATTAAGTATTTTTATAATTTAATACTGATAAAATCTTGAGAAACTTAATTTAATAATAATTAATTACTCATTAGTCTGCACAATTAATTGTTGTTTGACTAATTAATCAATTAAATATTTATATTTGGGTTTTTTATAATAAAAATTATTAAAAAACAGCTGAAAGAAAGCTCTAATTAATCTCTTATCATGCTAATATAGTTAAACGTCAAGAAATATTAATGACCTTATTTATACATTTAGTAGCCCTCATTTCACTAATTAATATGCAATCAGTTTTATTAGTCAATATATTGAAATAGACAACTTTGTTGCCAAAACATATGAAAATACCCATATATTTGTTTTTGCAATTTTAGGAAACAAGCTATTTTGTGTCAAAAAAAAAAAAAAAAGAGAAATGAAAACGGATTGCCAATCATGTCTCTAGTTAAATATCTATTTTTTAAAACTGAAAACAAAAATGAATCGAAACATAGCCGAGATTAGGATTTACTGCTGTTTTGTGGTTAATTTCTTTTAACTTTCTTTATTTCTGCAGGTTTCTTTGGGCTATTAAGCAGTACCTTTGCTTATCATTGTTGAAAAACAGTGCATTGTCAGTGATGACTATCTTCCAGCTTCTATGTTCTATTTTCATGGTTTTATTGTTAAAGTTTAGATCGGGACTGAAAGGCGAGATTGGGATTTTCTTTCCCATGCTTGTCTTAAGAGTTCTTGAGAACGTGCTTCAACCAAGTTTCTTGCAGAAAATGACAGTCCTAAATTTGTTGGAAAAGATGTGTGAGGATCCACAGCTTATCATAGATATTTTTGTGAACTATGATTGCGATGTCGACGCACCAAATATATTTGAAAGGTAATGCCTATGCCTCTTCTATAAACATGAATCACTTCTGATTCTGTATTCAAATAATTGGTGAATGCACTTTTCTACCTGTACTCTATGGAATTTCTTTTTTGTGATAACATTTAATAAAATGTATTAAAACACTTTTAATTCCATCAGATGGTTGCAGGATCGTCAATGGGCTCCTAAAGACTGCTTTAGGAGTGCCCGCTGGATCCTCAACAACATTGTCGGCTGCTCAAGATGCTACTTTTCAGACTGAATCTATCAAGTGCCTTGCTACTATTGTGAAGTGTATGGGAACTTGGATGGACCAGCAATTGAGAATTGGGGATTTTTCCACACGAAGTTATGATATTGATCATTCGACTGAGAACTCCAATGCTATTAATGGAGAAGAGGGAACTAGTATGGATTATGATCTACACACTGACACAAACTCTGGTTTGTCAGATGCTGCCTCGCTTGAGCAAAGGCGGGCTTACAAAATAGAATTTCACGTAATTTAGTGCATCATATTCATCACCTTCCTTTTGTAATTCTTAGAACTTTTGTTTTATTCATCATCTTATTATTTTTACATGAACTGAAAGCTAACCTATGCTACTAATTGTGATGACTGAACTGATTAATGCAGAAAGGTATTTCACTGTTTAATAGGAAACCTTCTAGGGGTATTGAATTCCTGATTAATACTAAGAAGATAGGAGGTTCTCCGGAGGAAGTTGCTTCATTTCTAAAAAATACGACTGGTCTAAATGCAACCATGATTGGAGATTTTCTGGGAGAAAGGGATGAATTTCCTCTAAAAGTTATGCATGCTTATGTGGATTCTCTAAACTTTGAGCGTATGGATTTTGGGGAAGCTATTAGGTTTCTTTTACGAGGATTTAGATTGCCTGGAGAAGCGCAGAAGATTGACCGCATCATGGAAAAGTTTGCAGAGCGCTATTGCAAATGCAATCCCAGTGCTTTTGTTAGTGCAGATACAGCTTATGTGCTTGCATATTCGGTAATAATGCTTAATACAGATGCACATAATAGCATGGTCAAGGATAAGGTGCGCTTAGTTTTGTTTTTTAAAATGACTAACTGTACGATATGTTGAAGAAAAACTATTCCAACACAATTGTTATTCTTCCGGCAGATGTCAAAATCTGATTTCATTCGCAACAATCGGGGGATAGATGATGGAAAGGATTTGCCAGAAGACTATCTGGGTTCCTTGTATGACCAAATTGTGAAGAATGAAATAAAGATGAATGCTGATACCCCAGCTCCACAGAACAAGCAGGCTAGCAGCATCAACAAGCTATTGGGCTTAGATAACATCCTCAACTTGGTCAACTGGAAGCAAACAGAAGAGAAAGCGTTAGGTGCAAATGACATGCTAATCAAACATATCCAAGAACAATTTAAAGAAAAAAGCGGAAAATTAGAGTAAGATCAATTGGAATAAAAAAATTCTCAGATTGAAAATGGTTTAACAGACCGTCATTGTGATTTTTTGCTTTTCCTTTTTGCAATTCAGGTCTATGTTTTATTCCATCACTGATACAGCCATCTTGAGATTTATGATGGAAGTTTGCTGGGCACCAATGATGGCTGCTTTTAGTGTGACGCTTGACCAGAGTGATGACAAGGCTGCCACATCCCAGAGCTTGCTAGGCTTTAGATATTCTGTGCATGTTACATCCTTCATGTATATGCAAACACAGAGAGATGCATTTGTTACATCGGTCGCCAAGTTTACATACCTCCATTGTGCTGCTGATATGAAGCAAAAGAATGTTGATGCTGTCAAGGTAAGATGTTTAGTTTCTTTAAGCTGATTTAATTTTTTGCTAGCAAGCTTAATTGGCAGCCTTTGCTGGCTCTTTGTATTTCTAACATGAGAAAAATATCAGTAACTTGGATTTGTTTTGTTTCACACTTTTTTGTGCATGTTTGCACTTATATATTATAGACTGCCTGGCTCAAAGTGATCCATATTAATACAGTGTTTAATTTTTTTTTGTTGGCTTTTATCTTTTTCTTCCCTTTTCAACGAATGCTATTTAGTCTATTTAAATTTACCAAGAAATGAAACCTTACCAATTAAAGAAGTATGGTATTGCGGTATGATTATATATATATATATATATATATATATATATATATATATATATATATATATATATATATATATATATATATATATATATATATATATATATTAGAGATTGCTACTAGGAAAATTAATAAGCCAGAAGAACGGGGAAGAACTACATTTAGCCTCATGGAAAAAATTCTCTTTGTTTTTCTTTAAGATAATTCAATTTATGGTTGCCACTAGTAGATGAAAGAGGAAGAAAGGGAAAAATGAGAATAGACTGTATGGCATCAAGGAAGAAGCACCGAGTAATAAACCACAAGATCAATAAACTTATTAAACTACTATTCCTTAACAATAAGATTAGAAGGAAGATATGGTACTAGTCCAAAGATAATGTAAAATACTTTGGCACATGTTTCAAAGAAAGAAATTTAAAATCTGATGGACTTCTTTCTAGATAATGGAGAATGAATTTATTTGGAAAATATAATGGCTGTGGTTTTGGTTAAGTGTTTCGTCTTCCTATTTTGTTTCTTGTGCTCAAGCAGGTTCCAGGAAGGGAGTATATTTAAATGCTATTATTGCCATAAATGTTGGATCGTGATGCTTACTGTTAATCCTGTAATGTATTCATCATTTGAATATGAGATTAAGGATAGATTTGAATACCGAATTTTTTATGAATAATTTGCCTAAAGCAAGGCAGGTTTGTGCTAACAAAGGGTAGCTGTCTTTTTTTTCAAGTGCTTAGATTTCTCATTCCAGTTTAGCTTGTTGCTTTGTCTAACCAACTCATGCATCAAGGTACTAGCGTCACATAACAGCTAGGATAAGAGATAAAAGCTGGTATTAGAAATTAACCGAGGCTCATAGTGGATAGATAAATAAGAAAAAGGATTTAGTAAGCTTTAAGTTCATATGATATACTTATTGAGGAGATTTGAAAGAGTTATGGGTGATATTGCATTTCAATCATATTTTGAAGGGTAAAAGGATGTAAATTTAGTGCAGAAAAAAACTTTTAATTCAATATTTATGAATAATTACGAAAAGTTAAGAAAAATTAAGTTTTATTATCTGAAAATAATTTTAAATTAAAATTCTTAATTTCCAAAAAATTTTAAGGTATTACATGAATTTTTATGATTTAAAATGAATTTAATATGGATTTTTAAAGTTTAATGTAATTAAAAAAGGGTTTTAAAATAATTTTAAAAAATAATTAATATTTAAAAATAATTATCAAATCAAATTAAATTAAATATTAAAAGTTCTCTAAAATTGAAAATAATTTAAGAAATAATTTTTATAAAATTTAGGAAAATATTTGAATTTAAATTTAGTTAATTATTAATTGAGTATGTAAATATTTAAAGAAATTACTTTAAATAAAAATATTCCTTATATTACACTTAATTTAAAATTAAATAATTAGAAATAATTCTCTGATTTTGAAAATAAAATATTAAAGGAAATTAAGTATATAAAAAATAATATTTAAACTAATATTAATTAATTATTAATTAAATATATCATTTACAATAATTAAATAAGATATCTTAATTTAAATTAGATTTTAAATTTAAATTAAATTTTAAAATTGAAAATATTTTAAATGTTTCTCTGACATTATATATATATATATATATAATTTTTAAAAGAATTTAAAATTTATTAAAATATTTTAATAATTATTAATTAACTATTAATTTAAAATATGATATATTTAATAATTAATATAACTTAAAATGTATATAATATTTTAAATTAAAAATAATTTTAAATTAAAGGCTTTAATTTTCTAAAAATTATGATTTATTATATTAATTTTTTCGGTTTAAAATTAATTTCTAATTAATTTTTGAAGTAATCTAGGTTTAAAAAGAATTAAAATAGATTTAAAATTAAAAATCAAATCAAACTGGCGACTGAACAACACTTGGCGGGCTCGAATTTGTCTCCTAAACCGCGACAATGATTGCGCCAACGACAATCATTGCCTAATGAAAAACCGAGGATGCGGTTTTAACTTAATCCTAGTCAGCAATTCGCGCCCGCCGTTGGATGCTCCGCGTTTTGAATCAATGGTTTGGATTGGTCCGAACGATGACTCAATCCGAGGGAATCGTGTATTCGGTCGGATGGGATCGCAGAACAGCGTGATCTTGATCGTTAATCGTAAGATGAACAGTCGATATCCCGCAATATAAAAATAGGGCGTAAACCGAACCCTAATCTAAGAAAACATCCCGTTGTTGTGAAATAGACGACGAAACTTAATGAAATTTGAAACTTAGAAAGCATGCATAAAGAGCATTCATGGGGGAAAAAATCGCATTCTGAAACGCGCTGTATGAAAAGTTATTTAACCCTAAGTTTCCTAAACTATTGTTTGAGTTTTTACCTAATCCAATGAATGGATTCAAAAGATCTTGGTCTTGTTGCACTTGTAGATTGTCCACGCTCCTTTTTATAGAAGAAACCATGTTCCAAAATGCACTAGATCGATGGGAATTTGTCTTGGAAAGGTTTGGGCTTCGGTTCCTTGGAGATCTTGCCGCCGGCGAGGCTTGGCCGGTGGATTTAGCTTGGGAAAGGTGGAGGGAAACCTTAGGAGCTCACACAAGGAAGGGCTCAGGCTTGGACAACTTAGGACAAGAAAACCAAAGCAAGATCCTCTAATGTATGCCCTAATGCTCCTTTTTATAGCCCTAGGCCCATGATGGACGGCTAATATCACTTCTAGGGCTAATTAGGAGGGAAATGAACCTCCTTGGCCGTGATTTTGGCCAAGAGAAGGTTTGGACAGGTTTAAATGCAATAAATGTTGGGGGGGGGGGGGTTGACGTAAATAGGTCAAGTTTGACCAAACAAGGCTTGGGTTGACCAAGCCATGAGTTGACCTAGTCAACTTGGTCAATTGGACCCAAATGGGTGAGGGATTGAGCCAAGAATGATTTGAAATTGATTGGAATTCAAATGAGGAAGATTTGGGCTACTTTGGTCAACCTAGGTTGACCTGTGACCCAAGACCTAAGTCTAGGCTCCATAAACTTGGTTTGACCCACTGAACCCAATGAAAGAGTTCTTGGGGTATGGCTTGGTCAATTTGACCAAGTCAACCCCCCTTGATCCAGACTTGAGTGGAAATCAAGGTCAACAGTTACTTTTTTACTTTTAGGGCATTGCATGCTATCAAATGACTTATTTAGCATCATCAGTCAATTTTCACCGCCTGAGGTTCTACTACACCCTGAAAGCGAGGAGGCTTCAACCTCAAAAATAGCTGCAAATGTCTGTTTATTTCCTCCTCTCTCATTCTCGGCATTCTATTCTGCCCTTCTCCCATGAGCTAAGCTTCTAGATCAGCAAACTGCATCATGGAATCAAAAGTCATTTCCCCCACAGTATTCTGTACAGTTATAGCTTAGCTGGAAATTTGCCCATTAGCTGCTTCTTAGTATCAGGGTTCATGACTTCGCAATAAAATAAATAGCATAAGAGTGAATAGTAAGCTTTACAATTTAATTTAAGTAACATGATAGTTATGTGAAGTTCTATCCAGAACATGATGCAATTATATGCTTAATTATTAATAGAGACGACATGTCAATGTCATACGTTCATTAATTTGTAACCAGTAATACATGAAATTGTAAGTGGCATTAACTTTATCAATTTCTGAACTTGTAGGTACTGAGTACTGACAACATGAACTTTCATTCAACTTGTATTTCACTTTTAAGGAACTTACGTCTATTAACAATGCAAAATTTCTTTCAAACTTGAACTTGACTTTAGGGCAGAATACATGATTTGTAAGCCATTTATAAAAAATAAGATTCATGCACGTCTCGATGTCTACTTATAATTATACTTTCACTTACAGTTGCAATTGATCATTCTCACATCTGTTTAAGACTAATGGAGCCTTGCTAGATTCTCCTTATAACCTACTTACTCTTATAGCTCTACTTGGTCATCTCGTCTCTCTTCTCTGTTCAAGACAGATTAAGTAATATATGAAAAGAAACATGTAAGGGTAAATGAATTTTAATATTGTTTGATTAATAAGAGGTGGTTACATCAAGGATCTGCCTTAAGCCCATATCTTTTTGCTTTAATCATGGATGTTCTCACTAGACATTTGCAAGAGGATGTACCTTGGTGTATGCTTTTTGCTAATGATATTCTTCTTGTTGATAAGACTAGAGAGGGAGTTGAAGGTAAACTTGAATTATGGAGGTCAACCTTAGAGTCTAAAGGTTTTCGCTTGAATAGATCTAAAACGGAATATATGGAGTGTAATTTTAGTAGTAATAGACCTAGTGAGGGGATTGTGACTTTGGGCGATCAAGTCATTAATAAGAGTACACGTTTTAGATATTTTGGATCTATTGTTCAGAGTGATGGTGAAATAGATGGGGATATTATCAGCAGAATTCAAGTTGGATGGTTGAAGTGGAGGAATGCATCGGGCTTGTTATGTGATAGAAATGTACCTCTCAAACTTAAGGGAAAATTCTATAAGATGGTAGTGAGGCCTGCAATGCTTTATGGTGCCGAATGTTGGCCATTAAAACAGAAGCATAATACTAAGTTAAGTGTGGCAAAGATGAGGATGCTCAGGTGGATGAGTGGCTTTACCTTTAGAGATAGGATACGAAATGAGCATATACGTGAAAAGGTTGGAGTAGCTCTAGTAGAAGATAAGATTAGAGAGAGTCGCCTTAGATGGTTTGGTCACATAAAACGGCGGCCTTCCGATGACCTGGTTAGGAGAGTAGAGGTATTAGATTTGACTTATGTTAAGAAAGGTAGGGGTAGACCTAAAAAGGCTTGGTTAAAAAATATTAGGAATGACCTTTCTTTATTAGATTTAAACGAGAATTTGACTTTTAATAGGACACAATGGAGAAAAAGGATTCATGTAGCATACCCCACTAGTGGGATAAAGGCTTGATGTTGTTGTTGTTTTTGTTGATTAATAGGAGGTAAATGAACAATTTCGGCATGGCAAGAATCAAAATTGTGTCTCTCTGGTAAAATATAGAAAGATATAATTGTAAATTTTGCACAAAGTGCAAGTGTTTGACTGTTTCCTGCATCTTAAGATGTTTTGTACTGATATAATGTGGAGGAAAGTAAGTGCTGGTAAGGCAAGTACATTTAGGTAAATTGATGACCTGACGTAAACTTATCAAATGTAGTTCATAATGATTGCTTTATCTGGGAACTGATGCTAAATGCAGCTCCTTACAACAAATGGTGTGTAGAAACTCATGGACATCATTTATTAAGAATTTTAGAATTTTGATGATTGTATCATTGACTTCCTCTGTATATTGTTGAATTTCTTCGTAATGCTAGGCACTTCCAAGAAAAGAAAATTTATTTTGTCATTTCATATTATAATCAGGCTATAATGTCGATTGCCCTTGAGGATGGTAATTACTTGCAAGAAGCATGGGAGCATGTATTAACTTGCCTTTCACGGTTTGAACATTTACTCCTGTTAGGGGAAGGCGCACCACCGGTTGCTTCATTCTTCTCTGCGTCTATCCCTGATTCGGATGACAAGTTACAGAAGTCTCCCCTAGCTCCAAACTTGAAGAAAAAGGGAAATGCTCTCCAAAACCCAGCAGTAATGGCTGTTGTTCGTGGGGGTTCATATGATAGTGCGTCGGTAGGATCTAATATTACAGGGTTGGTTTCTCCGGAGCAGATAAACAACTTTATTTCAAATATACATTTATTAGACCAGATTGGAAGCTTTGAGCTGAACCACATATTTGCCCATAGTCAAAGATTGAATGGTGACGCCATAGTAGCTTTTGTAAGAGCCCTTTGTAAGGTTTCCATGGCAGAATTGCAGTCCCCTACAGATCCTCGTGTTTTCAGCCTCACCAAAATAGTAGAAATTGCGTAAGTTTTCTCTTCTAATGAATTTTACTACACACTGTGCTAGGCAAATGAAAATACATTATGATCTAATTCTCTATCTGCATGCAGGCACTATAATATGAATCGCATCAGATTAGTTTGGTCTCGCATTTGGAGTGTTCTTTCTGATTTTTTTGTATCAGTTGGTTTGTCAGAAAATCTTTCAGTTTCTTTTTTCGTTATGGATTCATTGCGGCAGTTGGCTATGAAGTTCCTTGAAAGAGAGGAGTTGGCAAACTATAATTTTCAGAATGAATTTTTGAGACCTTTTGTAGTCATCATGCAGAAAAGCACTTCTTCAGAAACCAGGGAGTTGATTGTTAGATGTATTTCTCAGATGGTTTTGAGTCGAGTTAGTAATGTGAAATCTGGATGGAAAAGTGTTTTTAAGGTAAGATGGGACTTAGTGAGCCACTCGTTTTTAATTTAAAGCTCTTTGGACTTATTTTAGTATTTTTTCAGTATTGCTATAAGTTTTCACTTTCTTCAAATAAATTGAAGCTCTGAATAATCAGTGATTCTTTTCATATTTGTTTAGGTATTTACTATTGCTGCTGCTGATGAGCGAAAAACTATTGTCCTATTAACTTTTGAAACCATGGAGAAAATAGTTCGAGATTATTTTCCCTATATAACAGAGACTGAGACTACAACTTTCACAGACTGTGTAAAGTGCCTTATCACATTCACAAATAGTAAATTCAATAATGATGCCAGCCTTAATGCTATTGCGTTTCTTCGCTTCTGTGCTGTTAAACTTGCTGAAGGAGGACTTGTTTGCTATGATAAAAACAATGAATGTAATTATGCCAATGGAGATGTCTCTGAGGGAAATATTTCAAATTACAAAGATAATCATATTTACTTATGGGTTCCTTTGCTTGCTGGTAAAGATATTGTTAAGGTCTTAACGTTTTTTTGCAGCCGTTATCTTACTGAATTTTGTGTAGGCATCCCAATACGGGACTAAATTCTTACTGTAAATGCATTTTCAGGTTTGTCAAAATTAACATCAGATCCAAGGACAACTATCAGAAAGGGCGCTTTGGAGGTACTGTTTCACATTTTAAAGGATCATGGACACCTGTTCTCGAGCACCTTCTTGATCTACATTTTCAAATCTGCCATATACCCAATTTTTAAAGAAAATCAAATGCATGATGGTCAAATCTCATCTGAAGATAGTTATGAGCAACTAGGTGAAGAACCTTCTAATGCTGAAATAAGAACAGTGGCGGCAGGATGCTTGATCGATTTACTTGTAACATTTTTTGATGTTGCTCGCTCTCAATTTATGCATGTGGTAGAAATTCTATCCAGTTATATTAGCAGTCCTTATCGGCAATCTTCAAGCACTGGTGTAGCTGGTTTGCTACAGTTGACTGAGCATCTTGGAAGAAATCTCTCAGAAGCAGAATGGAGGCATATTTTGTTGGCCCTAAAAAATTCAGCTACATCTTGTTTTCCTGTAGCTAAACAAATTGCGGATACTATGTCTAAAGTTGAGATACCAGATAGATTTCAATCTTACTCTGATGCAGGAGACTATTCAGATCAGGAATCCGTCATTGATGATGAAGAGGATGCTAATATGGAAAAAGCATCATATGCTATAGTGAGATTGAAGAACCATATAGCAGTTCTATTTTCAATCATTGAGGTATTTTTGAGCAAACTTCTCACAATAAATTCATTCATCAAATATTTCAAGTGTTTTTTTTCCAGTAAATATAAAACTCATTCCTTCTGTCATATCTTTGAATACTTGCATTGCTGAATTATGCTGTTCCAAAATTGATGTATTATTTGTTATAACTATAATGAATTTAAATAATCTTTTTTTTCTTTTAACAAATTAATTAAATGACAATAATTCTTGCATGTTGCGTTGTTATTAGTTTCCTATGCAGGATTCTTGAAGTACTTGTATCAATTATTACTGTAATAGCAGACATCCTTGTAAATTTAAGTGTTTAGTTTTTAGATTAGATTTCTGATACGCCTTAGGGTTCCCAAGTTAGGATTTGCCCTAATGCTCTTCCAAAGAAGAAATTTCTCTTCCAAATCCAAGACAAAAATCAACACAAGAGAGATGAGAGGAAGAACAAGAAAGTTTGCATTCAAAATCCAAGAGAAACAAGATACAATTTGTCCACTTCGAGAAGGACAAGGTCTCCCACTACAAACCCTAGAAAAAGCAAGAGAAAGAACTAAGAGGCTAAGAGAAAACTTCAATCTTGCATAGCCCTAAAAATCCCCCCTCATTTCCCACTTATAGCAAGCAAAAGATCAAACCAAACCCACTAGTGGGCTGCCCAAGCTGAACCGCCCAGCTCAGGGCTGACTCGAGCCAAACCGGTCCAGAAATGGACCGGTTCCGCTCAAGCCGAAGCCCCCCCGCCCGCTCTGCGTCACGCGCTGCGCACGCGTCCCTCCGCGCGATCCCTCGGCGGGTCGGCCGACGCGTCCCGCCTTTCCGGTCGCTTCCGAGCTCGCCGGGGTCGCCGCCCCCCCCTCTGCCGGTCGGCGGCGGCCCGCATCAATACTTCCTCCTTTAAAATTAACCTTGTCCTCAAGGTTAAAGAATGTAGATTCCTCGGTGGTCGGAAACCCACATAGGCTAGGGTCACCCTGTAGTGCCACCCTCCGACCATTACTGTTGTATTTAACCAACAACTTCTCCTAATTGACCTCCATGTCCCCTAAGGACTGAAGCCATTGCATACCCAAGATGGCGTCGGTTTTTTCCAGATCAATCAGCAAAAAATCTTGAGTAACTACCTCCCCTTGTAAGATAATAGTGACTCCCTTGCATTCCCATAAATACGGGCCTTCTGTCCTGTGCATATGGTCACCTCTACCTCCTTACTTGCTATCACCTCAAGACTCAACTGTTCCGCCACTCGATAGGCCAAGGAGTTGTGAGTGGCTCCACTGTCAAACAAAACTCTCACCTTGTACCCTTCAATTTCCCCCTCCACCTTCATGGTGGGATGGAATGGTAAACCTTCCATCGAATTCAGACTCACTTCTATCATATCTAGGTGAGGATGCTCTACCTCACATAGCTTTTCCATTGTTGCCCCTTCATCTGTGTCCCCATCTGAATCTCCCACCACTATCACGTGCAGGGTCTTCTCTTTACACCTATGCCCAGGTGCAAATTTCTCGTCGCAACGGTAGCAGAGGCCCTTGACCCTCTTCTCCTTCAATTCGGAGTCAGTCAGTCTCTTGAACCCTCCTTGGTTCATCACGGTGGTGGCTTTCTCCTGTTTTACCTCCTCTGGATGAGTAGTGGCAGTCACCTTAGGTCCTTCGAGCATGAGTGGTGAGCGATATGTGGGGTGAGATCCCCCTGATTTCCGTGTCTGATCCGCCTTCTGCTTGTCCTCAACCAGCTGAGCTGTCTCCATAATTCCCACTATCCCACGTGGGTTGACCACCCTGATGGCGGCTCTGATGTAGGGTTTCAACCCTTTCATGAAATTCCCCTCCATGGCGTCATCGGGCATTCCCCTCAATCGCCCAGATAGAAGCTCAAAGCGCTCCCGGTACTCTGCCACTGTGCCTTCCTGAACAAGAGACATGAACTGTTCATAATGGGTGCCCTCACTGGACACTCTGAACCTGTGCAATAATAGGTCCTTGAACTCTTCCCAACTTCGTATAGGTTGTCGCCCCTCAATCCATTGGAACCAAGCCAATGATTTCCCCTCCAAGCAAATCGGGACAGCCATCAGCTTTTCCTCCTCCGTGACGCCGTTAACGGTGAAATATCGCTCCACCCGGTAGACCCATCCGTATGCATCTTCCCCTTCGAATACGGGGATCTTCAATTTCCTCATCCGTGTATCTGTCCGAGGAAGATTCCTGCCATCTTCCCATGGCCCATGCTGAAATCCCTCCCACTGAGGTCTTCCCCTCCACTCCCCTGGATACGGGGTCTGCACCCCCCTCCTTGGTGGCTCCCAAGGGGCTCGGCCCCCCTCGTGTGCGCCTCCCGGTTGTCTCGGCCAACCACCCCCGACCTCTCCTGTGGCTCGGCCCAACTCCGGCGGTCCTCCTGGACCTCTCGACCACCCTCCTTGTGGCTCCCAAGTGGTGCGACCCATCTCTTGCACTCCTCCCGGCCTCATCGGCCACCCTCCATACGGACCGTGAGGGTCACGTACGGCTCCTCCCCCTTGGCCGGCGGTCCCCTCCCACGGTGCACCCCCCACGCCGGATGCCTCCCACCCTTCCCTTGACCAAGGCTCTTGGCGCGAGATGTGAGGTGGTGCTTGCATGGCTTCCCCCGGTTGGCTTGCTCCATCTTCCCTAATTGGGAAATTAGGGTTAGGGTTTGACATCGGCGATTTCCCCTTTTCCTTAGGATTTGATTGAGCAACTTGGGCTTCTACCAATTTGCGGATCATCTCTTCCATTCCCCAAATCTCTCCTCAAGGGATGAAAATTTTCCCTCCAATGACGAAAGCTTCTCTCCCACTTCCTCCTTTAATTGGCTCATCTCCCCTTCCAAAACTTCTACCTTCTTTGATGCCATGCCGTCTAGGATCGAGAGCTCTGATACCAACTTGATACGCCTTAGGGTTCCCAAGTTAGGATTTGCCCTAATGCTCTTCCAAAGAAGAAATTTCTCTTCCAAATCCAAGACAAAAATCAACACAAGAGAGATGAGAGGAAGAACAAGAAAGTTTGCATTCAAAATCCAAGAGAAACAAGATACAATTTGTCCACTTCGAGAAGGACAAGGTCTCCCACTACAAACCCTAGAAAAAGCAAGAGAAAGAACTAAGAGGCTAAGAGAAAACTTCAATCTTGCATAGCCCTAAAAATCCCCCCTCATTTCCCACTTATAGCAAGCAAAAGATCAAACCAAACCCACTAGTGGGCTGCCCAAGCTGAACCGCCCAGCTCAGGGCTGACCCGAGCCAAACCGGTCCAGAAATGGACCGGTTCCGCTCAAGCCGAAGCCCCCCCGCCCGCTCTGCGTCACGCGCTGCGCCCGCGTCCCTCCGCGCGATCCCTCGGCGGGTCGGCCGACGCGTCCCGCCTTTCCGGTCGCTTCCGAGCTCGCCGGGGTCGCCGGCCCCCCCTCTGCCGGTCGGCGGCGGCCCGCATCAATTTCCTTTACCCTACGATGTTAAAGGGCATCAATTTCTTGTCAGAACTATAACATTTTATTGGAATGTTTTCGAGTAGCAAAGAACATGCTTATCAAGCACAGTACAGCCAAGAAGGCTTGGATTGTTTGTATTCTGACTAGAAACTATAGGTGGACGCATTTCTACCTTTTTTTTGGGTTTTGCAGTTTCGCTGTTTGGAATGAATCTCAGCACCTGGAAAATCTTGTGCACGGTACAGGAAATTAGACTTGGCATCAGTTTCGTTGGATCATTTTGTAAGCCGTGGTTTATCAGTACATCCCTGCAGGCTTAGAAGCTGTTAATGGTTCAAGCACAATGGAAGCCAATATCACTTGGATCACTAATGCATAGGATTTTTTTTTTCTTTTTGGGTTCAATATTCCTTGAGTAGGCTTGGAATAAATTCGTCCTCTCTATTGGCCAAATGGTGGCAGAAGTTCTTTTATAGAGATATCTATTAAAGTCCAAGGAGAAAAGGAAAACTCATCAAAATAAACGTGTTGATTTCTGCCCTTGATTCTTGTAAAAAATGGATCAAGAAAACCATATGCAAAAAAAGGTGGACTTTTCGAAAGTTACAGATTCAGAAGTTTCTAGTGCAATAAGTTTCAAGTATTTAAGCTGCATGACACCATATGTACCCACAACAATGTTGTTAAAATTGGTTTGGGTCTACTTGTTTAATTAGGTGAGCTGGGAAGTGTCACAAACCGACACAAGAGGTTTAAATATCAAGATGCGAATAGGTGGTGGTTGTACGGTAGTTTAATTTATTTCTTTAAACATTTTGAACTTTCCAAAAGCAATATCTTCCAAATTCAAAGAGCCACTAGACCATGCAACTTCGTCACATACAAATCATAATATAAATCATTTTTATTTTATGCATTTGCAAATAATGCAAATACAACTGATACATTTTTTCATATAATACCTATCCTTAGTTGCTTCTCTTCTATTGTATATAAATTCTTTCTTTCATCCATCTAATTTAAAGGAGCATTTCTTGAAAACTGAATTTTATATTTGTGGGATGAGTTATACAAACAAGTTGGTGATTTTATACTGTAATAAATTAATAATTTAAGAACAGAAATAATATGCACTCAAGTCATTACATGTAATTATTAACAATTCATTTTGATAAGAGTTTAAACCTTATGATGTATAGACACGGACACTTCGACACTGATATGACACGAATACGGGACACGTCAATTATTGAAAATATTGGACACAGATACGGGTTGGACATGATATAATCATTTTTATATAGTAAAAATAGTGTATAAAAATTGAATAAGTATAATATTAAAAATTAATTTAGAAATAATAAGTAATGTCAAGAGTCGAATGTCGATATCATGTATCAAGTATTGAGAGGAGACGACAATGTTGTTGAGAGTTAGGCATCAATGTTATGCAGTAAGTATTGGGTTTTGATGTCAAAAGGGCATATGTCGTCGATGTTGAGAGGGCATTGGTCGTCGATGTTAAGACGGCGTCGAACAAAGATGAGCTATCTAGTTGTGGGTGTAGAAATTGCTAATGTCGAGTATCAATGTCAATATAATGTCAGACTTTGATGTTGAGATGATTTTAAAATGTAGATGTTGAGATGAAATTGAGCATTGTTGTGAAACCAAAGTTGCGACCCGCCAAAAAGAAATGAAAATAAGAATATTCAATGAATAAGGTTTTCAGCGTAGGCGATTGATTTAGTGTTGTGGATAAAAAATAATATATTTATTTTTATATTTAAAATAAATTATATTTTTAAAAAATCATAATATATTTAAGGCATGCGTACCTAATTTGTATTTTATATTTTTTTAATCAGACACTTTTTGGCGTGTCGGACGTGTCGTGTCGGATATGTGTCAGACACTGCACGCCCCTTTGAGAAGTGTCGGTGTATCATAGGTTTAAACACGAATGATTTTACCCTATTCGATAATAGAAAAGAACATGTATCATGCACTAACTTGGTTTTACAAAGAAAATTTATCACATAATAACATATCATCATGTAGTAACATGGTCTTAAAAAGATATTTTATCACATAATAGCATATCTTATCTTTTAACATAGTACACGTGAATGATGATGAGGGGGATCCAATGAATGCTACATCAATTTAATAATCAATCACTAATCAATATTAAGTAACTATATTGATCTGTTAAGAGCAAAGGGTTATGATACTACAACAAATACAGACTTTTGTAATCAAAGGCAGGAGATTAGTTAGTGTACTACAATCCACCTGCAGAAAGCAATGAGTAGTGCACGACAGTCTACCTGTATGAAGCAGCGAATAACTCTATTTAGAAGCTGCTACGCCACGCCACCGGATCTGCAATATTCATACAAGCAAACAAAAGGCGTCTATTCCAAGAATACCCCCACACGTGCACAATAGCTTGTATACACATAGGCACACTAAAAGGGGTAGATGTAATCAAATACCCGCATGGGCTCTGGCGAGCATGTTGTAGAAACACATGTGACATCTAGGGATACTGTACGGGTTATTAAATGAATTCTTATTCGAACCCGATCCTTCTATACGGATCAATAGGAGTCGACAGGGTTCGAACCCTTCAAACAAATACATGGTTGTGAAGACCGGTGTATTTGTTTCAATGCATTCATATCAGGCCTTCAAGGCCTACAATCAAAAGAATTCACTAATAAGGGCATAAAATATACGAAATTCGATCCTCTATCGATAATTTGATAGAGTTGACAAGATTCAATCAACAAAAGAGAAATGACCCCAAACACCCCGATGATGGCCGTGTTGAATGCAGATCTTAACCGGAGGGGTTCCCAAATACTTTCAATTGTTTCCCAAAAGTCCATTTCATATACTTCAAAGCTCCACTCAAAATCCCACAAAAATTCAAAAAAAAATCTCAAAATCCCAAAAATATTTAAAATTGAAATAAACTATCAAACGCTTAAAGCAAAATCTATCCACCCTCCGCAACAGTTTGCCGGGGTGGACAAATCAAAATTTACCTCAGCTCAGGTGCCTGGGGACCAAGGAAGCTGATAAAGTGGTAGCAGAAGTTCACGAAGGGCTTTGCGGAGCACATCAGTCAGGTCCTAAGATGGCTGCTAAAATCAAAAGGATGGGTTATTATTGGCCTACAATGGTGAGAGATTGCATTGACCATGCAAAGAGGTGCCACGAATGTCAAATTCACGGTGATGTTATACATCAGTCGCCAAATCCACTATACTCAACAATAGCGTCTTGGCCATTTGAATGTTGGGGCACTGACACTATCGGGCCGATAGATCCGCCGTCTTCAGCAGGACACCGTTTTATTCTGGCACCGACGAACTACTTTTTCAAGTGGGCAGAAACAGCTCCTTTCAGAGAGGTCACATCGGAGCATGAGATCAATTTCTTTACCCACAATGTTGTCGACAGATTTGGTGTGCCACGCCGTATAATCTCAGACAACGGTACCGCATTCAAGAGTACAAAAATTTACAAGTTTGTTGATCGACACAAGATCGATTGGCGATATTCATCCATATACAATCCAAGAGCAAATGGATTGACAGAAGCATTCAACAAGACATTGGTGAAATTGTTAAAGAAGATCCTCACCAAGAATAAAAGAGAGTGGCATACGAAGATGACAGAAGCTCTATGGGCCTATCGTATAACTTACAAAACACCAACTAAAGCCACTCCTTACTCTCTAGTGTTCAGAGTTGAAGCCGTATTACCGTTGGAGATTGAGCTACCGTCACTTCGGGTAGCAATCCATAATGATCTCACTCAAGAGCAAAATGCCCGCCTTAGAATGGAAGAGCTCGACGCACTTGATGAACGCAGGTTACTAGCCAGAAATCTGTGGGCTCTGAAAATTCGGCCCCGGCCTTCGCTCGCTGTTCTTTTTTATTCGACGAGGGAGTTTTAACGGATAAGTTTCGAGGTAAATTTTAGAAGGCAGATGGGTTTGTAGATAAGACACTACCCAGAGATTTCGCCCTCTTTTTGTGAGGACTTTATGATCTGAGTTCTGGTTTCCTATAGGCGCAAGCCCCTATAGTTAATTACCCCTCCCAATAATGAGAGAGAACTTTCGATTAAGGCTAGTCGTCAATCAGATACGTATAGATACGTGTTATCTGACATATAGTAGCAGCAATGGGTATGGATTTGGGTATTTGAAAATGTTTGGAAAGTTTGATAATTGTTGAGAGTTTGGAAGTTTGATATTTAAAATAGAAATTTCACCATCTTGCACTTAAAGCGGATGGTGGGGGAATGGATGATGGACCCAATCAAGATCCCATGCTTCCTTCGTACCGGGCCATCATGGTCCCTGGTCTACTTAGTCAGAGGAGGTAGTTGACCCAACCTGACAGAAGGATCCTTGTTGGCAGCCAAGGGTTGCTTCGTCCAAGGGGACCTTGTAGACCTGGGTTGGATGTTTGTCTAAGGGGACAAATTTGAATCCATCTTAGCTAACAGATGACTTTGTGCTCTATCTATCATATCATATTGTTTCATATCTTAAGGATTTAACGCCATTAAGGAGCATATTGGCTCTGGTCATAACCGGTATTTCGTGGTGCCATTTGGCGGAAAAAGCACTCGTTTCAGAGGGCCCCGGGTCATAACCGTTTATCCTGCGGTGGCATTTGGCGGCAAAACCGCTGGTTAGAGAACACGTACCACGTCCTTACTAGCAGAAAACTTTTTGAGAATGGATCCTAGTAATATTTTCGACTAGGCATTTGACTCTATGTGAGCTGAAGTAAATTTTAATTTGTCTACCCCAGCAAACTGTTGCGGAGGGCGGATGGATTTTGCTTTAAGTTTTTGATAGATTTATTTCAATTTTAAATATTTTTGGACTTTTGGAATTTTTTGGATGTTTGGAATAGACTTTTGAGAGGCATTTGAAAATATTTGTGAACCCCTCCGGTTGAGATTAGCATTCAACACGGCCATCATCGGGGTGTTCGGGGTCATTTTCATTTAGAGCTTGAACCTTGACGACTATGTCTGGCTGTGGACAGAGGAACGGGTTTCATAGGCTTTATGCTTTTGAGAGTGAATTCTCTTGATTGTAGGCCTTGAAGGCTTAATATGAATGCATTAAAACAAATACACCAGTCTCCGCAACCGTGTATTTATTTGAAGGGTTCGAACCCTATCGACTCCTATTGATTCGTATAGAAGGATCGAGTTCGAACAAGAATTCACTTTTTGACCCGCACAGCATCCCTAGACGTCACGTGTGTACCAATAACACGCTCGTCGGGGCCCATGCGGGTGTTTGGGGGTATTTTATAATTATACCATATCTACTCCTTTTATCTGCTTAGGAGGATCAGGTTCAAATTCAATAACCCGCGCAGCATCCCTAGACGTCACGTATGTACCAATAATACGCTCGCCGGGGCCCATGCGGGTTCTTGATTGCTTTTACCCCTTTTAGTGTATCTATGTGTATACAAACTACGGTGCACGTGCAGGGGTATTTTGAAAGTATTTGTAGACGCCTTCTGTCCGCTTGCATAAAAATTATGGATTCGGTGGCGATCGGTGGAGGGAGATGGGATGGGGAAGTGTCGGGAATGGAAGAGAGGAAGAAGGCGGCGGGATCTGGAGGGATTTGGTCGGAGGGGGAGCTTTGGCTGTAGCTTGGAGTCGAGAGCCGTGAGGGGTCGTGTGGGTAGCGAACGGGAGAGAGGTATCGGAGCTCTGCGATCGTGTGGGAGGAAAGTCGGAATGGAGTCGACCAACGACGGAGGAACCGGCGTCGGGCAGCGAACGATATTATGGGCTTCACGACCACCTTCAGGAGCTCCCTGTACTCCTGAACCTTGTGGCACTTGGAAGTTTGGAGGGTCAGCAGGAGGATTAGGCATGACGCCAATACTAGCATTTCTCTGCTGCATCATCGCCCCCATTTGAGCCATCATCTCAGTCATCTTCTCATTTAACTGAGAGATTTCCCTGTCTTTGGCCCTCATTTGTCGCCTCATTTCAGCGAGTGTGATGTTTTCGGCCTCAGAAGGGTTATCATCTACTTCCTCCACTTCTTCTTCTTGAATGCCGACTTCTGCCAGTGGTGGACCCTTCTCGACGACGACGACGGTATACTTGCCTGGGTGGCGGTTGCCAACGCTCTTCATCTTCATCATCATCATAATTGACGCCATCATCAATGTCTATATGTGTCATCATATAGACAACTTCCATATCCAGAGTGTTATTTATTTCTTGCATTTCTTCTTCTAGATTTTCTTCTAGAAATTCATCAATATTTTCTTCCATATTTTCTTCAATGTTTTCATCCCCTTCGAGGTATTCTTCTTCCTCTAGATTTTGATCATCTATATTTTCCTCCAGTACTCGGATCTCCGAGCAACGACGCCATTGGATTTCCGGTTCTTGATTAGGCACGGGGATTTCTTCGATCAGTGGGCTGCGATCAAAGTTAGTCTCTTCCTTTGGAGGGGATGGAGGGCGACAGGATCCCCTAGAGGATTCTCCAAGGTGTTTACTGTCTGGAGGAGTGTCATTATGGGTTCTTTTAGGGGCCCACTTCTGACGTTTTTTGTTGACGGGGGCGGATCTCCGGGAAGCCTCACCGGATGTCACGCACAAATCAATCCTCCTTTCTCTTCTTTCTTTCTCATTTATTCGAGGCTTTGGCCTCTATACTTGTTTTCCTTTCCACCGGGACCTTTCAGCGGTGGATCCCTGAACATATGGTTCAGGTGTCACACCCCGATGTTCACCGCGTGGGTTTTGCCTTCTTTCTCTTCCTTCTGCAGCAAATGACAGACGCTCCCTTGGCGGTGTTCTTCTGGCCTCGATCACTAAAGGCCATTGGAATTTCTTCTTCTTAAGACCTTTCTCCTTTACGGTCTTCAGGACCCGATAGACCCGGGCTGATAAGGTCTCAGGTTCATTCCTCCTTGAAGGGGCTGGGACTTCACGTCGTTGCTCCCAGAAGGACTTCTTTAGCTCACCAGTGGAGCTATTCCTCTTCACCCATTTTAAATCAGAAAACTTATTCCGTGTAGGAACATTGGCTTCAGGCACCTGGGCTGACAGATTTAAAGGGTGAATAGGGTGTTGTTGTTGCTGAGCTCGGAGTTCAGTATTCATCTTTCTCCTTTGTCTTCTCGTAGGCCTCCCTCCAGATAAGGAGGCTTCAGCGTTGTACTCTCCAGGCGTAGATAACCTGGTTGGCAAAGTAGTGATGTTGGCAGTCACCACTGAGATTCTTCCGTCAGCTACAATCCTCTTGGTTGATGGGGCCTCAGTTTGAGAAAGTCTTTCAAATACAGAAACCCTCCCACGAGGATTTTCAGCAACAGGTCGTTGTGCTGGCAGATGCACACGACGGGTGACAGCTTCATCAGCATAGAGTCTTCTGGCAGACTTCTCAACATTCCTACCATTCGTAGGAATGGCGGCATTCTTGGCAGCAATCGCCGGGAAGTCTACGCTACTAAACTGGATGGTAGCTCCAATGTTTTCGGTCTCAATGACAGCATTAGCCAGCTGAATCCTAGCTCCTCGTCCCAGCTGGACGGTCATCAGCGTGTTCTGTAGATCCATCTTCACACAGAGCGAGCTCTTGTTGTTTGCTCCGATCAAACAAGAAGTGAGGGAGGAGGTCGGCTACTAGCAGAGAGGATGGATCTACGAACACGCCGATGACCGTCCAGCTGGGACGAGGAGCCAGGATTCAGCTGGCTAATGCTGTCATTGAGACCAGAAACACTGGAGCTACCATCTAGTTTGGTGGCGTTGACTTCCCGGCGATTGCTGCCAGGAATACCGCCATTCCTGCGAATGGTAGGAATGTTGAGAAGTCTACCAGAAGACTCAATGCTGATGAAGCTGTCACCCGTCGTGTGCATCTGCCAGCACAACGACCTATTGCTGAAAATCCTCGTGAGAGGGTTTCTGTATTTGAAAGACTTTTTCAAACTGAGGCCCCATCAACCAAGAGGATTGTAGCTGACGGAAGAATCTCAGTAGTGACTGCCAACACCACTACTTTGCCAACCAGGTTATCTGCGCCTGGAGAGTACAACGTTGAAGCCTCCTCATCTGGAGGGAGGCCTACGAGAAGACAAAGGAGAAAGATGAATGCTGAACTCCGAGCTCAGCAACAACAACTCCCTATTCACCCTTCCAAACTGCCAGCCCAGGTGCCTGAAGCCAATGTTCCTACACGGAATAAGTTTTCTGATTTAAAATGAGTGAAGAGGAATAGCTCCACTGGTGAACTAAAGAAGTCCTTCTGGGAGCAACGACGTGAAGTCCCAGCCCCTTCAAGGAGGAATGAACCTGAGACCTTATCAGCTCGGGTCTATCGGGTCCTGAAGACCATAAAGGAGAAAGGTCTTAAGAAGAAAGACTTCCAATGACCTTTAGTGATAGAGGCCAGAAGAACCCGCCAAGGGAGCGTCTGTCCTTTGCTGCATAAGGAAGAGAAAGAAGGCAAAACCCACGCGGTGAACATCGGGGTGTGACACCTGAACCATATGTTCAGGGATCCCGCTGAAAGGTCCCGGTGGAAAATAAAACAAGTATGGAGGCCAAAGCCTCGAATAAATGAGAAAGAAAGAAGATAAAGGAGGATTGATTTGGGCGTGACATCCGGTGAGGCTTCCCCGAGATTCGCCCCCGTCAACAAACAACGTCAGAAGTGAGCCCCTAAAATGACCCATAATGACACTCCTCCAGACGGTAGACACCTTGGAGAATCCTCCAGGGGATCCCGTCGCCCTCCATCCCCTCCAAAGGAAGAGACTAACTTCGATCGCAGCCCACTGATCGAAGAAGTCCCCGTGCCTAATCAAGAACCGGAAATCCAATGGCGTCGTCGCTCGGAGATCCGAGTACTGGAGGAAAATATAGATGATCCGGTGAGGCTTCCCGGAGATTCGCCCCCGTCAACAAACAACGTCAGAAGTGAGCCCCTAAAATGACCCATAATGACACTCCTCCAGACGGTAGACACCTTGGAGAATCCTCCAGGGGATCCCGTCGCCCTCCATCCCCTCCAAAGGAAGAGACTAACTTCGATCGCAGCCCACTGATCGAAGAAATCCCCGTGCCTAATCAAGAACCGGAAATCCAATGGCGTCGTCGCTCGGAGATCCGAGTACTGGAGGAAAATATAGATGATCAAAATCTAGAGGAAGAAGAATACCTCGAAGGGGATGAAAACATTGAAGAAAATATGGAAGAAAATATTGATGAATTTTTGGAAGAAAATCTAAAAGAAGAAATGCAAGAAATAAATAACACTCTGGATATGGAAGTTGTCTATATGGTGACACATATAGACATTGATGATGGCGCCAATTATGATGATGATGAAGATGAAGAGCGTTGGCAACCGCCACCCAGGCAAATATACCGTCGTCGTCGTTGAGAAGGGTCCACCACTGGCAGAAGTCGGCATTCAAGAAGAAGAAGAAGTGGAGGAAGTAGATGAAAATCCTTTTGAGGCCGAAAACGTCATACTCGCTGAAATGCGGCGACAAATGAGGCGACAAATGAGAGCCAAAGATAGGAAAATCTTTCAGTTAAATGAGAAGATGACTGAGATGATGGCTCAAATGGGGGCGATGATGCAGCAGAGAAATGCTACTATTGGCGCCATGCCTAATCCTCCTGCTGACCCTCCAAACTTCCAAGTGCCACAAGGTTCAGGAGTACAGGGAGCTCTTGAAGGTGGCGCGAAACCCATAATATCGTTCGCCGCCCGACTTCGGTTCTTTCGACTCCATTCCGACTTTCCTCCCACACGATCGCAGAGCTCCGATACCTCTCTCCCGTTCGCTACCCACACGACCCCTCACGGCTCTCGACTCCAAGCTATAGCCAAAGCTCCCCCTCCGACCAAATCCCTCCAGATCCCGCCGTCTTCTTCCTCTCTTCCATTTCCGACACTTCCCCATCCCGTCTCCCTCCTCCGATCGCCACTGAATCCGCAATTTCTATGCAAGCGGACAGAAGGCGTCTACAAATACTTTCAAAATACCCCTGCACGTGCACCGTAGTTTGTATACACATAGGTACACTAAAAGGGGTAAAAGCAATCAAGAACCTGCATGGGCCCCGACGAGCGTGTTATTGATACATACGTCGTCTAGGGATGCTGCGCGGGTTATTGAATTTGAACCCGATCCTCCTAAGCAGATAAAAGGAGTAGACATCGTATAATTATAAAATACCCCCAAACACCCGCATGGGCCCCGGCGAGCGTGTTATTGGTACACACGTGACGTCTAGGGATGCTGCGCGGGTCAATAAGTGAATTCTTGTTCGAACTCGATCCTTCTATACGGATCAATAGGAGTCGATAGAGTTCGATCCCTTCAAACAAATACACGGTTGTGGAGACCGGCGTATTTGTTTCAATGTATTCATATTAGGCCTTCAAGGCCTACATTTAAGAGAATTCACTCTCAAAAGCATAAAGCCTACGAAACACGTTCATCTATCCACAACCAGACATAGTCGACAAGGTTCAAGCTCTAAATGAAAATGACCCCGAACACCCCGATGATGGCCGTGTTGAATGCTAATCTCAACCGGATGTGTTCATAAATATTTTCAAATGCCTCCCAAAAGTCCATTCCAAACATCCAAAAAATCCCAAAAGTCCAAAAATATTTAAAATTGAAATAAATCCATCAAAAACTTAAAGCAAAATCCATTCGCCCTCCGCAACAGTTTGATGGGGTAAACAAATTAAAATTTATTTCAGCTCACATAGAGCCAAATGCCTAGTCGAAAATATTACTAGGATCCATTCTCAAAAAGTCTTCTGCTAGTAAGGACGTGGTACGTGTTCTCTAACCAGCGGTTTTGCCGCCAAATGGCATCGCAGGATAAACGGTTATGACCCGAGGCCCTCTAAAACGAGTGGTTTTGCCGCCAAATGGCATCACGAAATACCGGTTATGGCCAGAGCCAATACGCTCCTTAATGGCATTAAATCCTTGAGATATGAATCAATAGGATATGATCGATAGGGCACAAAGCCCTCTGTTAGCTAAGGTGGATTCAAATTTGTCCCCTTAGACAAACATCCAACCCAGGTCTACAAGGTCCCCTTGGACGAAGCAACCCATGGCTGCCGACAAGGATCCTTCTGTCAGGTTGGGTCGACTACCTCCTCTGACTAAGTAGACCAGAGAACATGATGGCCCGGGACGACGGAACCATGGGATCTTGATCGGGTCCATCATTCATTCCCCCACCATCCGCTTTAAGTGCAAGATGGTGAAATTTCTATTTTAAATATCAAACTTCCAAACTCTCAACTATTATCAAACTTTCCAAACATTTCCAAATACCCAAATCCAAACCCATTGCTGCTACTATATGCCAGATAACACGTATCTATACGTATCTGATTGACGACTAGCCTTAATCGAAAGTTCTCTCTCATTATTGGGAGGGGTAATTAACTATAGGGGCTTGCGCCTATAGGAAACCAGAACTCAGATCATAAAGTCCTCACAAAATGAGGGCGAAATCTCTGGGTAGTGTCTTATCTACAAACCCATCTGCCTTCCAAAATTTACCCCGGAACTTATCCGTTAAAACTCTCTTGCCGAATAAAAAAGAACAGCGAGCGGTGGCCGGGGCCGAATTTTCGGAGCCCACAACACGTTGTAGGAGCACCATCAAAGGACCAGCCATTTCTATATCCTTTTTCAAACTTGTAAACGAACAATTACTTTATGCACAAGTACATTAGCATCTCAAACTAATATCATAAAGGGTGAACTTCATGCCGCATACACATACAGTTCCTTATTATATTCCATACATTTATTTTATCATACACATACTTGTAAAATGGTAATGCATGAGGTTTAAATTAGATATATTTGTATGTGACATTTATAGTAATATGAAGACATTTATGGAAGTAAAATAGAGTGTGTCTATAATCATTTTTTGTAGCACGTTGCAATATTAACATTATTAAATGTATATATAAAAGAACATACTAATAAATCACGTAAACTTAAAAGAATAACTATAATTAACATAAGATAGAAATATAATTACGCGCCTTAATTTAAAAAAAAATATATTTTTTACTTTAATCTTTGAAGTCTATTTCCTTTAGCTTAATTCCTATAATCATACGTATGTGATATGCCTTAGGGTGACACCACCTACTTGCTCAATGTCTTATCAACTCACCTTCGATTGTCGTATACTTGAACAACCTTTTTTCTTTATTTCTCACAATCACTCGTTCGCTCTTCTTCTTTGTCTACCTATCACTCTCAATATCATTCGCATTTCCTTTCTCTCACTTTTTCGAACTCTGTGACTTGCATTCGACCCCCTCCATCTCCATCTCTCTTATTAGTGGGAACCCGCTCGGTGGTTCGATTAAACCGACACTAGCCATCAATATTTTTTTTAAGCGTCTTTTGCAAGAAGTGGCATTTTTGTTAATCAAATTGAGTCTCAAGGGTTTCTCCAGCATGAAACCATAGCAAACAGATTTGAGATGATTAAAATTAATCTAGTTTAATTTGTTGCCAGATGGGTGAACTAGTCCCAATCATCGACTTTCTCTCATCAACTCCAAATTCTCTATTAGTGACATAGGTCCCCCTTTGAGTTGCCTCACAGGCTTTCTACCATCATTGCAGGTTCGCTTGATGTAGAATGGAGATGGAGATGTTGAGGATGAGGGGGGTAGGTGATCCTATTGAAGCAAGTTTGGTAGCTGGTTGACGGGGTGTGATGGTTTGTTGGAGAGGTGATGCATCGAGAGAAATGGAAACATTAGTTTTGGCTCTCCATTGTTGTCAACATGGTGGCAATGGTGGCAACTAAGTAGGTATAAGGTTCCACATTATGATGACTTGCGTGCCTAAGTAGGCATGTGCTAGGATTAGGTTGACTCCCATCTAAACACTTTGCAATTTTTCGTCATTGGGTAGTGTCATTGAATTGAAGCTGAGATGAATTTGACCTGAAATTCAATTTGAACCCAAAGCCCAGTCAAAGAATTTGACTCAGTTGAATTCCCAATATTTCTTCTCAGCATAACTTTTTGCACGGTTTGTTGGAAAAATGAATATTCTGTCAGTCAATTGTATGAACCAAGTAGCAAGTTCAATCGGTCATGAAGATCATGTAATGTAGTAGGCTCAGTGATAGAATTGCCAAAGATGACTTATACAGGATGATAGAAGCTTGAGATTGTAACAGATAAAAGAAAATATATTGATTTAATTGTCAAAGTGGTTCTTAATTTGATGCAATTTACAGTTGTTTCGAATTGCAATGGATTGGAGAAGATCATTATTGTAGGGTTCCTTAAACAATGAAAGGCAGCATGGGATAGTTTACTTAGTGTGAATGTGAAACTACAACAAAATTATATACCACAATTAGATTGCAAGAGAAGATAACAATCTACGGTATCTTTGGAATTGGCGAGTGCAGAAATGGGATTTGTGTCTCAACAACATCAAATAGGTTCTTTTTAGGTTTGGGAACTTTTAAGCCGTTTAGTGAAATATCTTTGGATAATTTGGGCTATTGGAGTCTTGCTAATATTTTTTTTATAATGTATATTATTAATTATGTATGTGTATGATGATGCAGTAGTTAATTGATAAAAGTTGTAAATGAATTGGATGGGGTTGCTAGGTTTAACAGTTGATCCATGCAAATTTTAAATGAATCGGATGGGATTAGTAGGTTTAATTGTTGATCTAGTTATAAGCTTATTTGTATTTGATTTTAGATGATAACGTTGAGAAGCTTACATTGAACTGATGTCTTATAGGTCTCCTAATAGAGACAGGACAACTCCAATAGAGTCATAGAGAACCTAAATCTCTTAACAGCTATGGTGTGCCTATTTTCTTTCCATATATGCATTTGAGATGGTGCAATACTTTACTAGACAAATGCAATGGGATGAAGGAGATGGTTGCCTATGATTAAAATCAATGATTCAGTTTTGTCCTTGTCCATAAGTACCATGTAGTATACAATCACCATGATTCCTCCTAGGTTTCATTTTCCTTTGTCCGTTGATCTTAAAATGATGAGAGAATTGGAGCCCCCTCACAAGAGTTCAAACACGAAAAAATTTTATCATTCATTCATTACCTTCAAAAGAGAACACAAGGGCCTTATATAGCCTCATACAATGGACAAAAAAAAGACGACATTGCCCTTTGGGCTTACACATGACTACCCTTAAGGGGTAAAAAGGGAAAACAACTAAAACCAATACAAACATAAATAAATAAAAACAAATACATATAACGACATAAAAATATATCGGCGTAATCGTGGCCGTAGATCGGCGGTCACGCCTCTGATAGACTTTCTAAGCTTCGATGTCCCCATCAGATACTCAGGTGGATGAGTGGCTTTATTCTTAGAGACAAGATACGAAATGAGCATATAATTGAAAAGGTTGGAGTAGCTCCCGTGGAAGATAAGATTAGAGAGAGTCGCCTTAGATGGTTTGGTCACATAAAACAACGGCCTTCCGATGACCCGGTTAGGAAAGTAGATGTATTAGGTTTGACTTATGTTAAGAAAGGTAGGGGTAGATCTAAAAAGACTTGGTTAGAAAATATTAAAAATGACCTTTATTTATTAGATTTAGATGAGAATTTGACTCTTAACAGGACAATGGAGAAAAATGATTCATGTAGCCGACCCCACATAGTGGGATAAAGGTTTGTTGTTGTTGTTGATAATGAGGTATAAATGCTTATGAATCTAGAGAAATGAGTTAAGAACCAAAAAGCTAGTGATATTGAGTATTAATGCTAGTTAATTATGATGTTGATCCGTCAGGCACTTTTATTAAATGGTCATTGAAACATGGATGAAAAGTTTGGAATTAGGAGACATCCCTTATATTTGACCAGAGGCTCTAGAGTCCATAATCCAATATTATGATTTTCATTTTGAGCAATCAAGGCATTCCAAATCATATCTTATTTAGCAATCAGACCAATGATGATATCTGTTGCGGAAGGCTTTGGTTTGATGTTGCCATGGGATCTTGATCCATTGCTGGATGAAGCACTAGAGGAATATCTTCTTTCAAAGGCCATTTTTTGTTAAACCATTATCATGGTTTAAACGAAAAATCCTTAAGAGGAAGGATGGGGAAGACCTAGAATTCTGAGAGGATGCAAAAAATAATGAAGTGTATTTTTAATACCATGTTGAAGAAAATGAGAGAATAATATTGCATATTTTGTTATTCCAAAGAGTAAAGGAGATAAAATATTATTGGGAGAGACATTGCTCATAAAAAAAGAAAATTGTAATTAACTTAATTAACTATAATTAATTTAACTTTTAAAAAGTTATTTTGCATAAGAAATAGTAATTGATGGACTGCATATAGAAGGCGGAATAGTGGTTAATTGTCAAGGTAGTGCGGTTTAATTGAATACAAATTTGATGTGCTATTATTTATAATTTCCACATTTATATTAGTTGCTATAGAGTATAGATTTATGGATATTCTAACTCTAATAACATTAAAAGTATAACGAGCATGCCCAATTGGAAATGATAACAAATATTAACATGGAAATTTAGGATAATGACATAAGCGTGGTTCTTTCAATAATATTCTTATAATAGTATGCCACTAAGGAACAACTATGCTAAAGGATATGGATTGACAAGCGAGGATTAAATTGATAAAAAATTGGCTTGTGATTGATGACTAAAGTAGATGTTTTGCATTGCATCAGTTCATTGGGTTGTGAACAACTCTATTCTGAAGAATTGAAATGTTGTTGGAAGAAGTATTGGAGCTTCTTGACTAAATTTATTTAACTAGCAAAATTCATCCCACAGAAATTCATTCTAAAGAGAAATGAATGGGAAATCCATTCTGAAGAAGAGGCAAGGTTTAGAAAATCCATCTAAATTAGAATAACATGAAGTGGGAAAACGACCCATCAAGAACAATATCTGTAGAGAAGGCTTTTGTCATTGATCACAAGTAACAATGTTATCAACTATAAAAAGATATCTTTGAAATCTTGAAGGTTCGTATGCGTGGTGACAGACTTTTGATTTTATGCTGTTATTATATAGAATTGATTGAAAGAAGCTTTTTTGTTCCTCCATTTGGCTTCATAGTTAGGCTTGGTTAATTTAGAGGTTGGTTTTGTTGGGATGGGTGGGATTTAGTCGAGATGGTGTTTGGTAAATGGGATTGGATAAGATATAAAAATGGAGTTGAGTGGATTATTTTTTTTTAATTTAAATGATTTATTTATTTATTAAAAAAGGATCTCAATCTTCAAAAATGACCTGGGGAATTTGATTGTTATTAGGTTGCTTTGAAATTGAATAGAGGTTGTTAAGGAAATTTGCATGTAGTTAGCTTGAAAGAAAGCTTAAGGATACATGCATCAACCCCTTCCTAGGATGTAGCATTGGCGAGAGCTTTATGTACTAGGTACGTCATTTTTTAGTTGAGAGGGGACTTTTCTTACATATTTATAGTTATATTTTCAAGAATAAGAGAAAGATAATAAGGATTATGTGGAACTTAGTTTGTTGAGGTAGAGGGGGATCGGATGTGATGGGGAAGATTAGAGTGGGGCATCAGAATTAAGGATTGTGATGGAACTTTGTCATTGATTTGTTGAGAAGGGATAAATACTGATCCGATGAAGTAAAGAAGAGATTGTGAATGTTAGAAGAATGAAGGCTTGAAGGGAGGGAGGCAAAGGTACAAAAAGAGCAGGAAGAGTCTCAAGGCTAGGGGAAAGAGAGGGGAAATCTATTTCTTTATTAGTTACAACCAAGGCTTGCTATTTCTAATAGTAGACATATTATAGATATTCTAAAATAATACGACAATTACAAGCAGACAAATATATCAAAATGACAAATACAAGCAATTTTCTTAAACATGACCCTGATGATGACATCTCCTGTGACAAAAGATATGGAATGACAGGCTAAAACAAGACCAAATTAATGAACACAATGTCTCATAATTGGGAACTCAAAGTAAACATCTCACATTGCATATCACTTGGTAAATCAGTATTGGTGTTCTAACGTATCCTTATCTGGATTGAATTTAAACATTTCTGTCCAATTCTTCACTCAATCAATCGCAATTTATACCAATCTTTGACTTATTTGCAACCATATTTCCTTGAATAGACTGTCCAAAAATTATATGAGCTGCACCGAAAAGTCTTCTCATCAACTCATATCACCATTTTCTTGGACATTCTATCATCCATCGCATCCCATGCAAGTGAAGTGAACTGCCACACCACCTTACTTCATAAGCTGGAGAGACTCTGCTCCCTGCTGGAGATTCCTGAGCCACCTTTAGTCCATTTCGAGAATGAATGCCACCAGAGTTATCTCAATATATTGAAGAAAATGCTGATAGATAACGTTCCAGTCTCAGAAGAAACATGCCTCAAATCTCTAATTGTTTCAGAATGCCAGAAGATGTTAAATATTTACTTAATCTGTGCGGGATTTGGATCAGGAAAACATTCTACAGATAAAAATCTGAAGTTACAAAGAGTTCTACCTTTGGTTTCTTCAAAGAAAGAGGAACTGGCAGCCAGATCTTCTCTTGTTGTGATGGCCATTAAAGGATTGAAGGATCTTGACAGTGATACATTTCGACGAAACCTGCAACTCATTTTCCCTCTGCTGGTCGATCTTCTTCGTTGCGAACATGGCTCACGAGAAGTGCTTCTGGTGCTGTCTGATATCTTTCAATCTTCAATAGGTCCTGTAATATCTACACTGTAAATATTTACTTACTAGGAAATGCATTCCTCTTAACACTATTTATAATTATTCTTTATTTTTTTGTTAACAATTTATGTGTCTCCCATTTTGGTAGAATTTATGGCACTGATCATGGTAGTGAAATTGGGCTGTATGGGGCACTGTGAGTTGAAAAACCTTATGGTGTGAACTGCACACATTAGAATTTGTTGTTTTTGTTAAGGAAAGATGATGATTTTAATTTTTCTGAAAAGGATGAGAATTTATCCTATTTTATAAATAAGAATGATTAATTCTGGTTGAATGTAGTTTTTTTTTTTTTTTGGAAATTTGGTATTATGATAAGCATTTATTTTAAAATTTTGATATTAACTCTTATGAATTCTTAGTGTATAAATTTAGTATATTGGAAATTGTTCCAGGTGATATAATTCTGAGATTTCATGTAGTTTTTTTTGTAACATCAGAACTTTGAAACTCGTTTGTTTGTCTGAAAGTCATTATTTACTGAACAAGATAAACTGTTTTTCTTGTATTTGTAGTTTAGTACTAATTTTGTATTGTGACAAAATGGCTATGGTTTTATTTGGACGGTTTTCTTATTGATTCTTAAAGCAACTTTTTAGTATAAAAATTTTAATTTTTGCACTAAAAAACTTATTTAAAAAATAGTAAAAAAATTATCCCAAATGAAGCCTAAATTACATGTCTCCCATGAGATTAAAATGGGAGCATTCTTTGAGGGAAGGGGGCATTAATCTTTGGTTAATTTTAGATGCATGGCTGCTTCAAATGAATATATACATCGGATTCAATTTTAACTGTGGATGATTTTTTTTTTTTGTGACGAGGAAGCACTGTTCTTAGGCCAATGTAAATCCCGGTCGACTTAGCATGCAACACATATCAATTTGCACGGGCCAAAATTTAAGTAATCTTACTAATGAGTTATTTTGAGATGAAAGTTGAGGGAGTTGAGTGGAAATTTGGCGAGTTTAGAAAGTGAGAATATTACCTGTCTTATAAGAAAAGAACACGAAATCTAAAGAATGACTATTGTAAAGTAAGAGATCCTAAGTCTTAATATTCTACAAAGGTTTAGGTTTTTTAGAGGATGTTGGATTCAATTTTGTTCATGGGTGGTACATTATCTTATTAACAAGTTGCATTGAGATGTGCGATTAGTGAGCCGAGTAAGTTTTTAATGAGCATGAAGAGTGAGAATGGTGTGGGTTTTATAAGAAAATAACATAAAATCCTTTAATTGGAAAGTAAGAGATAATACGTCACGAAGTCTCATAAATACTCGCTAAAAATTCACTTGATTCTCTCCTTGTTGATAACTTGTTAGTAAGATCAGGTGTCATTCAAGCTCACCGCACCAATTAAAAAAAAAAATCTCTATAATTGCAAAAAGTACGCTCGGCCCTCTCAACTTTCATCTCAAGATAACTTGCTAGTAAGGTCAGATGAGAGGATATCCAATAATATGTTGAGAACCATCAGAATTTATTCATGCAATTACTTTTTGATTTGTTGAAAACAAATTGTAAAAAGTAGATTGGAGAAAGCATGTGGAGTTGCTCTGATCAAATTGAACTTAGACGTCAAAATGATCTCTATTTTTTGCTGAATAAAATTGCCTCTGATTAAATTTTAATTAAAGTGTAACAGAAGTGAGATGGCCATTGAATTTATTTTGATATAGTGCAATGTAAATTGTAATTGATTCATCATAAACTGCATTATTTTAAAATAAATTTAATAATTTTGAGAATTATTTTAATCAAATTTTATTAGAAAATTTTTACTTTTTTTAACAAAAATTTTGCAGGGATTGCATGTGTATTATATTTCTTTTCTTCAAGGAGGAAATTATAAATCTCCTCTCCTTTAATTTTTAATGTTACAAGCTTGAATTGTTGGATCAAAGCTCCTCATCCATTTTAAGATCATTAAAAGCAATGGAATATATGATATTTAAGATCAATTTGATTATCAAATAGATGTATCAAATATTTTTTTTTTCAAAGAATAGTTCTAATTATGAGTTCAAGTGAACAAATATTCTTTTTTTTTTTTACTAATTTAGGCCAAATCTTGATAATTAAAGTCGTCATTTATTCTCTCTCTATTAAAAATATATAGTTGCATAAGACACCAAAGTAGCTATGACAATGTTATTAGAGAATGGTTAGTTTTATATTATTAAATCTACATGAAATTAGTACATTAGGACAAAATTATTGCAATATATATTAATATTTTTAGCATAAGCATTAAATGAAAATAGTGTAAGTTTATTTACTTTGCTATCATTAGAATCTTAATTTCTTATTTGATGGTTAACAATTGACTCCAATAACATGCCACATTGGAGTCAACCCAAAAGTCAAATGATTTGGATTAGATGCAAGTCAACCTGAATTTTAATCTGATATAAAAATTATTTGAATCAAATTGGAGTTGAAATTGGCCGTATTCAAATCTAGCCCATTCACAAGCCTACTCCTCTCATTATCTTGTGCTCTAGAAATTCACATTCATCTTTTAAGTGTTTTTTTTTTAAAGAAAAACTATATCCATATTTCAATTTTTACAACAATAATAATAATAAGAGGTTTTTTGGTTGCCTGTAAAAGGAAGTGTGAAGTGTTCAAAATGTGTGGATTTTGAAAATATTGTTTTGATTTGAAGTAAAATAGTGCAGCGTCCAATTTTGATGAATTTGATATTTATCTTCTAGTCCATTTTTTGTTTATTTGAAATTTCTCTAGTTTGGGCAAATTCCAAATACATCAAAAATTCATTGCAATTATAGCCGCCTATTGTCGCCGACCACCACCCGCCACCGCTTGCCACCACCAACCACTACCATCGATGACCACCACAGCCGAACATCCACTGCAGGCCAACTCCGCCGCCGGCCACCTACTGCATGCCAACTATGCCATCGGCCACCACCGCTTGTTGTCACCACCAACCGCCTGCCACCGACCACACCACTGCCAATATTGGCCATCATCTTTTACGCCCTATCATTTGACCACCTATTATGTTTTTTTTTACTTCAAATCAAACAATAATAATAATCACATACATTTCTTTTACGCTCATCCAAATAATTCCGATATTGTATTCTTTTTTAAGTTAATCAAACACCCCCTAAAGCAAAAGCAGCACATCTGAAATTGCTAATTAAGCTCTATTTAATTGGTAAAGACTATTAAAATCATTATCAAGATCTTTAAATTTAAATCTCATATATGATTATAAATGTCATCCTACAACCATTAGGGTGGGAAAAAGTAAAAGAATCAACCTCCCCTCCCAATGAAACACTATTTAGTTGGTAAAGACTTTATAATAATATGACTCTCATTGGAGAAATCAAATTCTTCGCTTGATGAATTCTGCATGGTTGCATCATCAGATTACTTGAGCTCCCATGGCATTGCCACTGGAGAAATCAGTTTATATTATGAATTCTACACGTAAACGTGCACGCCTGAACAAAACTCCTACAGGTATTTATCTTTGTAGTAATGTAGTTACTGGCCTATGAATTAGATATAAAACTCTTACGGGCCAAAAACTACTCAATTATAAGTTTCATTTGGAACAACTTTCTTATTGATTTTAAAAGCAAATTTTTAGCACACAACCTTCTTTAACTAAAAGTTGTTGGACTAAAAAGCTACTTTAAAAGCAGTAAAAAAGTTCCCAAAAATAAAGCCATAATCAAATGTAGGACCACTGGTCATACACTATGAACTGCAATAAGTGAATACTATTATTCCGCCCTCTTTAAAAACCCCCTATCATTCGCTGCTCCTTTGGATTAATTATTCTGTGCGAATGCTGAATACCATCCGGCTTAGTATAGCTGATGTGGCGCATTCTGATTGGTCTCCAGACAGTGTTCTGCGTCCGGTCTCCGCACAGAATAATTTCTCCCTCCTTTGACACGCATACGCCTATAGGAATTCAAAATCCACCGCCTAGATCTAAAATATCATCTGGTGTAGGAAAAACTTTAAGCAACCAATTACTTCAAAAATTTGTACATAGCACAGGTTTCAGTAATCATATTCCAAATATAAATTCAAGAAACAATCATCACTAAAAATCACAAGAGATAAAACAAGTCATAATCGCAAACTATATGCACTTAACATTGCTATTTAAGGAGATATAAATCAATGCCAATGTCATTTCAGAAAAGGATAGTCATATACAGCAATGAAAAAGTACAGATTGACACTATTTTGAGTACACAGACTACTACTACTAAATCAATTGGTACCATCTCTACAAGACTTTGGTTATGAAGAAAATTAAAAATAAATAAAATAACGATCGAAGGTTTATATACAACCAGATGAGACCATCTGGAGGTGGAAAGAATCACTTTTAAAAGCTATAAATAAATGCATTATATTCTCCAATATATGCATCCATGAGTCCATGCTCCACTGCTCTATTAGCTACAGCAGGGCGTGGGCGTTACTTTTTACAGACACTACTTGACGGCAACAGAGCAGAAGATATTTCTGCTCCATTGCATTCTGAGCTCCATCCATTGGAGCAAAACTGGACACTATGAAGTAACTCTGGTGAACAATCACAAGTACAACCTGTATAGGATTACTGACATTTTTAATCTGAATCAAATGTGGCAGGCATAAACAAACATATACTGGAATAATAAAAATAATAAATAATAATAAATAAATAATATATATATATATACTGGAATAAGCAAGGAAATAAAATTTTAAAGAGAAGTTACAGCAAGAAATACAGAAGGATGAACAGTTAGGCTCCGCTATTAGATAAATTTGAAGTTACAGTAAAAAACCGTAGGATTTTCAAGTTAGAATCTGTTATTAGTTTACTGGAGTAAACAACGGAATGTAACTTTGAAGGGAAGCTACAGAAACAAAACCAGAGGATGTTGGAGTTAGGCTCTGTTATTAGCTTTCCGCTTCTTTTCTACATGCAGATCTAAGGAGTTTGGTACAACTTAAAGAAAAAATTCAGTTTTATGAAGGCTCAAGAAACAGCCTTCTTGGAAAGGTACTTATAGTAGCTTAAAAAAAAAACATTTATAAATGTTTGCTTTTCTATCTTATCAATTAATTAATTAAATATATCCATTTTGATCATTCTATGAACTCACATCTTGCAACAAATTTTTATGAAACAATAAAAACCCTTATGATTTTACCAAGCAGTCCATCTTATTTACTCAGACAACACAACATGATACTATACAGTAAAGCATAGCAAAATAGAGAGAACAATGCCAAACAAAGCCTTTAGAACACCAAAAAAAGTGAAGTTGCTTCCAAACCTATGTAAAGAATTTTACTCAAGAATAGTATAATAGATTTAGGATGCACAAGAAGAAGCTTGGAAGATAATATATTTGTAAGAATTCACGTAAGCCTGCTGGTGGAATAACTTCAAGTTACTTGCTTACTATTAATGCATCCATATTGTTTTAAAAAGTTCATGACTGATTCTTAAAAGGATTAAGGCAGCATAAAGTTCGCTTTCATCACCCACATTACAGCTTCCTGTGCCAGCTCTTTAAAAAAAGAGAGCAAATTTTTTTCCAGACAATGATAAAGTTGTACAATTTTTATCTTAACGCACTACCGTTTTTTTATTTTTCCCTTTTGAATGATTTCACTTCAATATCTACTTAAAACCCAGCGGGATCATCTAACATTCAAGGATCATTATACATCACAACCAAACGGCTGAATGAAAAAAATTCTTAGGAGTTTTTTGGTTGTCTAAAAAAAGTATGTAGTATAAAAGGAATGCAATACAAAAAAAGAATACAGTATAAAAGAATTACTTTGGAGTTATTTGAATGAGTGTAAAGTAAGTTCAGGTGAATGATTTTTTTAATTTGGTTTGAAATAAAATGAATTTAGTGCATGAATTCTTAGGGGCTATTTAGTTGTCTAAATAATGAATGCAATATAAAAATAATGCAGTCTAAAATGAATACATTGTAAAATGATTGCTTTGGAATTGTTTGGATGAGTGTGAAGTAAATTCAGGTGATTTTTTTTTTTTGAAATAAAATAAATGTAATGCAACGTTTAAAGTTGGTAGCGACAGGCAAGTGGTGGCTGGCGGAGGGTGGCTATCGACGAAGGGAGGCGGCAGTGGTAGCCGATGGGGATGGTGGCGGCGGCCGGCGGTGGTGGTGATGATCGGCGACAGTGGTGACCAGCAGGTAGTGGCCTGCGTCTCTCGGTGGGTGGTGGCCGGCGGTGGGGGTTGGCGGTCGTGTCCGGTGGTAGGTGGTGGTGGCGGCCGAGGACCGTGATGGTGGCCAGCGGTGGTGACTGACGGCAATCAAGCAAGTTTGCTTGCAGTGTAAACCATCCTCGCTTAAAACTGGGCGAATTTGGTTTAACTAAAAAATGAGCTAGAATGGTCTACACTATATTTACTTTACTTTGCATTCCTTTTTCATCCAACTAAACACCAAAATTTTCAAAACGCTCGCATTTGAAATACTTTAAACTCTTATGTAATCAAGCTAAATAGCCCCTTAGCAAAGTAAGAAATGAGTATTAAACGGACTTTATCGGGATTTAGTTCTAGAACTTGGATTGAAAAATACAAGTTATTTAATAAAAATTAAACTATAAATTATGTTTTAATAAAATAAAATTTTTAAAAGATAAAAAATGAGACATAAAAAAGGAAGTTTTTTTTTCAAAAAGATGCGTACTATCCGTAACATATGTGTACACCACTTTTAAAGTTTAAATAAAAGCACTTTTCCGTACATTTAAAAAGAATTAAGTGTTTTTGAATAATTAACATTAGGATAGTGACATGCAAAATATACGAATAACACAAAATCAATGATACACACGTACATATCTACTCAGACGTAGACAGGCAATAATTTAATCACTTTGAACAGCTTAGAAACTAACTTAAATATAGCAATCGACCCCTACTCCCCATAATCTCGTTCAGTTTCATTTCTCAGCCAACCATATTTTTCAGTTGGTGTGATGCATGAAGGAGAACCGATGTCATAATTTTTCTTTCAATGCTTTGTTCTAATTAAACCAAATTCAAAATTTAATAAATTATATTAGTACTTTCATATCAATCTTTTTCAAGGACAATGAAAGTCTTATAAAAGTATGAAGTGATTTTTTTTAAGTACAAATTTAATTTATAAAAAAAGTTTTACTTACCTCAAGAAAAAAGTTTTATTTTATTTTAATTTTAATATAAATTTAATTTATTGCTTCACATATAATTTAATTATTTTATAATTGTTTTAATTAGGATAATATACTAAAATTAATATGATTGTAAAATAAAATGAGAGATCATTGGATATAGAATAGCTTAATTACTTACCTTGAGAGAAATGTATTCACTGAATTTGATAATAGCTTAATTTTACAACACCTCTGAAAAATAATACGTTTTCAAGGATACTTACATGTATCTTGGAGTACTTGCATAAAAGTTGTTGATGAATTTTTTATCAAGAAATGCTAAACTGACCGACGGTGAAAATTTTCACCAATAAAGGTTGAAATTACTTTTTTGCTTCAACAAGATTATATGGCAGCAGCTTAAAAAAGGGTGAAAATGTTATTTCACCCTCGGACATTTCACCCTCGTCCGAGGAATCTTCAACATCCCCATCAGCCCAACATAGCATGTATCTTTAATTTTTTTTCTTCCGGCTACTCTACTAGTTTTTGTATGATTAGACTAGTTAAATCATCATATTAATAATTTAAACTTATCATGATAAGATATTGAACCCCCTGGACCTAGGTCTTAGCTCTTCCACAGCATGCCCTTCACAACATCTCTCAAGCAAGCAAATGCGCACCCACACACATAGTCATGATATATTTCACATAAACACAACCAATTTAGAGAACCAGAAACTTGCAACCAATTCTAATAACTTGTTAAGAAAATATGCATAATTTTGGTATGCGTTCATATGCATGATAGTTTAGCTTTAGAATTATTTCCGCATTTAATAATAGAAATTTATCCTTATGTATATTGAGATAAGTTTATGTTTTAATTTGAGCTAGGAAATATTTGATTTTAGATCTTATTTTTAAATGATTTGCCTTATAAGCATTCCATAGCTGGAATGATTATAATTATAGATTGAATTCCTAACTTCCTCCCCCTTCTCTTTTGTCTCCTTCTCACCCTCTATTTGCTTTCTTCTACATTGATTATTTGCCCTTCATTTTCTCCTTTTCTAAATGTCTTCATTTGCACCAGCAAGCTTGGTATCAAAGCATTGATCCTTTTACACGCAACATTGGCACACCAGCATTCATCAATATGCATAGATTTGCACTTTCCTCACACAATCCGGCTGTGTTGCCCTGACTTTGCTGCTCACAACTGCAGGAAGCCTCACGCACTCATACTTCCAATCACAGGCGTTCTCAATTATGACCACTTGTATCCGCAAACCTATGCCCACTTTGTTTTCGTGCTCCCTCTATGTCCTTTCCAACGTGCCCTCTTCGTTCCATACTTAATTATCGCACTATTTGCAACTGTAGCTCGTGTCTATCGCATTTTAAAGCCCTCCTCACACATCCTCTGTCTGCTCAACATCCTTGCCAACTACAGATCCCAAAATCATCATTGTCCTTCTTTGGAGTGATGATTTCACCACTAAGAGAGAAATTTTCACCAATAGCTGATTTGCTTGAAATTTAGCTTCAGAATCATTCTAAAGAATTGAATGACATTCTCGAGAACATCAATAAAAAAAATCGAATTAATCATTCTTTTTACTCCTGAATGTTTTGGCATGATGCAAATCAAGTAAACAACTCTATATTACGGCACGAAATTACCAACTAGAACAAGATATTGAAGCTTCTGAATTTACTAGCCCACATTGAAAGAACAAAGAAAACACCATCTACCTTCTAGTCGGATGTTCATTCTAGATAAATGCTAAATAAATAATAGGTGATCCAGTTTGTTTGGTTTAGGCTTCGTTTGGGACGGCTTCTTAATGCTTTCTGAAGCAGCTTTTTAATACAATTTTTTTGTTTAAAAAATTTTTGTACTAAAAAATTGCTTTAGAAAGCAGTAAGAAAGCCGTCCAAAACGAAGCTTTAGTTCAATAAAATGCCTAAAGATCTCCATGCATCGACAAACCTCTCTTCTAAGTTTTCTTGACATGATGCAAATCAACTACTTATTGCAGCATGAAATTACCAACTTCTGAATTTACTAGAAGAACTAAAATAGTCCCACAATGGTGTCGTGGGACTATTTTGATTCCTTTTTAAGGACTTGAAGAATCAAAATGGTCTTTTAATATAGTTGGGGACCATTTTGATCCTTCATAAAGAGTTAAGAAACCATTTTGATCCCTTTCCCAATTAAAAATTATAGATTGAAATTGAATTCCTGGCTCTCTTCCCCTTCAAACCAATTCCCATATTTCTCTCTTCACTCTCTTCCGCTTCCATCATTTCCCTTCTACTTTCCATAATCCAAATCTCATCTCTGTTTGCACCACATGCCCTATCGAAGTATCAAGCATTTGATGAATATGGGATATGGTACAACCTTCTACAGAAATAACAGTTCATCATAGATCATGCAACATGAGCGATAGTTAACGTTTCTTCTGACATCTTCAGGGACATTAAAATAATTGAACAGCATATTTCAATTGTTTGACATGAGAAGTTTAAAATTAAAACCATTTAAAAAAAAACTTGCAAATGAAATTTGAATTAAACAGCAAAAGCACCAGCAGAATTTGTGAATCAAACTTACCTCTAAAAATCGAAGATACTAGATTGCAAAGCAAGAAAGGTATGTGACTCAACAAGCGAAGTTGCTGTTCTTTGTCCTGCGGCAATGTACATATAAATATAATAATAATATATGTAAATATATGTGTGCGCATCTGTATATATATAAATAAAAGAGAAATATATATTAAATTGGATGAAACATTAAACCACCAAAATAAATCCTGGTATAACCACCTCAAGGTATTGTTCACCAACTGCTCCTCTAGCTTGCTTTGTGATTTGATCCATTACCTTCACTAAGTTGAGGTGACTGTGCAGGAAGAAGGAACTGTGGCTGAGCTGAAACAGGAGCTGCAACCCCTAGAACCCAGTGTAAAGAACATCAAATTAAAAAAATAAAAGTAAACAAAATACGATGTAAAATACAAACAGAGGAAGAACACAATTCAAAATTTTGAAGTTGAGGCATACTTCTTTACTGACTTTTACCTTGTTTTTTTCAACATACTTATGAAGTGTCTCATTTTTCAAGTACAATATACATAAAACATTATTTTAATACTTTCATAAGTATTTTTCTATATGGTGTAAAGCAAGTATAAATATTTGATCCATTTTTCATATCAACAGAACATTACTTGAAGAAGGACTAGAATCCACAACTGACATTTAACCTCATTGTTAACAGTGAGGCCAGGTTATATAAAACCCCAACTGACCATGAAATTGCATAAGGAAGCTTGCCTGCAAACGGTGCTTGAATTACAGGTCGTGCTGGAGCTGTAACTCCATTTATGTTAGGCCCGCCAGGTTGCAAAAGATGATGGCCAGGCATTGCATAGCCCTGTACAGCTGCAAAACCTTGGCCAGTGGGAATTGGCTGGCCAAACTGCCCGTAAGGGTAAATAGTTGCATTTAGTGCTCCAGGAACACCAAACACTTGAACATATTGCTGCGCTCCATATGGATTATAGATATTCTGTGAACCAAAAAGGTACACAAATAATGAGAACAAGTACAAAACAAACTTCGAAGCTCAATTGAAAAAGGCAAAAAACAAATCATAACGGCCTTTGGAACCTGTGGATATACATATTCTGGTCCATATGCTGCATACCTGGACCAAAAATCAATACATATTTAAGAAAAAAAATTAAGGAAGAGCAGGTGGATCAGATTTTAACTAAAATGTAAAAAGTCTTTTCCAAGTATCCCTCCAAAAACACAGAACTAGTTAATCAATATTCGATTTAATTCAGTACAACAAAGAACTAACCCTCACTATACAAACCTACACTACCATATTTCTTTTTCTACTAAAGAATTATTCACATAACCTCTATATTTCCTTTTCTGCATTCTAATTAAAGAATATGCACGTGATAGACCAAGAGTTAATTGGACAAGGTCTGTATTCTTCTGTGAGTTATTCTTTATTTTATTACTACTCCATATAAATAGTTAGTCTTTGAGATAATATGTCATCATTTTGACAGCTGTAAATGCATTCAAAAAAGAACATTCTCAAGAAAATCTGTTAAGAAAACATTGAGATGCCACTAACATGAAATGAGTATTTGACCACTAAAAAGGAAAAACACTAACGCTTGACTTACCCATATGGAGGATATGGAATAGCTTGCTGGTAGTTGTAAGGAAGCGATTGGTGGTAAGTAGATCCTCCAACATAACTTCCTCGTGGAATAGAAATACCACCTATGTAAGGGCCAGTAGGCCTTGGGTGTGCTACAAAAAAAAAAAGTCAAATTACATGAAACACCAATCAGATTACAATGTGGCGCCTACCCGCAAAACACAAAACTTCAGAAAATCTAGTTGATTTGGAAGCAAGTTTTCATTCTAAAAGAGCGGAAAACAGAATTAGAAATGTCAAGAAAGCTTGCTTTAATAATCAACTGTAGGAGGTGCCTGACATTTGAATCATTTAATGCTGATACTAAAACTAAAGCAAATTGAAAGGTTCAGTTCCGGATTGAACAACCAGGACAAACGTGATCCTCCATTCTATATTTGTATCCGATGATCAGGAAATCTTCACAGCAACAGAACTGGATAGAAACGCCAAAGCCATATATATATGTATATATATCAAAACAACTATGAGCGTGAAGTTAATATAAGGGACTTGAAATATTCAAATCTGGGAACTCAAGCCTACTTTAGCAATAATCATGTCTGTAACCCGAATGATCACTTGGATTATGTGAGAAGAAATGCATGAAAATATGGTTGATGCCAGAAGTTATGAAAGCAAGAACTATGACAATAATAAGATGCACTTCATGGATGTCCAGCCATTTAAAGTAGATTGAAAAAGGAAACAACAATAATATTGGGATGAGAAAATGGCATTGGCCTTGAAAAACTAAACTTACAAGACAATAACAGATCTCCAAAGCTACTTATGGATTGGTCAAATTCAATGCTGGTATCTTCACATGTGTTCTATATCTGAACATATAAAGTCAAAGAATATCAATTTATTCGTTTAATCAGCTATAAAATTCTTTTCTAGAGCCTCAATGAAGGGTGCCGTGAGCTACTGTCAGGGTGCAAAAGGACAACTTTAAAAACTGTTAGTTTAACATAATTATGCAGACAGCTAATTGTTAGGGTGGAAAGTCAAAGATGATTATTCATAAATCATTTATTTAAAATCCCGCATTAAGCATTTTCCTACAACTACTTCCTCCAGACTAACACATCACCTCATTTGAGTAATCTGAATTAAAATCAAATAAAATACACGAAAAAGGAAATGTGTAAGAAAATTGAACGATTGAACCACAAATAACACTCAATATGATAAAATGAACAGCTAATCAAATGCCACTCATAGCTCTTAGATTCCATTCAAACCCAAAAAATAGATGCAATCATGTAAACATATCAAGCACATCAAATTAAGTTAGCGAAGCTGATAGTTTTTGTTACAAGTTTTGGAGCTAGTACTTGTTCAAACTCAGGTATGCAGCATCTGCAACCAAATCACAAAAATTATACCAAGAGATATCAATCATCCTTGGAAGACCTGAAAATAAACATCAACTAAAAATGATTCACAACCGCTTTGTCTACTCTCCTCAAAATCTCCAGACATTTTTGAAATCAGCATGTGCCCCCCTCCAAAAATTTAAAATTTATTTATATATCATATATTATTATTTTTATAAATATAATTTCAAAAAAATACTCAATGTGTGCCCCTCTAAAAATTTAAAATATATATACATATACATATATCTATTGAATAATATTAATGATACTTTTTTAAAAAGCAAATTTGTGCCCCCTCCAAAAAAATTTCCTATCTCCACTGGTATGAGGTTCAAATTTGAAATTAACATCAACGGAAAGAGTGATTTGACTTGATGACATTAAGTACATTTTAGCATTAAATTTTGTTAGGCCCCTTCAAAGCCTCAAATATGTCTTAGATAAGAATAAGAAACCTCATAATACTTTTAGATCAGCTTTGACGACAATACTTGGTCAAACTACAGTTACTACACTTATGAATGCTATTTGAGTACCCCTTTACAATACAATTCTTTAAACAAAATATTTAACCTCCCTCAAACCCTAGTTTTCTTCTCATTTACATCATAAAAGGTGCAATCTTCTTTGATTTATTTTAATAATTAAAAATCGATGAACACATAATGCACATCAACTAATGTTCATATCCCCAACAGAGATAACAACTTCCAAATTAGAATGTAAATATTATATGTGGCATTATCAGCCATAGAATCCCAACATGGCAACTTCTGCACATAAAGCATCAGATGAAATAACCAATGGTGACCAAAGACAAAGTAAATATTTATACAGTCTACGAAAGCTGTTATAGTTTGGGTCCCATGTGCAAAGTCACGATAAATTTCAGAGTAACGAGCATAGCAAGAAGGTGAATTTTCCAATTATCAAGGATACAAGAAAATTCTTCAGTTGTAACCTATGTAGGAGCGACAAAACTATCATAATACAAGCAGATATATGAGAAATATTTACAATTGAGCTAACCCCACATGCAAAACAAAACAAAAATTAATGAAGAATTAGGATTCATAAAATTGGCTTTAAAAAACTACACATCATTATCAAAATTCAGAAAGGTCCAATGTAAATTTCTGTTGTGACATGCTTAAGAATGAAAAACATTTCAGAATGAATGAATCAATCAAATACAATACACTAAAGATAAATGAAATGCAAAACTGAAGGAATCCGTTAGGGAAAAAAAAAAGTATCAAACATACCAAGAAAATAACAGATTGAATAGATGCTATCACACAAATAACTCAAGCAATAAATCAAAAGAGGCATACCATAAGGTGGAGCAGGTTGAAGCCGACCAAATGAAGCCAAATTACAATTAGCTCGCCTTCCATCTATGATCGGGTTCGGGTTGGCACAAGCCCTAGTTGCAGATTCAGGGTGCCGAAATGTCACCTAAATCCTCCATAGAAATCCATCATAAAAACCAATATAAGTCACCTGAAACTACGAAAATAAAGGATAAAATCTTTCTCCACTATTTCCAACCAAAACAAAGGACCATATTTGACTCACAAATCCATATCCCTTCGACCTCCCCGTGTACTTGTCAGAGATGACAACGGCCTCAAGAATCTCCCCGAACTGCTCGAAATAGAGCTGCAGCGTCTCGCTTTGCGTCTCCCACGCCAATCCGCCCACGAACACCTTCGTATAGGTGGTATCGCCAAAGAGAGAATTTAAGAAATGAAGCCGAGGGCTTGAGCTCGATCCCGATCCCGATGCCGAGCCAGGCACCTGTGGGTAATATGCCATAGACTTGCACCGCACACAGAAGAGGAACGTATTGAACAGAATATACAAAAAGCAATTTAGAAACTGAGAAATTGAATAACGAACTAGAAAACCCTAGATCATATAAGAGCGACGCATCAGATTTATGTCGTCGGGGGATGATATTGAGGCAAACAGGGTATGGATTTCAAGAAGATCATGAATCATGACAGGCGACGGCCGTAGAGAGATGCGAATTCGATGGAAGTTGAGAGAAGAGAGAGAGGCGAGAGGAGAGAGCAGAGAATGTCAATATAAATTAAATAAGGGTTCCGAAAAACCAAAAAACATCCAAATGCAGGGGGGTTGTTAGCGCTGTTTGATTTGCTGAATTTAGAATGTAAATTAATTTAAATATAGAATTTTATATTTTTTTAATATTTTTTTAAATAAAATAAATATAAATATAAAAAAGAGTGTATTTTAAATATCTTAGATGATGTATTTTGAGTGTATTTGAAATCATTTAAATTTATACGATTTCCAAATATACTACAAATGCACCATCATTGTCACCATCGCCCACCAATACCATCTTATTCCTGCCGAGAAATTATTCTGTATGGACATCAGACACAGTTCAAAGTTTGGAGGCGAACCAGGTGCAACCACATCAGTTGTACCGAGCGAATGGGTGACGTGGCGCATTCTGTTAGTCTCCGGACAACTTTCGGCGTCCGCACAGAATAATTTGTCCCTCCTGCGGGCCAACCCTCCCAAATAACTCCAAAATATTCTCTTATACAACATTTCTTTCACTTTACATTCTTTTTACATTGCATTCCTTTTTCAGGCAACCAAACAGCCGTACGCAGTGGCAGAATCATAATTTTCAAGGGGGACAAACTTATAAGTAAAAGTGTAGATATATCATTTTAGTAACTAATGATTCTTTGTATTTAAATACATAATACATTTTAAAAATATCATCAACATCTTATAAAATAAGAATGATTCTTAAACAAAAATTAGATTGAAGTATGGATGATTTGTTTGTAAAAAAAAAAAAAATCAAAATGATGTAATTGAGTAATCATTCAATTTATATAAAATGTATGTTGGAGTTGCCTTGAATTTGACTCGACCCCTATTTATTCCTATCCTTGATCGTTGTATGCTTCATAGATATGTCGGGGGTCCAAAGGGGCAACACCCCTGGAACTAATTTTGGTTGTTAGGATATTTTTGAATTATTTTTACTATTTCTCTTTCTATGTGGCAATCGCCTAAAACCATAGTATTTTAAAACTTTTAAGGGAGAAATCTCTTATAATAACACCTCTATACAATATGTATAATTTTTCTAGGAGGCCAATCCCTTAAAGTTCATAGTTTTTTTTTTGGGTTTTACATACATACCACTTTATTTTATGCTATTTACATATCTAACACCCAAAACATTAATATTACATGACTACCACCCATAGAACAAATTTGGGTGCATAGAATGAAATATTAAAGTTTATAGGATTGTATGAATGATATAAATGAATTATAGGAGTTGTATATTTGATATTAAAGCTGTATATGGGTGGTAGGTATGTAATATTAATATTTTGGGTGTTAGATATGTAAATAGCATAAAATAAAGTGGTATGTATGTAAATTTCCCTTTTTTTTAGGGGGACAATTGTTTAAAGACTCCTATAAACTACCTAGAAATTCATGTAATAAACAATTTTTTAATTTGCCTCCCCATGACACATAGGGGTTCCGCCCTTGGCCGTACGGTAGATTTACGCAAATTTTCGAGGCTAAGTCACGATTATTTTGATAATTCTATCAGTTATCATAGAAATAATTGCCTCAAATTTCTAGTAAATGCTTATAATATTATACATATAACTAATAAATGTAGATTAGTGTGTAAAATGAATATTTTTAGAGATAATATTGGACCTCGTATTTATAGACATTATTATGGCATGTTTGCCACATATTAGAGATCTAGACACCTTACAAATCTACCTTTCTATATAAAAATTGAGGAACTAATTCATATAATATTCGATCGACGATTACGGCCAATACATACATTATAAAAGCTTAGTCACTAAGGCATTAAGGTATAAACCAACGTGGTACTAGATAACTTTTTTTTTAAAACAATTAGGCCAATTAAAGCAGACTCATACATAAATCACATACACAAGACTCGAACCCAAGACCTCTTAGTTGGTAGCCAAAGCTCCCTACCAACATATCAAATTGAGCTGTGTACTCGATAATATTTTGAGTTTAGTACCACAGAGGTGGACCCCTCTATGTAATTAAATTTTTATAATACATATTAAAAATAAAATACTTAAAAGAAATTAAAAAAAAAAAAAAAAGTAGGACTAGTCCCCCATTAAACAGGCAAGTGGCTATTTTTAATTTTTTTTAATCCAATCGGCCCTCAAGTCGCCCGTTGGATGAGTGAGTGGTTTTATTTATATATTTATTTTTTAGTAAAATGAGTATCCATTTTTTATTAATGGTTTTCTGAATTTATGAATTATTTGAGAAGTTTGAGAAAATATTTTTTAAGAAACATTTAAATTTAATTCTTTATTTAATCTTTCTAGGTAAATATTCCTAAAGAAATATTCCGTTTAAATATTTTTTAAGGACATGATTTAAAAAACCTATGTAATTAATTAATTTTTAGGTAATTTTTTAGATAAATATATAATTAAAAAAAGAATTATATATCAAACACATGATTTTTTTCATATCGTTTAACTGTGTAATTATTGGAGAAGAAAGCACATTGTAATTAAAACATTATTAGATGCCTACTATGTGATATGTGATCCTCTAAATATTAATGTGGGGCCCCCTTTTATAAATAGAGATAAAAAAATTGTCATGTTTGAGACACCGGCTTTTCACTATCATGCATTCAAATGACTTCCATCAGCTATTGAGACTGTGGTTTCTAGTTGATATATCATCAAAAATTTATCTTGATCAAGCATGAATCTCAAGAGAGAATCAAGTTGGAAACTTCAAAAATTAATTGGAGACCATTTGAATTCTGATTTTAGCAAACTTAAAGTCGAATTGAACATCTAGGAAATATGAACCCAACAACACCAAATTCAACCTAGTCCGAGCCCAAATGGGTCTGAATCGAGGACCCGAAACGCTGTTGGAAGGTTTAAACCACAATTTGGATTAACAAACGTCAAACATGACATGCTCATAGTCGAATCGAGCTGCTCGTCGAGATAAATCCAACGAGCCCAAGATCGCAGAATTCCGACATCATCAAGACCTTAAAATGTCTAACGAACGGTCCACGATCAAGGGATTCAACATCAGTCGTCTATCCAAATCACTCCCCATTTGCCCTTGATCCTCCTTTTTTCGGGCCATGTCACTCTAGGAAATCGATAAATAGACTCCTTCTCCCGCTTGAAGAAGGAGGCTCAAGCAAGAAGATGAGAGAAGGAAACAAGAAAGAGAAGGAAGAGATCCCTCCTTGACCACTGTCGGACTTTCACCTGGTAGCCTACCGACGCAGGAGTTCTGCCATAATGCCATCTAACGCCCGAGTTTTAATTATACGCGGACTGATGTAGGACTTCTACTAGACGCCAGACCTCCGCTCGTCTCCGGACTCCTACCCGGCATTGAACTTCTACCTGACGTTGGATGTCCGCCCGTCGTCGGACTTTTGCCGGACTTCTATATGACGCTAGACTTCTGTCCATCGACAGACTTCTACCAAACGTCGGACTTGCGCCATTCATTGGATTCCTATCCGACACTAGACTTCCACTCGTCGTCGGATCCCTATCCAATGTTGGACTTTCGCCCATCGTCGGATTCCTGCCTAACGTCAAACTTCCGCCCGTCACCGAAATTCCTTCGAGCTTCTACCCAACGTCGGACTTCTGCCCGTTTCCCCGTCACCGGACATTCATTGGACTTCTAGGGTTTAGTTAAACTTCTACATGACATCGTCTTTCCGACCTCCATCATTAGACAAAAGTCTTTACGACCTCCGTCGCCAGATAATGGTCTTTATGACCTCCGTCGCCTGCCGACAACAGTCCTTCTTACTTACGTCACCCACCAACTATAGTCCTTTCGACCTCTGTCGCCCACCGACTGTGTCCCTTCCAACTAAGTGAATATGTCTACAGTGACACTTTGTATTCCCACCTTGTAATGTACTTCATATGATGTAAATCAAGCCAAGGCCTTCCCCCTAAGGAAGGGCCTCATTTGTAATCAATTGCAAATACTAGTGGATTCATTCAAACTGGACTAGGCCCCATGATTTTTCCCCATTTTTTTAGGAGGTTTCCACATAATAATCTTGGTGTTTCTTAAGAATGATGCACCCTCTCTTTTTATCTGATTGCGTGTTGGATGTTCGTACAAAGTTAATTGTTAGGTTTTGTTTGAGACAGCTTTTCATTGATTTTAAAGTAGTTTTTTAGTACAAAAATATTTATTTCAATAAAATTTTTTATTAAAAAGCTTTTTTAGGAAGTAGTAATAAAGCTATCCCAAACAAAATCTTTATGCATATTAGATATATAATATCGAAAATGCATCATTTTTACTAGTTAATTATTAAAAAATTTGTACTAATATTTTATTTTAAGAAACAATAAAAAAGTTGTCCGAAACGAAGCCTAAGTCATAATAAGCAATGGTGCTACTATTTTAAGGTCTGGTAGAGAACTAGCAGCATGCCCAGTTGCATCTTTTTAAACTTGCTTGTAATTCACTCACACCCATTAGATTGAGTATCAATCACCTTTCTTTTTTTAATCTTGTATGAACACTATTGTGAGAGAAATTGTGAAATGTAAGTGAAATTTTCAATAGGTTGGGGGGACCTATGGGTGAAGAAGAGTGTGTCACGATCAGTTAACACTAACACTTCGTTGAAGTTTACAACTAAGACTTCGTTTGGGACGGCTTTTTTACTGCTTCTTGAAGCAGCTTTGTAGTACAAAAATTTTAATTTTTGTACTAAAAAGTTGCTTCAAGAAGCAATAAAAAAGCCGTCCCAAACGAAGCCTAAGTCGAATGAAGTGTATCAGTGTTATATGTATCACTGGACATTAGCGTAAGATAAGTTATTATAGGGACTACATGTGAAGGACATAATGACCAACAGAAATTAGACATGAGACTTTCTAACTGACAACAGTTGAAAACTTATAGAAGAAAGAATTATATAGAGTTTGATACTCACCTTGTTGATCATTAAATCCTCTAAATGAGGTGCCATGAGTTTCTATATGAGATGTTAAATCTTGAATTAGACAATGGTGACAAACATAAGTTTAGTGTAGATGATGTCATATTTATCATTATGAGGATAAGATGGAAGATGACTTTATATTAGATGTTTATAACAAACTTAGTACTCAATCGACAAGGAAAAGTAAGATAAATAATTTTTTAAAGAGACTTAACTTATAAGAACTCCAACGATAGTTCAAGCATTACATCTGATACTGCCCCACTCAAACGCAGCTGCAGTCAAAACTATATAAGCTACTCAATAGGACAAAAGTTGAAAATGCTTTCAGAGTTTTATTTTTTATCTAGATTAATATATTCATGATTTTTTTAGATATTTATAGCTTGTTTATCCATAGACATAGACATTTGTATGCCTTTTAATCATTATTGATGTTATGTGATATTAATTGCATGTGATCATTAATGGTATATATATTGCATTATCTTTATTTCCAATGATCTTTGTAGGGAGAAACAATTATGATTATGGATTTGGTAAGAGTCATTGAATTTAATATATATAAAAGAAACAATGGATAAAATATATAACAAGTGAAATAAAAATCTGGTATAATCTCAAAAAATAGTATATACATAGTACAATTAACTCTCACACAGCAAGCAGCCTAGTGTCTATATTGTGAGGTGTATGGTAACACATCAGTGCCTGTGATAATGCTGAGGAGGTCGAATATGTCTCTCTTTTAGTGCATGTTAATCTTCAACATTAACATGTGCATGCTCATTTCAATGGAACTGAAACTATTAACATTTCGTTATTGTTGAAGAAGTAGAAGATCTCCCTCCACAAGAATCCAAAAATCTCCTCCCTTCATTCTCTCAATTGCAGATTTTTTGTTCAACATCTTTAAAAATAATCATCCTCGATAATAAAGATTGTTAATTATTACTTATATGTAGAATGACTAACATATTGTTGCATACTTAAAATATAAGATTAGTTCATTAATTATCAGTCGTGTTTGATCTTAAATGCTTTAGCATGCTAAGGGTAATAAACCAAGATGACTGCTAATATCCTCAAATGAGTCATGAAGAACTCACTAAGCATGAAATTTTAAAGCCTATTGACATATTCTTATCATTTAATAGATTTTGTTTGGTTTTTTTTTTCTTAATCTTGAATACAATGAGTTTCCTATCAAAATCTTGAATCTACGAGCTTCATAAAATAAATCTTTACATATTAGCTAGACAAAGTTATTGATCTAAATGCACATAAGATATTTATTAGTAGAAAATAATGCAATAACGAAGAAGAAGAAGACAATTAAAAACTAAAAGATGAACGTGAGAGATAAGTAAGAGAGGAAGAATGACCGAAGAGATAAAATGAGCACTGATATATATAAGTTGAGAGAGACAGAGACAAAGACAATATTTTCCAACTCAATACTCAATTAATAATCATGAAATTATAATCATATAGCATCTCATATATAATATAAGTCATGATAACTTACATCAATGTTTAGAAAAACAAATCACAAAATTAAAAAAAATAAAAAAATAAAATTACATAGACACCCACTAATGCCAAAAAAAAAAAAAAAAATCTTAAAGAGATCTTATGCAGGGTTCATCTCCTAAAGCCATTATGCTAATTAATATTAATACAAAATCAACAATGCACTCATAGCCACCCCTCAAAAGCCCTTTCCAAAGTTTTCTATTGAAAGGGACACCTATATATCTCATTATCCTTCTAAAGTCAACAATAAATTCACATGAATAATTTTTGTAATTTTCCAATAAAGGGTGGCTCTATTGTAATTTTAACATATACAAATGTCACCTTACATATCATATAACTCACAAATTGATGCTAAAGCTTTCTAATTTTTGCGAAACCCCCCTTTTTTTACCTAACTTGACTCATCATGCAAAATAGGGGCCATATGGGAGAAGACATATTCTCTTTCACTTTGAGAGATGGACCCCACTGTGGACCTTATCCATTCAAATAATTTCTAGTTGTGGCTTTTATTAATAATAAAATAAGTATTATTATTATGATTGATTTTCATGTTGGACCCAAAGTTTGAAAATTATGAAGCAAATGATGTAAGCCTCTTCATTGCTTAATAGGGTGCTCAAATATCTGAAAAAAGTGCTTATATATATATATATATATATATATATATATATATATATATATATATATATATATATATATATATATATATATATATATATATATATGTATGTATGTATGTATGTATGTATATAAATTTTAAAATTCAAAAAATTTTGTACTATAAAGCCTTTTTAGAAAGCAGCAAAGAAACTGTCCCAAACGAAATTTTATATGGTGAAGTTGCAAACATATCTAAAATTCTAATTTATTTATAGATTTAATTTTTAGTTGATTATATTTATTTATATATTACTTTAATATAAAAAATAATATTAAGGTAGACATAAAATCATATATTATTTTAAATAAATTAATATTAGTAATATTTTTAATTAATTAATATTAATAATATATTAATAATTAAGGCCCAAATCGACTCAGGAGTCAACTTGACCAATTATATCCTTATTCTCCATCCTCTCAATTGACAAAAACTAATCTCTATTTCAAATTGCTTTTATAAATGCATTATCTCTTAATATTTTTTAATTATATGATTTTTTTTAATTTGTTTATAAAAATTATTAAATTATTCTAAAATTTAATCAAATTAACTTTCATAATGAAATGAACTCCAAGATTTCAATGGCAAATTTTCTAATGATTTAGGAATAATAATAATCTAATTATTTATCTCCAAAATAATATTGGAGAAGCTTCTTCTCTTCTTCAAGCTTGAATATTGTGACTAACCAAACATGCATCTGATGGGTTAACTAAATAGGGTTTCTTGGTTTCTTGTAGTTGACTGGTTAGCTTTGCTTAATTGCTTTGCCATTATAGGAGCTCTATGGAAAGTTGGCTTAGTAGTATATGAGAAAGAGAAGGGTTAGATTTTGAATGAGGTGAAAGCTTTCTTTGGAGAAGAGAGAAAGAGAGTTCTCAATGGAGTTGGAGTTGGATCAGTCTGCAAGGCAGAGAAGGGGTAAGGATGGTGTGGAGATTGGTGTTGGGGAAGAAGACTCCACATTTCTTTCCAACTCATTGGATAAGCCTCTTCCCATCCTTCTAAAGGTTCTCTTTTTTTTTTTGGGTTGAAAATTTATTACATTATGGTATTCTATATAAAATATATCAATATTTGGGTATCAGAATGGGATGACAGGTTAAGTTCGGGTTCGACTTGAACTGATATGACATGAATACAGTCAATCCAAACATGACCCATTTAATAAACGGGTCAAAAATGTCATGAGCGTGTCTTATTAGCAAACTGAATGGCCTGAACCCGACATGTCAACCCGTTTTAGTTTTAAAAAAATATAACTTAGTAATAATAAAGTTTAAGATATTGATTAAAAATTAGAAGATTATACAAATAAGGAAAAAAATAAAGAAAAATAATATTAAACGTGTCTTCTTTTTTTTTTTTTTCAAAAATGAGTTTACAGATCAACTCGAACCCTTCCTATTTAATAAACAACTTGAAAAATCCAACATGAATCCACCCCGTTTATTAAAAGGCTCAATCTGAGCCTAAATTTTTTAGATCAGATTGACGGATCAAATAATTTGTTGACACCTCTAATCAGGATGAGTTTAATAGTTATTGGATTTGGTTTGAAATTAGTATAATACTAAAATTTATATTACACTAATCTCAAAATTAATCTAATAAATTTGATTATATTCTTCTATATCTCTACTGCATGAAAATATAACATAATCATTATGCATAGATTCAACATATAACAATCAATCAGAAATCTATACACAAATGTGCATAGACTTTTGATTGGCTATTTGTATCTATCTGAATGTTTCTATCAATATGTAAGAAAAATTTCTCAAAAATATCAGATCTCTTATTCAAATTTATTCTTCATATTTGAACATTCAAAGTTTTATATTTTATATTTGCATAAATTTTATTTTTACATAAATATTTAATTTAGATCTACTTTAAATTTTACAATTAAAAATTATGAATATCTATTAAAAATTAATAATATTTTTAAAAAATATTATTTAATGCCTTGCTAAAATTTTTTCTAATTAATAATATTATCAATAAAAAAACCTTTAAAAATTTTGTTCATTTATTAAGATTTAGTTTGGAATAGGTTTTTTAATATTTTTTAAAGCAATTTAATAAAAATAATTCTAGTTTAAAATTTTTTTTATTAAAAAATTACTTTAGAAAAAAATTGCTTTAAAAAATAGTAAAGAAGTTATCCCAAAGAAATCACAAAAGAATATAAATAAAATGGAATCACTTAAATATAAATTTAAATAAGGGTTATTTGTAAAAAATATGTGTTAATTTATTATTGGACAGTTTGCTGACGTGGAATACACGGTTGCCGTGGGATCGGAGAGCCCGATAAGAAAAGCGATGGGCAGTGAGAGGAGCAGGCGGGGCATACTGAAGGGCATATCTGGAAGCGTGGGCCCCGGCGAGATACTGGCTCTAATGGGCCCCTCGGGCAGCGGCAAGACAACTCTTCTCAAAATCCTCGCCGGCCGTTTGGATGCCGGCGGCGATGTCTCCGGCGTCGTCACTTACAACGATACTCCCTACACTCCCGCTCTCAAGCGCAGGTAGGTTATTCACCAGCACTCGTTCGTTCTTTGGTTGTAATGAAAGGAATCTGAGTGAGGATTTTAAGATGGACGTAGGATAAAATTACAAAGTTAAATTGGGAGTGTTTGAGGGCTTGTTGAAGCAGGATCTATTGAAGATTGGCTGGATGAAAGTAGATTTAGACGAATAAAAATTTATGTTGAAAGATTAGAAAGGAAAAAAATAGTCAATGTAAATGGAAGATCAAGGTTCAGGTCAAATCATTTAAGATTCATGTCATGCTTAGGTTAGCTTATGTAACTCAAAAAAATTAAAGTTGGGTTTAGGTTAACCCAAAAATGTTACCTTAACTATTTGATTATTTGTCATGAAAAACTTATTAAAGTATTGTTATTTATGTTAAATCGTTGTGTCCAAATTGGGTAATCATGCCCATTTTGGTCAAGTAAATACTAACCTCTAAAAAATTTAATATTTTTTCATATTATATTGAATTGGGTTTGTGTTCGATTGTGTTGAGTGTGGGGTGAGATTTTTTACCAGTTTAATAAATGAGTTGGGTTTGGCTTAGTTATATTTATGTTGGGTCATTTTCAAGTTGGACCCAAACAACCCAAATTGACACCATACTAAACAAGAATGCATGAAATATGATTATTGGGTCATAGATGGTACTTTTGTTGTTGTTTACATTGATGGTGATGATATTGTTGATATAGGAAAAAATGACTCACACCTTCAAGATAAAGAATGTTAATTTAATTGGTTTTATCAGGTCCATCTACTACAGCATATGCATTGTCATACAAGTATTGATATAGTGACATTTTTTTTTTATGTTAGGATCACAAATTAGTCATTTCATTAAAATTTTACTCATAAATTATCATTTGTTATTTTTATATTATTAAGGTGTGATGTTGATGATTGCAAAACCAAACTTTAGAAGTAATTATATATATACATATTTAAGTTATGATTTAACATTAATTGTGCATGAGCTTGTTAGTGCAGCTTTGTAGCACTTTCTTTCAACAAAAACAACAACAACCACCACCCTTTATCCCGCTATGTGAGGTCAGAGACATTTAATCACTTTTACCCATCGTGTTTGATTAAGTGTCAAATTAAATTTGATAAAAATATGTCAGCTCTAATATATATACTCTCATAATAGGTCATTCGAAGTCTTTTTAGGTCTACATCCACCTTTCTTAACATAGGTCAACTCTAATACATCTAATGTCCTACTAGGGTCATCGGAAGGCCGGTGTATTATGTGACCAAACTATTGAAGGTGACTCTCTCTAATCTTATCTGCCATTGAAGCTACTCTAACCTTTCCACGTATATCCTTGTTTCACATTATGTCTCTAAGCGTAAAGCCACTCATCTACACATTCATAAACCAAACAAATAAATACCACTTTTCTCTTGCATTAAGTATATTGCACAATGAAAACAAAAAATTCACTTAAAAGTAATGGGTTTCATGTAGAAATTAGAGCTTTAAGCTAAAAAATAACTTCAACCAAATCATAGAGAATTCATTTGTAATACATATTTCACCGATGTGATTTGGCAAAGCTTTAATTTTTTGGGTAAAATATATTCTTTTGTTGTGGGATCTCATTTTCAATGAAGAGGATGATGAGATTTGAATGTAAAAGATGAGGATTCATGCCAAAAAAAAGCTTTTTCAAACTAGCTGATTTCCCCCATCTACAAAAAACTTTATGGATATTAATTTAGATATAACTTTATTTTAAATATTGTTGACATTAATTCCAAAACACTGGCATAAGTCAAGGTTTGAGGTCTTTGGCCTAATCTATAATCTATAGATCTATAAAGGGTTTGTATCAATTCACCTTAGAATGGCTATGGGCCAATAATTTATTGAATAAGCTAATAACCCCTTAGTGTCATCAAATGGAAAAACATCTAACTCCTTAATAAAAATCCCTTAAGTCTGTTGCTTATAGCCAAGCATAGTCATGCATGGTGTCACAAATATCCATACATGTTCATATGATTGGGGCTGCCAAAATAAAATAAAAGTCAACATCCACCAGAATTTATTCTATACCCTCTAGTCTCATATCATTAAGAAGACTAAAGGGGAGAGGTAGTATTTTAATGGCTATAAAGGGAGTAGGAAAGTGAGAAAGAAACTTGTATAAAGCTTACAATTTAATCATCCTAGAAGGATAATCAGATAAATTGAGATAGTGCATCTCATCTTCACACATTTGAGCCTTGGTGTTGTCTGGCTCATGAGTTTGCATTTTATTCCCCTACAGAGCTAAGACCTATAGAAACTACCCACTTATGTACATATTTTATAGCACTGTGGTGAGGCACTCAATCTTTTTATCTTAGTAATTTTATTTTACAAGCACTTTCTCACAAGACCAAGGCACGTACTTTTTAGCATGATGGGGAGATTATGTCTCTACATTCGTGAAGCCCTCATGCACATCCTTCATGGATATGGGGCTCACTTTGTTCGCAGTGTCTAATGCATAGCTTTGTACAAACCTTTTTTGCTTGATGAGTTCTCGTCAACCCTCTCATAAAGGTGATGCAAAAGTCCTTCAAAAATTTTTCTTATGAAATATAGAGTTGGACAAAAGTCACCTAACTCATCGACACATTGCTGAAATGTTATTGAGATGAACATTGGTTGATGTGGATGTCAGTATAAATGAGCAAATTCATAAATGAACACAAATAATGCATATAAGAATGCATTGTTTAATGGACTGTAATTTATTATGTGGAGTCGAGAGATGTGATTTGTCTACTAAAAATGCTAAGAGAAAAAAAGTGTAGAGGGTGAAGAGTATTGGCCTACCTTGTGGAGAGACCACATCTCAGCATTGCATAGAGGATGCATCGAAATTAAGATGACATCCCATGGAGAGAGGTTAGTGACAAAGGATTGAATAGGAATTTGAAAAGGGCCATATTAAAGAGGGTGAAGAGGGGTTGATAATATCGCCATTGTGGATGGGTTAATGGGAGGAGCTAGTTAGAAGAAATTCCTATGACTAGTCTTCGTGAAGAAGGTCCTATAGACACTAGGAAAATAGTGTGAAGAAGAAGAGAGTGGTATTCAAAGGCCAAGTGTATGTGATTCAAGTTTATAAACTATTTTCAATGTGTCATGTGGTAGGTATCCGCTACAATAATTGCAAAGTGTGCAAGGTACGAAGAAGGTTCACTGGCCAAAACCAACAAGGATTGTTGACCACTAGGATACATTGAATCCGATTGGCTTGAGGATATCAGGCAATAACTTTGGGTGGTGATCTCTGAATGTTGTCCTAGGCAAAAGATCCTTAAGAGTAAGGCAGTAATATGTTTGGAGTCAGCCTTGGGCCAATTCGATAGATTCAATTGGTCTCAAGGAATTGATTTGGAGGCTGCCCCTATGACTCTGATTTTGACAATAGTTTATCATATGTGCTCTCTAATTTGGGTACAAAAAGCAAGTATTTAGGATCAATGATCCTTTTCTTGGTTAGAATCGGGTGATCTAGACTTAAAATAAGATTAAAAAAATCATTATTTAAGCCTAGATAAAAGGATTGTTAAGGTTTATGGAAACTCCTTAACTTAATTTTCAACAATTAAATCTAAAAAGATATTTTAATGTGTTTTGGCTGAACTAGGTTAATTTAGAGAGAATAAGACCAAATTTCTTCTTTTTACCGCCCCTTAGTAAAATGAAAGCTTGCAATTTCGAATAGATCTTCCATCGAATCATCTTGCTTACTCTTGTTTAAATCAAATGATGGAGAATTGAACTTCGTAAATCAATAAAATTTTTGGTTAAAACTAATAATAGTGATGATGATGTTGCATGTTTTGGCTTAGGCCGTGAAAACACTGTCATTTGTCTTTGGCCAAAGTTAGCTTGATTGGTTCTAAGTTTTTCACTGCGATTTGCCTTCTATTTCTTCCTTTTGTTCCCTTTTTTATTTGTCCTTTACTCCTCTATAATACTCTTATCTACACTATATATGTACTCATAGGTAATGCTTTCTACTTGAATTGCACAACACAGGATTGGATTTGTAACACAAGATGACGTGCTCTTTCCCCAGCTAACAGTGGAGGAAACCCTAGTATTTGCTGCTTTCTTGAGGCTCCCAAAGAACATGACAAGGCAGCACAAGTACTCAAAGGCAGATGCCATCATCAAGCAACTTAGCTTGGAGAGGTGATCGTAACCTTTTTATTTTCTTACATCAAGTTCAGGATTGGTATGAACATTGGATCTTCACTTAGGAAATGAATGGAACTTGAAACTTGTAACCAAATTCTAGGGAGATGCCAAACTTATAGGTTAATACACAGTAACCTCGAAATGTAAGCAATATTGGTTGCTTTACATATAATAATCTTTTTATATAATTTTTTTAAGTAAAATTTATTTTGAATGGTTAATATGGAAATAAATAAAAAGAATAAACACCGTAATCTTAATTGCATGAAAAAAGATATTTTGTCGAAGTTAGAATGTCTGACTAAGAGAGACTAGGAATTAGAGAATAACAAAAAAATTCTCTAATGCGAAAAATAGAGGCAACAAAAGGCTAAGATCAGCCGAAGAAGCTAAAATCTTTGGAGATATCCGAAAGAACTCAGTGATAATATATTTGGAGATTATCAAAAGAATTCTACTTATGTAGACTGCTAAACAAATTAGCTACAATTACATTCTGGAGAAATTAACGTGTATCATTTCATTCAGTCTCTTTGATCTCACACAAAAGGTTCTAATACCATGTCAACCAGACTCCTTCCCCTCACACAAAAGGTTATGATATCATATTGATTTGACTGCTTGCTCTCACACATAGATTTTTCATCATCATAGAAAAAATAACAAACACAAGCTTCGTTTGAGACAGCTTTCTTACTGCTTCTTAAAATAGTTTTTTAGTACAAAAATTTTTCATAATAAAAGATAATATTTAAGTAATTTCAGCAAGCAAATCTTGACTAACTGAGAATCTATAATTATATTCCTAAAGTTCAAATATTTACAACTATACTGGTTAATGCACAGATTATAGAGCCTTTATGAATATAACAGTTATTACGTTAGCTGATACACAAAATGAACAGAGACCTTTATGGCTCTATGTCTTCGACAGATGGATTATTGTGTCAAATATTTCTATTAGATGTTCTGTCCAAATTTTCCCAAAAAAAAAAGATGTTCTGTCCATGATAATATAAAAAAATACATAGACAAAACACGCATAACTCTTGTGTATTCTTGCCACAGGTGTCGTCATACTAAAGTTGGGGGAACATTTGTTAGAGGAATATCAGGTGGAGAGAGAAAACGAACTAGCATTGGGTATGAAATCCTTGTTGATCCCTCCCTCTTATTCTTAGATGAACCAACCTCAGGCCTTGATTCCGCTTCTGCAAATAAGCTCCTTCTAGTTCTACAGAGCCTTGCCAAAGTAAGTTCAAAATATTGCAACTTTTTTTCTTTTTGATTTCATTTGGTTGGGTATTTTAAGTGCTTTGCGCCAACAAATGTCTGACAATTAATTTGCTTTGAAAAAACTGCTTTTAGAATGAGTTTTTGCAACTACATAAAATGACTTTCTGAATACAGCATCTCAACCTCTCTTTTACAAGAAGGAAGAAATTCAATCAAACCCGTTAAACCACAAATGTATTGTTAATCGAAAATTTACTCGAATTGAATTGCAGGCTGGTAGAACAATCATTACTACCATTCATCAGCCTTCAAGCCGGATATTTTACATGTTCGACAAACTTTTGCTTATATCAGATGGATACCCTATATACCATGGCAAGGCATGTGACTCTGTGTGGTACTTCTCTTCACTAGGATTTGTACCTGAGATTGCCATGAACCCTGCAGAGTTCTTATTAGATCTTGCAACTGGTCAAGTTAACGATATCAAGATACCCGAAGATCTTAGAAAATCGCTGAATCCACAAGATTTTGAGACAGAAGTCATTAAGGTGACAAATCTACCTTGAGAAAGTATAGCTAACTCTGGATATGTTGGAGTTTATTAAAAATCTTGTTATTGCTACCAAATTTTGTTGTAAATTGCCGTACTATTACCAGAGCTTATTATGAAACTCTAGCACACAAATTGGTTATTACTCTAATGATAATTCTAAGGTTGCACATTAAAGCAGTCTTTATTTATAAAATAAGGTAAACTACTTAGGAATTTCGAGAATGAAAATTCTCTTAAGATGGGCAGATTGTAACTCCCTGGGTGCTCTTGAAATTACCATTTCTTTTTGGAAAGAGATTAAACTATGGGTAATTTTATGCAATTCTCCCATCTACATTTACTACTGTTAGGCAGGAATCAAATTAAAGTTGATTTATTACGAAGTTAAAGCTAACATTTTGTTTTGATGAATGAAACAGTTTCTACAATTAAAGTATAAATCAGATATAGAAACCAGCAAGAGAGAAGAGAGTCAGCAGAACAGCACCATACCAAAGCAGCTGAGTATGGCAATTTTAGTAAAGAAGGATTGGACAATAGGATGGATTGAGCAGTTCTTGATAATATCCAAGAGAACATTCAGGAAAAGAAGCATGGACTATTTGGACAAGTTGAGACTTTTACAGACAGTTGGAGTTGCAGTTCTTCTTGGCCTTCTATGGTGGAAATCTAAAATAGGAAGTGAGGCGCAACTCAGAGATCAGGTATCATATACTCTGCTGGGAACTTTATATGAAGTAAAATGTATATATGCATAGCAACCTTTTTGTGCCTGGATTTGTGGTGGCACCGACCAAATTTATTCATTTTGAGTAAAATTTATTCATTCTCTACTCATAATGAATAAATTTTTTCATGGCTTAGAATCAGTTTAACTTATGTTGGAATGTTTAATACATAATGCACATGGTATTATTTCCACAAATTTTTGCCGGTTAGAACTTGCTTGAAAGTAAATAGCATATTATAAATGTGATTACATCTGATTTTTCACATAAAAAAGAGAACAAATATGACTAAATAAAAAACAACATTGAAATGTGTTTAATAAAACATATTATATATAGTCATATAGTTATATATTTGTTTTAGCTTATTCAAATTAAATTTTCAGAAATCCAACCTAGGTCTAAATAGGCAAAAAAAATTGAGCCAAAATCCGGCTCATGTCTCAACTCACTTATGAAAAAAATGACTCAAATTTTGAGCGAGTTTGAACTAAATTTGCACCCCTAATCTGGCTCAAGGTAAAACTGATTTAGAACTACTGCATTTGTTTGACACAGCATCAACATTAAATCTTTATCCCACTTCATGGGGTCGGCTACATGAATGATTTTTCATCATTTTGTCTTGTTAAAAGTCAAATTCTCATTTAAATCTAATAAAGAAAGATCATTTCTAATATTTTATAACCAAGTCTTTTTAGGTCTACCTTTACTTTTCTTTACATAAGTCAAATCTAATACCTCAACTTTCCTAACCGGGTCATCGGAAGGCCTGTATTTGTTTGACACTTCATTGTGTTGTTTGCTAGTCTAACCCTGCATTCATTGTGCATTACTAATTGAATTCTTACTAAATGCTGCAACTAGAAACTTGCACAAGAGTGGGATTTGAGCAGAAGATTTTTTCTTTTAATTTTTGTAGGTTGGGCTAATGTTCTACCTATGCATATTTTGGACATCTTCTGCTTTATTTGGAGCAGTATATGTATTTCCATTTGAGAAGGCTTATTTGGTGAAGGAAAAAAAAGCAGATATGTATAAACTAAGTGTGTACTATGTTTCCAGCACTCTCTGCGACATGATAGCCCATATTTTCTATCCTACCATTTTTCTTCTCATTTTGTACTTCATGGTGGATTTGAGAAGATCAGCATCTCATTTTTTCCTGACGCTGTTTGCTATATTGTTAATTGTTGTCACAAGCCAGGTAAATTGCGAGTATCCTTTTGCCTTCTTCTTACTATTTAGATTGTTAAGGAATAATTAAAGAATCATTTTAATAAATAAAAAATATATGAATTTCTTATGATGTGTAACTTGGAAAAAAATAACTTAAATGTTTTAAATATATTTTATTTTAAGCGGAAAATGGAACCAAAATTCTCAAATTTTTTATATTTGCCTGTCTTTAGGGAACAGGAGAACTATTCGGAGCAGCTACTCTAAATGTAAAAAGAGCAGGATTTATGGCCTCTTTGGTGCTAATGTTGTTTCTGCTCACTGGAGGCTATTATGTTCAGGTATTGATAATTGCATTTCTGCTTTCTTTTTGTAACTAGAAGCAATATATAGGCAATTGTCTTGTGTTTCTTTATTTCTTATATTACAAAGAGGCATTTTTTAATTACTAGACTTAACTAGATAATTAGGTGATGCAAAGGGTTAAGAGTTTATTCTCATCAGTAGCCATATTCCAAATATTTGGGACCTGCTTTTGATTCATTTTCATTCTCTCTTATGTCATAGCAAAATGTTCCATGAGACGCTAAATCAAATTTATATGATTTTTTTCACAACCTATATGTTAGTTATATTTGATCTATTTATTTCTTTATAAACCTTCAACATTAGCTCAAGCTACTTGATTTATTAGTTCATTTTCTCTCTCTCTCATTATACATATCCGATTATTAAGACTTCGTTTGGGTTGACTTTTTTACTACTTTCTAAAGCAGTTTTCTAGTACAAAAGTTTTAAATTAAAATTTTTGCACTTAAAATGCTGCTTTAAGAAGCAGTAAGAAAGTAATCTCAAATGAAGCTATAATTTCAATAGATATTATTTGAACCGCCTCTATTATAACTATTTCTTAATTAATTTTCTTAAATTTTCCTTAATCATTTTAAAGCTCTCATTATTGTCATACTCAATTGTTCAATCAATGACATCTTTATTGTCTAATGTGATTCATACAACAAAGCTGATTATATTTTTATATTTTCTTTCTTTCTTTAGTCTCAATAACATACTTATTTTACATAATATCAGAAAAATATACAGTCTTAACTCTTAAAATTATATCTTCATCTATATCCCTTTTCTGCAATTTAATAACTTCATTATGCATAAGTCATGATTAAAACTTACACTTTCACTTGATTGTTTGGAAGAACTTTATCAAGTACTATTTTCATGATAAGAAAAGTAGTTGAGGAAAAATAATGTCTATTTGTAGGACATTTTTTCATCGTCTTTTTTAATTTTTACCTTTAAAAAGCTATTTATGAATAAGCGTTTTTGAAACTATGATTAGGGCTTCGTTTGAGATAGTTTTCTTACTACGTCTTAAAGCAAGTTTCTAGTACAAAAATTTTAATTTTTGTACTAGAAAATTATTTTAAGAAACAATAAAAAAGCCATCCCAAACGAAGCCTAAGAAAATAGTTTTCTAAAAGCAAAAACATAAAAACTTAAGCTTTGTTTGTGACAGCTTTTTTATTGCTTCTTGAAACAGCTTTTCAGTACAAAAAATTTAATTTTTTAACTAAAAAGCTGCTTCAAGAAACAGTAAAAAAGCCATCCCAAACGAAGCCTTAGGCTTCTTCGTTTGGGACAACTTTCTTAATGCTTTCAAAAGCAACTTTTTAATATAAAAATTTCTAGCACAAGAAATTTTTGCACTAAAAAGCAAATTTTGGCCCAAATAAACTCTTAATGTGTTTATTGAATGATTTGAAACACTTAATTAAAATCTCATACATCTGTAAAATTTTTTTTGAACAGCACCTACCCAGATTCATGAGGTGGATGAAGCAGGTATCTTTCATGCATCATGGATTCAGACTTCTTCTGAAAGTACAGTATTCAGGAAATCTCCTCTATGATTGCCAAAGCAGAGGAGGATGCCGAAGTCTTCAAAGTTCACCATCATTCGACACAATAAATCTGTACAGTCAATGGAATGAAATATGGATTCTTGCAGCTATGGCTCTGATTTATAGATTATTAGCATATTTTTGTCTTCGTTGGAGAATTAATGCTTCTTCAATCTGATGATTGTTGAAATATGACTGTTTTGATATGAAAATGGTATATGTTGTCATCATTTGCATTTTATTGGTGGGAATGGAAATATATTTTATTTTATTGTTTTATATTATGGGTTTGAGTCCCATCTAAGGCTTCGTTTGGGACGGCTTTCCTCTTGCTTTCTAAAACAATTTTCTAGTACAAAAATTTCTTGAATTTGAATTTTTTGTACTAAAAAACCGTTTTAGCAAGCAATATGAAAGTTGTCCCAAACGAAGCCTAAGTATGTCAATAAATGACACGATCCATCAATATGGGTTCGATTTGAAAAATCAGGATTTGGGTTAACCAGTTTAATAAATGAGCTGGATTTCAGAATTAAGACTTGTTTATTAAACTGGTTGGAATTTGAGTTGACCCGTGAACCCAATGTGACCTAAAAGTGTCATGTTTAATATTATTTTCCTCAAAATTTTTTTGCTTGTTGGTAATTGGTATAATCTTCTTATATTTTTATCAATTAACTGAAAATCTATAGTTGATAAGTAAAATAATGATAATCTTTTTTAATCAAAATGCGTTATCGAGTTATTCAGGTGCTAGCGGTTTAGGTTCACTTTTTATACTCGCTAATTAAAATGGTTGGGTATGATTTGATAAGATTCGAGTAGGGTCAATTTTGGGTGACCTGTTAACATGTTTTAAAAACCTAATCCTAATTTAATTGATAAATAATTTTCTTAACAATCCTAATCAAAAAATAAGAAATTTTTTTATTTGGTTACCATTGTGATTCACATGCCTCTAAAGAGGAAATAAAAATTTATTTTATTCGATTATGAGGAAAAAGTGATTTATTTTCTTGTCAACTAAATAAATGGATAAAAATCAATTTCATTTTTTTTTTTTCCTTTTTCTCTCATTTCCTCCCTTCATATCCTCAAATCAAACAAAGCCAAGACTTTAATTGATTTTAAGAAGTAAGGGATAAAATAAGGAGAAAATGATAGAAAAACTTGTAAAGAAAGGGAATTGAAACATCTGCTTATTCATTAGCATGATTTTTGGAACTTTTTTTATTTAATTTGGAGTAAATTAAAATTATAAAGAATATTTTAAAGGCTTTTTGTCTAAATAAAAATACTATAGGGATATTAGTTCATAATCACACATTAAGAGGGATAAAATATTTTTTTAATCAATTTATTTTGAAAGAACTTTGCTTAAACAAAAAGAAATGTGACTATTTGTGGGCCACATTCTACATCATTTTATGAATAAAAAGTTTCATTTATAAAATAAAGCATTGCTTAAACTAAAAGAAGACTTCAATAATAATTTGCCTCAGGAGAAGATATTTGATCTTGACAGCTTCCTACCAAATAAAATAAATAAATGCTCAAGGTAAAGAATGCACCTCTCCTGTAAATGTAATAAATGTGAACTATTTGTAGTTTTTTTTTTTAGAGATTTTTTTTCTAAATAAAATAAACTTATAAACAAATTAGATACGGAAGACTCAAATCCAAAATCTCTGAGTTGATAATCAAAGCTCCCAACCAACAAATCAATGTGAGCTGCATAATGTGGCTATTTGTGACTCAAACAATTTTAGATGTAAGGAATCCAAATAAAAAATATTTCATTTGTAAAATCATCAAGTAAAAGATATGCAAACAAAGTTACAATTTGTGTTGCTTCTAATGAGTTTGCAAATTGTCAAATTATTCTGAGTCATCAAACTATAAAAATTATCGATATTTTGATGGTTAATGACAACTTTTCTGTGTATATTTGATTGATTAATATGAAAACTATCTTTAACGAAGAGAAATTTGATTTTATATGTCTCGTAATACACTAATACTTACAATTGGAAAAAAAGAGAATGTTATATATTTATTTGGAGATATATAAACTAAACTCGTAAGGCATAATCCTAATGATAATGCAAATATTTGACTAAGTAAATTGGGGTTCATTTGGGATGGCTTACTTACTACTTCTTAAAGTAGTTTTTTAGTTGAAAAATTAAAAATTTTGTACTGAAAAGTTGCTTTAAAAAGCTGTAAAAAAAATGATCTCAAATGAAACTTAAATATCTCCCTTATAAGTGGCATCATCATCCTCCAATCAACATCTCTTTTTGAGAATTTGGCTTCGACTGATCCCTCAGCTATAAAGCTTGAATTGAGATTCATCTCACCTTTCAAAAAGGTTTGCTCCTTTGGAGAGTGACTGACCTAAGTCATGATATAAAAAAGGCCAAAAAAAAAAAGAATCCTATGTAAATAAATAAATAATGTCCAATTATTGGCTTTAAACATGAGAGCAAAAGTAGGTTTGAAGAATGATAAAAAAAAGATGCATATCTATAATATAAATTTTAAAATTTATTCAAATTTTTATGAACATGATTGTAACACTGTTTAATGTAATTTTATTAGATGTAAAAGCATCTAAGTTTGTAATAATATGTCAAATAATTTTGTTGAATGCAATGTTACTGATTCATTATATTTCATGTAACTCTTAGAGTGTTAAAGGATTCATGCCATGATTATTTGACAAATGTTATACTTGTTGGCGACTACTTAACGCAAGCCTCTACTTTTCTCACATATCTTTTGTTGAATGTAATGTTACTCAAGGATCAACCTTAAGCCATATCTTTTTGCTTTAGTCATGCATGGATGTTCTTACTAGACATTTGCAAGAGGTTGTACCGTGGTGCATGTCTTTTTTGCTGATGATATTCTTCTTGTTGATAAGACAAGAGAGGGAGTTGAAGGTAAACTTGCGTTATGAAGGTCAACCTTGGAGTCTAAAGGCTTTCGTTTAAGTAGATCTAAAATTGAATATATGGAGTGTAATTTTAGTAATAATAAATATAGAGGGGGGATTGTGACTTTTGAAGATCAAGTCATTAATAAGAGTATACGTTTTTGATATTTTGGGCCTATTGTTCTGTTTGGTCACATAAAACGACGATCTTACGATGACCCGGTTAGGAAAGCAGATGCATTAGATTTGACTTATATTAAGAAAGGTAGAGATAGACCTAAAAAGATTTAGTTAGAAAATATTAGAAATGACATTTCATTATTAGATTTAAATGAGAATTTAACTCTTAACATGACATAATAGAGAAAAATGACTCATGTACCAATCCCCACATAGTAGGATAAAGACTTGTTGTTGTTGTCGTCTTAGAGTAATGTTGTTAAGTGCTACTAATTCTTAGAGTAATGTAGGTAAAAGTTCTATTAATTCTTGGAGGAACATCATTAAGAATTATAGTGGCAAATTATTTATTTTATGTAATGCTTGTCACTTTGATGGTTGGCAGCATATGTTAAATACTAAATGATTCAAATTCTTTGAAACATGTCAACTATATGAGTTTCGTTTTTTTAACAAGGTTTGAATATGGTTCGATCATAATATAATCTCGTTAAACAAATTTAAACCCTATTTGATCGTTCGAATCATGATTGAACACTTGTTTGAACTTATTTGAACTCCATTTGAACTATGTTGATTCTCATTTGAACATTTTTCAATAGTGATATGGAATTATTTCATTTGAATTATTTTGTTATGCATAATAAAAATTCAAATGAGTTATAAAAAGTCCACCACATTAGAGAATAACTACCGAAAGCATTGCAAAAAAATTGATAATGTATATTTCATGATTACTTAAGGTTATTAAATCTACATCAAAATTTAGTACACATTTGCACACATGAGATTCAATATACAAATATACACCATAAAATGCTATAAAAATATGATAGACAACTTCAAGCTTAATAGTAAATTATATTATATATTTTATGATTAATGAAACTATTAGACCTATTAAATACTAAAATCAAGAGTTATCAGCAATATCATCAAAAACTTTTTGGAGTTATGATATTTTTTTAACCCAAAATGCCCAAATAGTTTGCATTTGAATCCTTATTAAATACTTCATATATCAGTATATGATATCAACAACCAACTAGGTGCAAGTTTTTACTATTTCTCACTCACTTTCTTTTTTTGAAATGATGTTACAAAAAAATATAAGAAATTTATAACTAATAGGGAGTACTATCAAATTTTAACTCTGCATATAATATTGACTTCATAAGTCGCCCACAAAGGTTAGTATAACTCTTATTTAACTTGTAAAATATGCATTCAACAAAAACAATTTTTTTTTTCTAATTTTGATCTAAGTCATTAATATCTCAATTTTTTAGCTTGAAGTTTAGTGGACTTCAAGTAGAAAATTGAGGATTGACTTTAAGATTGAATTTTTTGAAAATTCACTAAGTAAGCTGAATTGTTGAGTTAAATCTTTTGAATATATCAAAATCTTCGAGATGAGTCACTCCAATATGGCAAATTATCAAAAAATTTAATGTAAGTTTCGGTGTGTTTTGAATTGATAAAATTATTGTGATGAATTGCTTAAGTATAGCAAATTGTTGAATTTTTTTGGGGATTAAATTCCCTAGTGACTAGTTTCTTGAGCTTCATTTAGACATAATAGATTGTGTGAGCTTTTATATTAAAAGTTCTTGCAATTATGGTATTCTTATTTAAGAAAGCAAAAAAATAAATTAGGTTTTTTTTTTTAAATTTAATTTATTGAAAGTATAGTTTGTAAAATCTTTAGAGCAATTTACTTTCAAGGATAATATATGTTCAAGTCATCTCTTCTTTGAGTTTTTAGAAGGTCCTTCTCGGTGAAGGCTAGAAGTTGATATGCTTGAAGGTTGATTTAATGAATGTGTTCCGTGAAGCTTAGGGTTTTGCTCAATCTAGCAACACTTATAAGTTGCCAAATTTCTTTTTTCTTATCCATGTGGAGCTTTGTGGGAAAAAGAGGAAGGTCATCGAGACTTAGGGGTTGTTTGGAAATGGGATTTATGTCCGATTTGAGCGGGATTTATGCTGAATCCTGCCAAACAGGATTTATGGCACCGTTGGAAGTTACGGCGAAATAAATCTTCTATCTCATTGTTTTTTACGATAAATCCAAGATATACTAAATCTTGTAGCTTGACAGATTTAAGATTCCTGGGCATGGGAGAGGGGGAGAGCAGATAGTGGAACCTGACTTCCAGTGCCGATTACATTGCCGAACAACTCTATAGGATTTAACCCTTATGTTATCAAACAATTTTCATGATTTACTAAATTCAGATTTACATGATTTAGTAAATCCTACTTGTTTCCAAACAACCCCATATTCAAAGTTTAGGATAGCATATAATGAATTGGATGAAATGGGATGAAATGGGCATATAAGAGGAGGGAAATCAAATTCTCTCTCATTTTAATATTTTTCATTAACTACACTCATTGAGATTGATCATGGATCTAGAGAATAAGGTACGGAGCTAGCTAAGAGGCTCTGGCATGGGCTTGAGATAGATATAATGGATTTTGATAGTTATCTAATAGGATTTATAATAAATGCCCTTTGAGCACCTTGGCATTCTTTGGTTTGCTCCCATGAGTGGTAAACTAGTCTAACATGGCTAATATGGGCTATATTAGATCCAAAGTAAGTTAAAGTGATAAGTATTGACATCTATTTGGAGCCCAGGCAAAAAAAAAGAAAAAAGAAAAAGAGATGCATTAAACTCAATTGGATCAAATATGGGATTTGGTTCAAGTTTAGTTTAATCAAATTATGGTGATTCCATTTTACCTAAGAAATGGTATGATGTACTTTTAAATAATTAGGCTAAGGCCACTTTTTGCTCTCTTTGGCCATGTAAGTCCAAGTGGCCCAAAAGGGTCACAATGGGTCAACTTGTGTTCACTTGGACTAAGTGCATTAATGGATCCAACTGAGGCTTGATCTATGCTTTTTATGGCTAATAGAGATTCAATATAATGGAGCTTAGGTGTCAAGTTAATTTTAATGATCTTAATCGCTCTCAATTATTTTAAATATATTGTTTCAAAGTTAGACCCAAGAAACCATGTGATTAATATAAAGCTTTGTTTCTACTCATATGGCTATTAAATTAGGGATCAAATATAAGTAATTTGATAGCCAATTTGGTTTAATAAGTCCAATTGTGCCTAAATGGGTCAATTAGTCAACTAGGTTTAGTTGGGTAAACTACGAGGCTAGTTTAGGGTAATGGTTAATTTGCATGGATTTGGCTAAATCATGATTTAAGGGAGAATCTAAATCAACTAGGAAGAAAAAGTGGGCCAATTCACTCAAGGGTTAATCCTCTAACTTGGTCCATTTAAAATTTAAGCTAGTTGAATTTGGCTTGATTCTAGTTCTAGTGCTAGCTTTGGGTCATAATATTGAAGAGGGGTAATTTGGGCTAAATCCGACTTATAAGGTTCAATGGTAGGTTAGAAGCTAACATACTTTAAAAAGGAGATGATCAATAATAGGAATCAAATTCTTACATCTTGAATCTCATAATCAACTAAGCCTCCGTAATTTGGATGGAGAAAACATTTATTGTATGAGGTTGATGCTTTACAATATGGTGAGAGAGAATAGTTTGAACGATACTCCTCTTGAGCAGAGAAGGCTCGTCATCTCAGGTAAAGCTAGAGTGGTAGCTCTTGGTGTTAGGTGGCATTGACATATATGAGAGATATGTGATTTTAGTTATTGAGGGAAGTGGGGAATAAAAGTAACTTAAGAAATGTGCTAAGTGTCACAACCCAATCCTATATAACTCATAGATAGAATATGTTATATCATGTTGGATGGTGATAGATCAAACCCAATATCTAATTTGGATGAACTTTCAAATTTCTTTAATTATTAACAAACAACATAGCTACTACTGAACTTCCAATAAATAAAAAATATACTTGTCCACAATTTTCCTTTCATTCATTTTTAAAATGTATTCATAATAAAATCTCTAAAATCCTGTTGAAGGCTACAAATATAAGCAAAACAGAACAAAAATAATCATGACTATATAAAATTGATAAACCAGTAGATATATCTATATAGACTCAGATAAATAGATTGTAACATATTTTCTATCTTCTTAGTTATCACTAGAGCTACTAACTATCCATTAATTTTAATAATTCTAACAAAACCCACTGCAACTTAATTTCATCAAAATATTTCTATATTCATTCTTTTAAAATTCAATTTACAATAGTCAGGAGATCATTCAATATATTTATTTAGCTTTTAGCTCCTAACTACAAAAATTAAAATAAAATACATAATAAAATAAAACATGAAAAATTCATGTTATGATCAACCTCATCCTTGCCTCGACTTGAAAATAAATTAAATCAACATGAAAAATGCAGGCTCTGATCATCTTTCGCCGCCGACTTGCACCTCGCCGCCGTGGATTGCCCTAATACGATACGAAGACGTTTCCGGTGGAAGGTTTGCGCCGACATTTCTGGCTGATATTACGAAGTATAGATCATTGGTGACAGGTCGGCAAATTTATACGGCGGATTATCCGATGGTATTGTTGGCATATATTTCCTCCGGAAATGCCGGCAGACTATATGTCAGAATTCGAAACCAAAAACAACATCGTTTTCCTCAATTTTTTCGCCGGAACACCCCCCGAAACATTTTTCGATGAAAATATTTCATCGGTTTAGTGTTTTCCGATTGCGTGAATTAGCGTCGAATCATTTTGCACCGAAAATATGCCGGAAAGTATATATTTCCGACGTATTTGCATTGTTACCAACAGATTTTGTCCGCCGGTAACAAAGCATTTTCATGTAGTGTGAAATTTATTTAGATGAGCATGTCAATAAGTTTTTTTTTTCATTATCATAGAATTTATCTTCTTATAATTAAAAATAAGAATAAAAAAATTAAAACCTATAATGCCAATTTCAAGCTAAAATGAAAAAGCTTGAGGGTATTTTTAAAGTCAATATTTTGTGCCACAGCATATAAAAAATCCTGGTTCCACTATTGCTTGCACACGAAATCCCTTTGGGTCCCTCCAGAACAAATCACACGCACGTTGAGATATTCGAAACACATACATAATATGTTCAGAATGAATAACATGCATATGAATTCATACAACTCACCTGAATGGATTAGACAGATTAGAACTCTCAAACAATAGATAATACACAAAGATTCCCAAATTAGGTTCTTGTAATGTCTTGATTAATTTGATCTAGTTCAATACATGTACAAATTATACACATGACATCGATCATTTTTATCTAAGATGATCAAATATCTCTCTCTTCTTATTCAACCTACATGTCTTTGCTTAATACAAAATATATAGTAAACTATTAAATTGTTCTCAATTTTTATAAAATAACACTTTCATATGTGTGAGTGTTATTATCATCCTCACCAATTTACAACAAGTCTTGTTTCAGCCTTTGATTTGACAAACTATGTAGGTGAACTTCTTACAACACTTTCATATGTCATAGTTATGGCAATGGATAAATATATAATGCATTGAATTCATACAAATAATTTTAAAAATGTTCACAATATCTATATTCAGTTATAAAAAAATGTCTTTGTTTATGTCACAAAATAATTCAAATAATATTTGAGTTCTCATAATGAACCCCACATTATGAGTGTCATGCCAATAGAGGCCACCAACACCCTATAAATTGATTGCATATGAGGAGTCTCCTGTGACGGAATAATTATTAGGTCCGGACATCGGACGTAGCTCTAGATCCGGACGTCAATAACATATCGCCACGTGTTCTTACTCTTTATCGCGCGGCCCGACGACTCGGACCCGGTATTGTTATGTATTGGTTGATTTGTGCAGACCGGGGTATTGCTCGATATTGCTCGGCAATAACGAGAAATACCAATCTGTCGAGACCAATACCTAGCAATACTGAGAAATACCCTGATATTGCTAGATGTTGCTTGGTATTGCTCAGTATTGCTAGGTATTGCTCTTGATAGATTGGTATTTCTCGTTATTGCCGAGCAATACTGAGCATACCTATCAATACCGAGCAATATCTAGCAATACCCGAACATAACAATACCGGGTTCCGGCCTGGGTCGGGTCGTCGGGCCGCGCGATAAAGAGTAAGAGCACGTGACGACATGTTATTGGCGTCCGGATGTAGAGCTACGTCAGGTGTCCGAACCTAATTATTCCTTGTGATGGGAAGAGTTGAGATATTTATTTTTTTAAAACCCCTTACAAGTGGCAAACATCGACACAACATAAACGCTAGGAAGTTCTAGCTTAGAATTGGAGAAATTATTTTGTATGGTTATCGAACAATATTTAGAGGCGAATCAGGAACGTCATGTTATTTTTTATGTACCGGTGCTGTGTATTGAGTGACATGACGCATTCTGATTCGTCTCTGATATATTCGCTGATCACACATAATAATTTTTTCTAAAATTGAGTGGTGCAAACACCTATAAAATAATCATAAAAAAAATTAAGAATGACACAAGTTGAAATAAATTTTTTTTTTCTTGATTTATCATACGGAAGCACACAAGTAGACAAGTTTATACGGTGAAGACTGAAGACACGTATTTTTTGATATACTTTTTTTTTGGGAATTATATATTTGGATATTGAAGAACCCATGACCTAGAAAGGCCACCGGCGTCTCCCGGTGCATAACCATCAAGCTAGTTCAGACGGTGTCATGTAACCGGAAACAGCGGGTGAATCGCCTTGAAGCCTTCACAGTTCCGACTATACAATTTGCGTCATGAGTCCATCTCTCTGCTACTACTACCCCGTCGCTGCCCACGGTTCTCTGCCTCTTCCCTTCTCATCTAGGATAGCGGAGTTCTGCACAGAGCGTGCTCGGCTTCTACTGCTTTGGTCTTCTTCGTCGAATCGCCATTTCCAGATCAATCAGGTTTTGACTTCCCGCTTACAGATTGGCCTTTCTGCATCTTTTCCTTGATTTAAACGGGAACTTGGTTTTCCCTTGTTCAAATCACCATCTCCCGATCAGTCTAAGGTTCTAAATTTTCCACTACGGATCCGGCTTCCTGCTTCTTTTACTTCATTTAAGCTTTACTCGTTAGTCTACAATCAGTTCACAGTTAGATCTTGATCTAGCACTGGTTAAGCTTCATCCAGGCATTTGGACTTTGCGGTTCGATGTCTAGAGCAGAGGTTCGTGTAAGAATGCTTGGCTTTTTATCGAAGTGCAAAGTTGGGGTTCTGGTGGTTATCTTCCTTCTGGTCGGATTCACTGCACTGTATGAGTTGCTGAAGCCGGTCCCTAATGGCTGCATCATGACATACATGTATCCGACTTACATACCGATCTCGACGCCGGCTAATGAATCTTCGGACAAGTACGGGCTCTTCCTGTATCATGAAGGGTGGAAGAAAATAGACTTTATCGAGCATATTAAGAAGCTTGATGGAGCCCCGGTTCTGTTCATTCCTGGAAATGGCGGTAGCTACAAGCAGGCAAGGCCATTGCTTTCATTTCGTATTTTACTCATTCTCTTCCTTATATGTCTAAATATGAACTTTATTATTTCTTTGATGCTTTCTTGGGTGGAAAGGCTCAGTTGATTTATAGTGTTGGCCTGTTGGGTAATACAATGGGTGAGGTAGGCAGCATATGAGGAAGAAAGAAAACAGAATACAGTAGGATCTCAGTGGTTTAGGGATTGTGTTGAGTGTTGTACTGTGGCATTGTAGTGAGGGGATTGGTCTTTAGAGGAGTGTTTTGTATGGAGGGTGGAAAGCGAGATGGATACGGAGAATCTCAAAACCGGGATTGCTACTTAATCACTTGTGCTCACACAGTATAAACCTGCTCAATATAGTTGGAACCCTGCTTTAGAAATAAGAGGAAATCTCATTGCAACAAACTCAATATAGTTGGAACCCTGCTTTAGAAATAAGAGGAAACCTCATTGCAACAAATTCTTAGCCCGCAAAAAAGATTTCATTCATCAAAATTAAAGTTCCAAATGACATTAGGCTAGTTATAATAATAGCTTTATGAAAAAGTAGTCCCTAATGGCATGAGAAGGCTATTTATAATAAAAACGTAATACAAAAGTGCCTTTTAAGATACATGTAATAAAAATTCAATTGATGTAAAAATATATTAGCTAAATTAAAATTGCAATAAAAAGACTCATTAAACTACTGAATTGATGTGGAATATCAACTCTCTTTGATTTGGAATTTTTTTAGTTGCAATCCAATGGAGTAAAATTGGACATCATTTCCTATTTCCTTGTTGGCTTGTTCAAACTGTTGACCTACTAATATTTTCTGGAAGTGGCTATGGATCTCCATTGATGATGGTGAGCTTGGTTTGGCAGAGATTGGAGGTCATAGGTGAAGGAAGTTGTGGCTCGATGGTTGGAAAGGAAGGATCTTGGGTGGCATTGGCCGGTTACCTTGAAGAGTGAAAAAGTCTTGTGTAGGCTAGTAGGAGGTCGGAGGGGATCCAAATGTTGAAAGTTGGGAAGCTGGGGATTTGATTTAAAAACTGTGAGGGTGGGTTGAGAAGAAGTAAACGATAGAGACAAAGTAGGGAGCAACAATATATTTCTTTGTATCATCATATTTATCTATCTATATTGAAGGAGAATTTTTATAAATGAAATAATAAAAAGATCAATAGTTCCCAAGAACATGAAAGAACAAAAAGTTTGTCATACTATAGGGGCAGCTATGGAGTACTTGGGGCTTGTGAGTTAATGGAATGGATGGAGCTTGTTGGAATATAAGGTTTAGTAGACATTATGATGTAATCAAAAAAATAGGAAAGAGCCCCTAATTTTTGATTACCAGAACAAAACCTTACTAATCTTTAAAAACATACATGGGATAAGAAAATACAACAAAGAAGAGACAACTTAGAAACTTTAAAACAAACTCTTACATTTCAAAACATATAAAAAGAACACATACAAACATAACGACACACTTACAACCTTCAAGACCAAATTTAAAACAACCTAAAGATGCTTTTCTTTCATCTAGAAGAAGGATACAAGTGGAAGGAATACTTGTGGATAGAAGAAGGGATTAGAAGCCAAGATGAAGGATAGGAGTAACTCGCAAGTTATCCCAAGATAGAGAAGAAGAAGTGGACAAAGCTCTCAAATTTTTCCAAAAAAAACCTATCAGGTTTTTATCCAAAAATTATCATCATCACAACTCTTTTATCATCTCAAACATCTCCTATTTATAGGACCAAAGAGGGCAGCCAAACAACCCTCTTATATTCATTAAATCCCATTAAAGTATTTCCAAAAATCTGTCTAGAAATTAGCCCAGATTTAATCCCAAAATAGCACTTGAAAAGCCACCAAAAAGGGGAAGCATTCACTCCTAAAACAGCCATCGAACAGCCACTAAAACATTAATTAAAACCTATTAGATTTAGGGAAATGAAAGACCAACAACCATAACACATCAGAACCCAAACGACACCAGCAAAACAGAGAAGAGGGATTACGGGAACCAAGCAGAAAAGCCACGGAACCAAGAAGCCATCCACGGAACCAAGTAGCCAGCGACAGAACCAAGCAGCCAGCGGCAGAACCAAAGGGGCAAAGGCACGGGAAATTCACCCAAAATAGGAAACAAAGGGCCACAACACATGAACAACAAAAGCCCAAGAGAAATCGAGGAGATAAGGAGGAAAACGAGAAGGTAGTATGGGGAAGGGAAAGGGCCAATTCCACATAATAATGAGCTATTATTTTAGTTCAATAAATGAACTAAAAAACAGCTCATAATGAGCTAAATTTCAGCTCAAAGAATTAATGAGCTAGCAAGTCCAAGAGTAGTCAAAACCCAAAATTTAGGATTTAATTTGACCTCTTCCCTTGCCTACATCAGACTCCCCTACTTGAAAAACTCATGTCCCGATGAGTTGTCTTTAGATCTGATCTGAGGAGACGGTGGAAGGGCATCAAGCTCTTGAATTTTTACTTCATACCTTTTTAGAATTTCATCTCGTTCTTGCATAAACTAAGCTTGCAACAATTGCTTTTTTTCATGCACTTCTCCGTACACATATGCATCTTCAATTGTAGTTTGTATAATTCATTTTGAATCGGATTGGTTGAACTCTCTTTTGACAGCATCCATCTGTCCATTGGACTTTGAATTTCAGAATCTTCTGGGTTGCTTTCTTCTTTGACTGAATCGATTTTTTTGTGATTTCCATTTTTTTTATAAAAACTCAAAAAGAAACTTAGACTCAAAGAAAGAAAGACTCAACCTAAAGAAACCTAGACTCACACAACAACTGTTATGACTCACCAAGACACACAACTTGCTCTGATACTAAATTGATGTAATAAAAAATTAGGAAAGACCCCATAATTTTTTATTACCAAAATAAAACCTTACTAATCTTTAAAAACATACATGGGATAAGAAAATACAACGAAGAAGAGACAACTTAGAAACTTTAAAACAAACTCTTACATTTCAAAACATATAAAAAGAACACATACAAACATAATGACACACTTACAACCTTCAAGACCAAATTTAAAACAACCTAAAGATGCTTTTCTTTCATTTAGAAGAAGGATACAAGTGGAAGGGATACTTGTGGATAGAAGAAGGGATTAGAAGTTAAGACGAAGGATAGAAGTAACTCGCAAGTTATCTCAAGATAGAGAAGAAGAAGTGGACAAAGCTCTCAAGCTTTTCCAAAAAAAATCTCTCAGGTTTTTATCCAAAAATTATCATCATCACAACTCTTTTATCATCTCAAACATCTCCTATTTATAGGACCAAAGGGCAGCCAAACAACTCTCTTATCTTCATTAAATCCCATTAAAGTATTTCCAAAAATCTGTCTACAAATTATCCCAGATTTAATCCCAAAATAGCACTTGAAAATCCACTAAAAAGGGGCAACATTCACTCCTAAAACAGCCACTGAACAACCACTAAAGCATTAATTAAAACCTATTAGATTTAGGGAAATGAAAGACCAACAGCCATAACACATCAGACCCCAACGACACAGCAAAACAGAGAAGAGGGATTACGGGAACCAAGCAGAAAAGCCATGAAACCAAGTAGAAAATCCACGGAATCAAGCAGCCAGCCGCGGAACCAAGCAGCCATCCGCGGAACCAAGCAGCCAGCGGCAGAACCAAAGGGGCAAAGGCACGGGAAATTCACCCAGCACAGGAAACAAAGGGCCACAACACAGGAACAACAAAAGCCCAAGAGAAACCGAGGAGACAAGGAGGAAAATGAGAAGGTAGTATGGGGAAGGGAAAGGGCCAATTCCACATAATAATGAGCTATTATTTTAGTTCAATAAATGAACTAAAAAACAGCTCATAATGAGCTAAATTTCAGCTCAAAGAATTAATGAGCTAGCAAGTCCAAGAGTAGTCAAAACCCAAAATTTAGGATTTGATTTGACTCCCTCCCTTGCCTACATCACATTAGGAAGGGGTTGCTCCATTTGTTTGACCAAACTATTGATGTAGGCAACCGGGGGGGGGGGGGGGGTCTAAACATCTTGGGTTCTTTTGGTCTTTGGGTTGCTGGTTGCCTCTCGGGTTGGGTCATGGCTGCTTTGGTTTTGAGCTAAATTCTTGGGAGCTACTTAGTTCTAGCTCATTATTGCTTGAGCTAAAGTTTAGCTTATTAATATGAAAAGATATTCTTTATGTTAGCTCATTATGTGGAGTTGGTTCCTTGCATTTTCTCCTTCTTTGTGTCTCCTCAGTTTCTTCATGTGCTGTTTCCCGTGGCTGCTTTTTCTCCCTTGCTGGATGCTGGTTCCGGTCGCCTTTGTGCCCCTTCGATTTCTCCCCTGGCTGCTATCCAGGTTCCTTTTGATGCCCCTTCGGTTCCTCCTTTGGCTGGCTGTCCCGTGACTGTTTTTCTCTGGTTTCTTTGTGACTGTTCAGGTGCTATTTTGGAATAATTCTTGCCTATTTTTGGGCTGTTTTGCTGCTGTTTTTGGACAGCCAGCTGGTCCTCCTTGGTGGCTTTTTGGGGTGCTATTCCTAACAGTCTTTTGGCCTTCTATATCCCCCATTTTAATGAGTTTAATTAATGATTATAGTGGCTGTTTGGATGCCCCTTTTATCTTATATATATGTGATGTTTAGAGAGTTTTTTAGTGTGTTATGTGTGTTGATTTTTGGAATTAAACATGCGGGTTTCTAGGATAGCTTTCGAGCTATGCCTTTTCTCTCCTTTTTCTTTTAGGAAAGCTTGCGAGCTTGTCCTCCTTCATCTCGGCTTCTTATCTCCTTCTTCTCTCCACAAGTATCGATGCCACTTGTATCCTTCTTCTCAATCCAAGAAAGTAAGTTTAGGTGTTTGTTTTATTTAAAAGTTTGTAAGCATCAAGAGTTGTAAGTGTCTTTCTATTATAAAAGTGAAGTTGTTTTTGGTTTAATTGCTATATTTTATCTATTTTGGGGTATTTTATGTAATTTCTTTTTATCCTAGGAAGAGTTTCTTTTGCTTGCAAAAATTAGGGGCTTTTCCTAATTTTTGTTTGCATCAATTTGGTATCAGAGCATGATTGTCGTATGTGTCATGTATGTGAGTGTCATATGAGTTTTATTTTTGAGTCATAGTCTATGCAATCAGCATTCGGAAGCCTCATGTCAAGATTCGAAAGAGTCCCAAGGAGAATTTGACCCTGCCAAATTTACAAATGAACCAACTATTCAGGATGTTAAGATTCCAACTGTAGAAGGGGTTCCACCTCAGGGAGATTCAACAGACCCGATTCAAAATGAACTTTTCAAGATAGAAAGATCGATATACTTATGTAACGAGAAATTCGAGAAGAGCAAGCAACGACTTCAAGAACAAATTCTTCATGAAAAAGAATTGATTGAAAGGAAATATAAAGCTAAGATTAAAGAATTGGATTTGGCATATTCTACACAAATGAAAAGTTAAAAGCAGCCTCATCGGGAGATGAGCTTCTTCAACTGGAGGAGAATTGATGTAGGCAAAGGGGGGGTCAAAACATCTTGAGTTCTTTTGGTCTTTTGGCTGCTGGTTGTCTCTCGGGTTGGGCCTTGACTGCTTTGGTTTTGAGCTAAATTCTTAGGAGTTACTTAGTTCTAGCTCATTTTTGCTTGAGCTTAAGTTTAGCTCATTAATATGAAAAGATATTCTTTATGTTAGCTCATTATGTGGATTTTGTTCCTTGCCTTTTCCCCTTCTTTGTGTCTCGGTTTCTTCCTGTGCTATTTCTCGTGGATGCATTTTCTCTCTTGCTGGGTGCTGGTTCTGGTCCCCTTTGTGCCCTTTGGTTTCTCCCCTGGTTGCTGTCCAGGTTCCTTGTGTTGCCCATTCGGTTCCTCCCTTGGCTGGCTTTCCGTGGCTGCTTTTCTCTGGTTTCTGTGTGACTGTTCAGGTGCTGTTTTGGAATAATTCTGGCATTTTTGGGCGGTTTGGCTGCTGTTTTTGGACAGCCAGCTAGCTCTCCTTGGTGGCTTTTTGGGGTGCTGTTCCTAACAGTCTTTTGGCCTTATATATCCCCCATTTTAATGGGTTTAATTAATGATTATAGTGGCTGTTTGGCTGCCCCTTTTATCCTATATATATGTGATGTTCAGAGAGTTTTTAGTGAGTTATGTGATTGATTTTTGGAGCCTAAACCTGCGGGTTTCTTTATGGAAAAGCTTGCGAGCTTGTTCCATTCCTCTCTTATTCTAGAAAAGCTTGCGAGCTTCTCCTCCTTAGTCTCAGCTTCTTATCTCTTTCGTCTCTTCGTAAGTTCCCTTCCACTTGTATCATTCTTCTCAAAGCGACGGATGAAATGCAGTTTTAGGAAGTTGTAAGTGTCATTTTTATATGTTATAAACTTGTTGTTTTTGTTATTTCAAAAGTGTCTTTATACATTTTTATTGTCCTAGGAAGAGTTTTCTTTTGCTTGCAAAAATTAGGGGCTTTTCCTAATTTTTGCTTGCATCAATTTGGTATTAGAGCAAGGTTAGTATATCATAGGTTTATGAGTTGTGTTGTCATTTGAGTCTTGGTATCGAGTGAGTTTAAGTTTTGTTGAGTCTTCTTTTCTTTGTTTTCAAAATTGGAAAAATATAAAAACAGTGATCCAATGGAAGAATGCAAGCCAGAAAATATTGAGGTGCCAATGGACAGATGGATTCCATCAGAAGGAGATTCAACAGATCCTCTTCAAAACAAATTATACTGACTAGAGATGAAAATACACTTGTGCACGGAGCAGTAGTTGAAAAAGAAGCGACTTCTACAAGATCAATTCAAATAAGAACGAGAAGAAATCCTGAAAAAGTACGAGGCCAAAATTCAAGAGCTAGATGCGCTTCCTTCGACTCCTCGGAATAAAACTAAAACAACCTCATTGGGAGATGAGTTCTTTCAATCGGAGGAGAATTGATGTAGGCAAAGGGGGGTCTAAACATCTTGGGTTCTTTTGGTCTTTGGGCTGCTGGTTGCCTCTTGAGTTGGGCCATGGTTGCTTTGATTTTGAGCTAAATTCTTGGGAGCTACTTAGTTCTAGCTCATTATTGCTTGAGCTAAAGTTTAGCTCATTTATATGAAGATATATTCTTTATGTTAGCTTATTATGTGGAGTTGGTTCCTTGCCTTTTCCCCTTCTTTGTGTCTCCTCGGTTTCTTCCCGTGCTGTTTCACGTGGCTGCTTTTTCTCCCTTGCTGGGTGCTGGTTCCGGTCCCCTTTGTGCCCCTTCGGTTTCTCCCTTGGCTGCTGTCTAGGTTCTCTGTGTTGCCCCTTCGGTTCCTCTCTTGGCTGGTTGTCCCGTGGCTACTTTTCTCTAGTTTCTGTGTGACTGTTTAGGTGCTGTTTTGGAATAATTCTTGCCTATTTTTGGGCTGTGAGGCTGCTGTTTTTGGACAACCAGCTGGCCCTCCTTGGTGGCTTTTCGGGGTGCTGTTCCTAACAGTCTTTTGGTCTTCTATATCCCCCATTTTAATGGGTTTAATTAATGATTATAGTGGATGTTTGGCTGCCTCTTTTATCCTATATATATGTGATGTTTAGAGAGTTTTTAGTGAGTTATGTGATTGATTTTTGGAGTCTAAACCTGCGGGTTTCTTCGTGGAAAAGCTTGCGAGCTTGTTCCATTCCTCTCTTCTTCTAGGAAAGCTTGCAAGCTTCTCCTCCGTCTCAGCTTCTTATCTCTTTTGTCTCTCCACAAGTTCCCTTCCACTTGTATCCTTCTTCTCAAAGCGACGGATGAAATGCAGTTTTTTGAAGTTGTAAGTGTCCTTTTTATATGTTATAAACTTGTTTTTGTTATTTCAAGAGTGTCTTTGTATCCTTTTTATTGTCCTAGGAAGAGTTTTCTTCTGCTTGCAAAAATTAGGGGTTGTCTTAATTTTTGCTTGCATCAACTATCCAACTTATTGAGCCATCAAACCCAGCACCCACTTTCAAAGTTAAGTGATCATGGTATCTATATATACATTAAAAGGGGATGAGTAATGACAACTTTGCTAGGATTGATCAACTTAAGATTATCTAAATATTTTTCATGTGATGGTGAAATAATTGATAATCATGCACATAATCATGATATGGTCTATACGTTGAGTTACTATGTAAATTTTTATATATACAACTATAAATGTAGTATGAAATAGAGTATAATTTAAAGTGCCTTGAGTGATGTTAGGTTCAATAGTCCACTAATTTGATGTGGTAGATCTAACCATTTAGAGTAACACATTGAATGGGTGTTATAATAGTTATTATTAGTCACAAGAGTTTTTTATACCAATAAAATTGTTCCATTTGGTGTTTAGGTTGCATTTGAATGAGCATTCATGGATGTAGGATTTTGCCATTGGAGTGGTGAGGGAACTAAAATTCCTTTCCTATGATGGGAGAGGCAATTGTTGTCAAGTGCACAATGTATTTGGTATGTGTATTGTAGAATAGTTCTAGATATAGATGTGCATGTGGTTGGGCACACTGTAATGCACAAAAAAGTACATACAAGATAGCTGAATTGTAGTTGTGTAACACAATAATTTTAGCTGGGTGCATGTGCGCAAGTAATAGTTAGCATGTGGGTGCTGAAGGATCATAATAAGGAGATGGTTTGTGTGATGTGGATTGCACGATGGGTAACACCCAAAAGGGGCATCTGGTAGGTTGTTTTTTAACAGGTGGGTGCGCAACATTGACTACAGGACACTAGGCACATAATTAGCGCTCAATTATTGCATAGGGTAGAAGCACACTAGAGAGTGTGGGGTTGTGCAGGATTGCATGGACATGACAGCAAGCACTCAATGAGCCATGCAATTGTAATAGGACATGGGTGCACCGTGCTTGTGTAAGATTGTTGGGATTTGACATTGGGCGTGGGTAGTATGTAATATGCTTGGGCAAAGCAGCTGGTCACAAAAGATGGATATGACAAATGTGAGATGCTTGTCATGAAAATTATGTTTAGGCATATATATAAGCATTGGTGTAGGCAAGGAACCAAGGCCATATTAGTACATCAAAATTCCAACGTCATGATGTTGGTGTAGGCAGGCATAGAAAACGATATATGGGATCAATAATGTTGGGAGCAATCATGACAATTAAGTTGTTAGCTTGTTTTTGGCAAAAGAATAGAGGACTCATTGGCTAGCAGGACAATATTAGCTTTGGAGCTATAAAGCAATGAAACAATCAAACAATGAATTGATCAAACAATGAATCGACACAACAAATACAACAAAAAGAGATACGAGATGGTCATTTTGTTGAACATGAAAGTGGTGGTTGAGTGATCAAAACAACAGTGAAGAAAAGTGAAGGAAGAAGGGCTTAAAGGAGAAGGGATGTTGAAGACTAAATGTCTTTATTCTTAAGTCAATTATGTAGTTGCAATCCCATGAGGATGAAATTGGCTAACAAGTTGCTTTGAATTTGGATTTCTTTTCTCCTGTATAACTAATAAATTTAATTTATATGAAAAAATATGCTTTGTGCTTCTCCATCTTGCTTGTGTATATTTCCCAATTATGTCATGAACAAGTTGGAAAATCTATTGAGCAACTTATATTTCTATATGGAAGTATGATGATTTCATTCAAATAATATAATAAAGCACAATCATCAACTCAATTGAACAATAAAGTCTTCATCTTCCACGTCCTTGCTTTAGCTTTGGACCTTAAATAGATAGGTTGGTCACCATGGATAATGGGTGAGCTTGGTTTGGCAGGAATTGGAATGGAAGGAGCTTGGGTGCTGGTTGTTGCTTATCTTGAAGATGGCATGAAGCTCGGGCATGATATTTGGAAGGAGGAGGGGAGATGGTGGAAGAGGATCTATTGGATTTAGGAGGGGAATAGGGAAGGGAGGAGTATATTTTGAGAGGAAAATGATAGGTTTGATAGGCGCATGTAGGGTGGGTGTGGCTGGTTGGTCCAAGTTAGATTTAATTTAATCCCTTTTATTATCTATATATTTTGAGATGCCCTTTATCTTGAAGGCGCATTTTATCAGGAGTTTAAAATATTTGAAGTAATTAAAAGACTACTTGTCCTAAGTATATGCCATAGGAGAAATGATATTCTTTTCTTATTAGGGAAGGGTTGATGACTTTTGATGATCTTCTATTATAGAAGACTATTTCTAATAATAGCCTTACAAGCTATTCATCATAATCTCTCTTTTGTTACTTTATATAAAAGTGCATAAAAATAACCTAAAAAACATTCAGTAGAAGTGCAATTTCATGAAAACGAATTGACTCATTAAGCTAATTAATTGATAAGATCAATCAAGAGGATGGAGACCTTCAATTATCTCTAGCGGAAAGAACTAACCACCTGAAAAAAATAGGCAGAGTAGCTAATTTGATGATGAAATAAGCAGCTAGTGAGCTAACATTTCAACTGTAGGAGCACTAGTGGAAGCATCTGAAAATCAAATGATGTCCTTGTATGATACAAATTATTCTAGATCACCCAGCTGAATAAGATGGAAAATAAGTATATCAAAAACAGTAAGTTTGTATAGCTAGATGAATGATAGGAATAAACTAAAAGTGGAAAATGTGAAAGAAAGAGAAAAATATGAATTTAAGAGCTTTATATGGATTTATGCGGAAGTAAGTTGCATTAGTGAGGAACGAGTGGGGTTGGAAGCTCTTTTCATGGACTATGATTTGGTATTCATGCTATGCGACTTGATTTGCTGTAGGATTCTTTGAAGCTCCTTTTCCTAAATGATTCAACGAGGAAGGAGTTCAAAGTAGTTTCCTTGGTATTGATATGGCTGGTTATATCAGTGGCAGGAATATTCTTTTGATTTTCTTTGGATGATTTCAGATGGACAACAACATATGCTGAATGGTAGTAGAAGTCAATAACAGAAGAAAGAAAATTTAGTAGCTTTTGTATAGATATTTCAACAAAATGATGGAGGGAGGGTCTAACCAATTCTAATGTAGGAAATCATATTCGACAAAACATGGTTTAACTGTTTTGTTATTAGCTTCGTCTAAAGTGGTTTGTAATAGTTTTAGAGTTGGTTTTGATTTGGATGAGGCGAGATTACAGTGGGGTTAGGATTGTAATTAGTGTAGATTTGACTTTGAATTGGTAAAGATAAGGTTATGTTTTTCTCGAAGCGGTTAAGGAGTTGCCTTGGATTAGTTTGATTCTGTTTTTGATTCTTAGGTTGTTTTGGTGGTTTAACTAGGGTGGTTTGGTGATACATGTTGTTGTGATTGCCATGTAATGTTTGCTTGCGATGGTGCTATCTTAGCAACCAAAAATTCAACATTCGTGAAATAAATTAAATAATATAGAAAGCGGAATAAACAGTAGTGGTTCATTGGTGAAATTGCTGTTTGACATAAAGAATTAGGTGAAAAAATTGCTATGATATCCAATGATGCAAGCATTTTATTCAGGAAGAAAGAAAACATATTTTACATGTAAAATGATTATAATGTGGTAAATATGGTGTGGAACTGTGGATGGTGGCCAGGGGGTTGTGGAGAGGGAGAGGGCAAGTGGAAGCGTGGTGGGATAAGGAGAAAATAAGTGTAAGGTTGATTCACTTGACATGAGTCACTGGCGGCTTACTTTGACAATGCATTGCTTTGTGTAATGGATACCCTGCTTCATACAGAAAAAAAATAAATCCATATGAAATTCTTTGACAACAAAATATATGTCATTCATTAACAAATAGTTGAGTTGTGGCTCCATGCCACTTTTCTCTATTTGAATTGATAACCTGAATCGTTCTTTAAATTGAGGAAGATATTGATATATGAAACTTGTAGGATCAGATGAGTTCTTGAAGGAACATATTTTTATTAACTTTTTGATGTACTTGTAAGTTGTAACATAAATATTTTATCAAAAAAAAAAAAAAAAAGCCCAAATCAAATCACTGGTATATCTAGATAGGTTTTCAACCTAGTTGAAAAAAATCACCACCATCATCATCGACATTTTGCTTATCTCCACATTAACTACACTTCCAAGAGTGTTTGATCAAAAGGCCCAGCCTTGTCTAGATTGAACCTGGGCTGCTCGGTTGAAGCTGACTATTTTCTGGGCCAATTTAGCTTGGGCATTCCAGGATGCCCAAGGTCTGCTTAGGCTACTGGAACACAGCTGCTGCAAGAGATGTCAGAAAGTTGCAATGAGATTTTGAGGAGGCTTTACATTGCCCTTACTAGAGGAGAATGGATAGCAAATGGATTGGAGAAGAGTGATAAAAAAACTGATTTGGGGCATCTTGTAGCTTTGATGATGAAATTGGCAATATCATACCACACAGGTGGAACAGTGATACCGTCCATTGTGTTGACTAAACAACATCGAAGTGTGTGATGATAGTGTATCATCAGATGAGCGAGAAAATAATGGTGACCCTTGGTGTGCTACTTCTACCATCGAAGAATATGTTGTATCCCTTTCAAGGCCGTTGAGGAAGATGATGCTTGAAGATAAGTCATCTAGGTTGCTAGTGGAAGAAAGATTGAGCAGTGGTACCTAGGGCTTGCACCAATTGTAATAGGTGGGATGTAGTTTATGGGGATTCTTCAGAGGCCTTGGATTTGATGACCATCATTTTGCAAATCTAGTTCTGTTCAAGGCATTTAAATTCATGCAGGCTCCAATTTTGCCTTGCTACTTGATCCATGCTCATTGCTAGATTGGTGCAGATTCTTCTATCCATGCCAGTGGTAAATGCAATTTCAGCTTTTCTTTGGATGGGTTAAATTTAATATTTTTCTTAGTTGTATTTTATCTGTGAATAATAAGTGCATTAAAGGTTTCTGTTTGGTGATCACTTAAGTATAATCAAATTGATATTCAAAGCTTCTTGCCTCTCCTTGACATATATCTACTTTGCTTCATCCGCGTAAAATAGTCTTGAGAATTGGCTTCATGAATTACAAGTATGATGCATTATGAACAAAACTTAATGCTCTTAATTAGTAGCTGCCAATACTTCTAACCTCAAAATTTTTTGTATGTTATTATTTTATATGAATCTTTATTTCCATATCACTTTTTTTCCAGGTTCGTTCCTTAGCTGCAGAATCTTCTAGAGCGTATAATCAAATTGAGTCTCAAGGGTTTCTTCAGCATGAAACCATAGCA
>CM039729.1:31786159-31888659 GCA_022539455.1 Dendrobium nobile
AGGTGATATCTCTAGCTTGCTTAATGTTGAATTTTTGTTTACTTTATGTTTTTTTATCATCTCTGATCTTTAGTTCTTTAATCCAGAGAGCTTTTCCTTTACGTGCTTATGCGTTATAAGTAGGGGTGTCAATATTTGACACGACCCGAAAACCGACCCAACCCAAAAATTCTGGGTTTGGGTTCAGCAAATCGATTCATTTTAAAAATTGGTCGGATTCAGGTTGATCCAAATCCGAACCCGCCCCGAAACATCATTATGACACCCCCTGATCATAATGAGAATATAGTAGGAAATGTAACTGAAGTTGCTGTAGTACTCAAGATGACTTAGTATATGACGAACGGACACCTTAGCTAATGTGATGTCAAATTGGGCGTAGAGTAGATGTGGAATAAAGGTTCCATTCTATATAGCATTATAGCCTGCTCAAGTGGATTGACCACCCTACAATCGGTCTCTTTTAAAATGGTAGAAGAGATATTCCCCTTCATGTCTAAATGCAGGAGTAATGGATGACCTCAATGAGAGTGGTTGAGTTGTTCTTAATGATCCCTAAAACGTGTTACAATACCTGTTGAAATTTGTTCATTATGAATTAGGTTGTTAAATTTAAGCTTATGTCCCACGCTAACCAAGAGGGGGGTGAATTGATAATTAAAAAAATTTAGCCCTCTTTTTAAATTAGGAAACGAAAATAAAATTTTAGTGATTTTTTTAGAAAACGTTTTTTCACCACAGTTTTAAAAGTAAAAACACAAAATAAAAAACAGCCGAAAATTAAAGACACGAGATTTAAGTTGTTCGATCAAAATTAGACCTACATCCACTCCCCGGAGGTACCTTCCGAGTATTGCACTAATACCACTAGTAACCTCCTTTTGCACCCACAGCAAGGCAGAAGAAGCCTTTATAAACTCTCTTCCACCACTACCCGGTGTTGTAGAGAACCGTCGTCCTTTTACAATCCCTAGTGTTGGCAGAGAACCGTCCTCCTTTCACACTCTTCCGGTGTAGGCAGAGAACATTCGTCCTTTTACACTCTCCTAGTGTGGGCAGAGAACATTTCATCCTTTCACACCTCCTAGTGTGGGCAGAGAACCCTTCGTCGTTTCACACTCTCCTAGTGTGGGCAAGAGAACCCTTCGTCCTTTTACACTCTCCTAGTGTGGGCAAAGAATCCTTCGGCTGTTCAAACTCTCCAAGTGTCGCAAGAACCGGACTCCTTGACAGTTCTTCTCGCAAGAAATATAGAATGAGAAAGAAAAGAGTGAAGTAATCACAAATCAAAAGTAAAAATTCTTACTTAAACACCAAGTGAAGCCTTCACGCTCTAGTAGTAAGAATTCTCCTTCGAACACTCTCTCACACTCTCTCCTTGACTTTTCTTTCAATAGGCACGAAGATCAGTGAGCAAAAAAGATTAAGTAACAGTTTAAATTGGACCATTTATAGGAAATACACAAAAAATCGTCTAAAAATTACAAATTTTCAAGTCAATACGCATTGGATCGTCCCGTACGATCGTGGATCGTCCTGGCGATTTTACTTAAATGCGTTGGAAACGAACCTAATGTATATAGGTACGAAATGACTTCATACACACATCGTCCCGTACGAACTAGGTTCGTCCGGTACGAACGGTTATTCCATAGGTCGGTTCCCGAAAATTGCAGAATGTCACTAAAATTTTAGAGTCGGTTCACTTCGTCCTGGAACGAATATGGGTTCTTCCGGATGAAATTTCAGAGAGCAACTCGTCCTGGCACAATTATAAATTTCGTCTGAACGAAAATTCTTTAGAGGAGATTTCATCCCGGGATGAATACACTTCGTCCTAGACGAAAATACTCCAAAGAGCAACTCGTCCTGGAACGAATATAAGTTTTGTCTGAACGAAAATTTTCCAGAGAACATTTCGTCCTGGGATGAATACACTTCGTCCTGGAGTCAGGACTTAGAAAAATTTTCTTCAATTCCTGCTCGTTCCATTGCTCTTACGAGGAGATTACTGACCTGATCGTCCCGTACGATCAGTATAAATTTTTCAAAATTCTCCTTAAGTGGTGTGTTTTATCACTCAATTACAATCACTCCCTCCAAATTTAATTCAAAGAAAAATACAAGCTTTAAATACACAAGTATTTCATGCTGAATTTGATTTGAAGTCTTCGTAGTCTGGAGTTTGATTTTCCTGAAATGTTAGTACACACAAGAGCAAAAACAACTCTTCCAAAAAGTGTTAGGAGATAACTACACATAAACAATAATATTTGAAATCATCAAAACTATACAAGTTGCAAAAATGTAAAACATGCAAATAGCAACTCTCTTAACAGTACCCACAAGTGATGAGTGTGTAATTCCTAAAGGATTCTCTTATACTACACTTAAGATTGTGCAAATCATGAGATTTATACTAAGATTTTATTTGGGATAGCTTTCTTATTACTTTCTTAAAACTGATTTTTAGAAAATGCTTCAAGTAGTAAGGAAGTCATCCCAAATGAAGCCCGGCTTTCTTATTGCTTTTTTAAGTCAGATTTCTAGTATAAAAATTTCTCTAATAAGCATTTTAGAAAGCATAAGAGCTGTTCCAAAAAAAATCAAAGTTCATTGTGTGAGATTGTCCACCATCATAGTTCCTTTTCATCATAATAAAATATAAAATTTCCCATAATCGAAATCAAGGATGTGAATAACATATATTATTTCTTTCCCAGATAAGCAGAGACATGAAACTAGCTTTGCAACTTACAGTTCATCTTCCTAATAATATGTTAGAGAGATAAAATTGATAAAAATTACACTAACAAGTTACGATATATGATGAATTACAAAAGGGTAGAAATGGGAGGGTTTTAGATCAACTAACACGATGTGTTGGACCTTCAATAATAAACTGCTTATGGACTATATTCACCCACTAACTTGCAGCCTACCATTCTATAAAATAAGCCATTGGTGGGAGCTTATGGTGGTTGGGTACCTTAAAGTTTGGATAAATCATAATAATGATATAATGAAATTAAAGTTTTGTTTGGGACATTTTTTTTACTATTTCTTAATCAGTTTTTTAGCATAAAAATTAAGTTTTTTTTTATGAGAACATCGTTCAGAGATTTAGACATGTGTACCGGCGACGGAATCGTAGATCGACGGCTACGATTCAGAGTTTTTACTTTTGATGTATTTTATGTTATTTTTGTTTGCATTTCAGTTTTCCTAGTTTATCCCTATGAGGAGTGTTTTCTTATTGTAGCTCATAGGGCATTTGAGTACTTTTCTTTTCTTTATATTTGAGACCTATGTATAGCAGTCTTATGCTTTGTAAAAGGTTAATGAATGATTGAATGAAAATTTGATGTTTGTCTTCTTCACATGTGTGTGCACTAGGGGAAGAGAGAGCCTAAGGTAAGGGCGAGCGCAATACCCACCAGTCATTAGAAGAGTCCGTGGCTCGTGATTTATCTCCTTTCTTCCTTTTCTTTTCTTGCCCACCACCGACCCCTATCTACCTCCCCAAGCCGTTGTCCATATACCCCTTTACCCCAAACCATCGGCCACCCTCACACCACCATCAAATTCTTAACTTCAAACCCTTTCCCCCCCCACCGCTAGCCAAGGCCTCATAACCGCCGGCCAAACCCCCTTTTCAAACTCCACCGCCGGCCCACCCCCTTAACCACCTCCATTATGATGGTCTCAATCATCATGATGGGTTTCCTAAATTAGCTCAAGCAAACAAGGAAAGATTTGGACTTATTTGAAATTAAAATTTGAATTTCAAATACTTTCCATATTTGTAAAATCTACATAAGGAATTTGTTTTATTATAAGTCCAACTTAAAATTAAATTAGATGGGATTTATTATTAACCTTCCTAATTTACAAAGACTTGTTTGGAAGCTATTAAACCTCTCCCCAATCCCCTCCCTCTCTTCAAGCTACCGGCCCCATCATTAGTTTCCCCTTGATTTTTCTTATTGAAGCCCTAATCTTTATTGAATTTGAATTCAATTTTCAAATTTAATTCCCTCCCAAATCATTCAAATATGAAATTAATTTCAGATTATTAATAACCACTCTTCCCTAACCCTAAACCTAGATCCCACATACCAAAGCCGTTCCCCTCTCTCTTGGCCGCCCCCTTCCACTTGCCTCATCTCCCTTGGAAATCCTAAACCTCTCATGTCTTTTGAAACAAGAAGAAGACAAGCACCTTCCTCCCTTCTACCATTGATGTAGGCGACCCTGTGGTCGACACACAATTCACCTACAACGCTCAAGGAGAAATCGATATCTTGCTCTCTCCTTTTCTACGATCCGGAATGGAATTACGAATATTTTGTGGAAAGCTATGTCAACTGCATATTTTATTGCCTCGCCGAGACGATTTGAAGATCAACGACCTAAGGGACATTGGCAACTCTGGCCGATCTACAACCCTCCTCTCCGGCTACTTCTTCGACTAACAAGACCTTACGCACCACTTGTCTTGTGGGCATCATTTGGTTTGCTTCTACCGTTCCTCCATCAAAACCTCAATTCAGAGTAAGTGAGAAGGAGCTCATGGTGAACACACTTGATGTTATGCCGTGGATTTTTGTCTCGTTGCTATTAGCCTTACTATCTTGTTTTGTTGTTATTGCAATTGTCTTATTATTCTCTTGTAATCGATTGTTATTACTTTAATCTTCTACGAAAAATTCTAAGAATTCGACTTGGTAAAACATAAGTTTTTAACTAGCAAGGTTAATATTCAATCTATTGTTAATTTTCAAAAACAACTCTTATTCGCTTATTTGTTTCACATCACTTTTGTACTAAAAAGTTGCTTTAGATGCAGTAAGAAAGTCGTCCCAAATGAAACTTAAGACTTCATTTGTGACATTTTTTTATTATTTTTAAAGTAGTTTTTTTAATACAAAATTTTAAATTAAAAAAATTATTTTTAGAAAACAGTAAAAGAGCTACCCCAAACGAAGCTTAAGTTAATGCTTTATAATAAGTTCAAATGATAAATGAGTCCACTTGTGTTTGTGTAGTAACAATCTCAGGAGAGTACATGAGTTTTGAATGTCCAGTTGGTCAGCAAAGTATTGGGAGGCATAATTGAGCTTAAGTGTCTGTCATCCTTTGACATATCAACATAATGTGGATTATGGCATTGAAACTTTGAAAGTTGGAATCCAAGAAATAAGTATATGTAAAGAAGCAAATTAACAATAAGAGTGTCATGGTTCAAATAAGTTAAGAGTAGATCTATTTAGTAACTTTAGGGAATAGTGATGATGTTACTAAAGTTATTAGATAATGTGCTTGAAACACGTCCAAAAGGATACATGGTTTTGAGTAATTGGTAGCTGAGAGGAAACAAGGTATTTCTATGGATAACCATTGAGGCCATGTGAAGCCGTGCGACGACTAGGCAAGTGGGGAAGTGAGATATAGATTGCTCGAGAATGAGACAGAAAGAACGAAAAGAGAAGAGAATGAGAAGGGCACAAACTCATTCGCGAGCAACCAAGACAGAGTGCTCGATGATAAATATATTGTGTGAGGTTGGTGGTGTAAGTGATCAAGAGAGGAAGACCAACAAGTCCAACCTTAATATTGAGAGATAGAAAAAAGGATATCATGGTGGTGGTTCCTATTTTTTGTTCTATTTTATAACATCACAATAGGAAGTAAAGGGAGAGACACTACAGAAAAATCGCTCATTACAAGTGATAATTTTTGGTGATTTTGATCAATTTTTCGGTAGTTTGTAAATTTTCTGATAGTTTTCATGTTGTTTTTAAACCGTCGGAATAAACCGCATAGGAAATATAAACCAATGAAATATTTTTGATGGTTTTTTGGTGGCTACAACAGCTGGAAATTAATGAATCCAAAACCGTAAGTAAACTGCCATAAGATTTAGGTGCAAAAACCGCCAATGATCGTTGGTTCATTACCGATGGCTAAATTGTCCGTTAGTGTTGACCTCATTTTTGTATGAGGTCACACTAGAATCAATCTAGACCCTAGGATCTGTCCAGAACCTTAGATCAATCTAGGCCTTAGGATCTACCTAGATCTTAGATCAATCTAGACTCAAATCCAAGGCTAAAGGTCCAAGTCCCGAAAGCCTTTTCTAGTGAATTTTCAAACACTTCAAAACCTAATCAAATGACCTCTGATTCAGAGTCTATCTATTTCATATTGATAGGACATGTCTCTAAAGGCAACCCTCCAAATTTGAGCCCATTTTGAGGTCTCTAAGCTTAGAAATTAAATTGAAATTCAAAGCTGCAAAACCTTCAAATATTTATGGCATATGCCACTAGACCTGCCACCCAGTGGATCCTGGCCTTGGAGCTTTCTCCAAAGCCTCCAACCACTTACAGACCCTGATTATGACTCATTGACCATTGAACTATATTTTGGTGGACCCACTTTGACCCCAGTTGACTAGGGGTCAAAATTATCAAAATGCCCCTTAAAGGCAATTTTGAAGTCTTTTTCGAAACTTCAATATGTCCTTTTCAAATCAAACCCCAGGACCTTCTCCAATGTATCCTAATCACCATTAGGAGCACATTGGACTGAAGCCCAAACCCTAGTCAATCTTGGTTAACTAGATCAACACCTTTTGACCAAAATACCCCTTAAGGGTTTGAATACCCATTTGAAATCTAATGGCTTTCAAATTGCTTGGAACCACTTCCATCAATTTTTAAATATCAAACCAAACCAGTTGGACCCAAACCCAGACCCTGGGAAAACCTGTTTGACTAAGTCAACCTTGGTTGACCAAATAGGCCCTTCAGAGTTAACCTGGTTGACCCAGTCAATCTAGGTTGACCCAACACTCCTTTAAGGCTTTTAATGGGTCATTTCAACCCATTCAACCTATCAAGCCCTTCAAGCTCTCAAATCATTCCATTATATTATTCAAACTCATTCAAACTCATGACAAGTCAAATCAACACGGATTTTGACTTAATCAAACCTTTAACCATAGTCAAGCTTACACATACCCATGCTTGCTCATTCAAACTCCCAAATGGATTGTCTTAAAATCCCTCCTAATCATTTCAAGAGCACCGAGCCATCATTTGGTTGCACCTCAGCATACATTGACCCATTCACTGGTCAAACAATCAATGGGTGGTCAAAGGAGCTTCCAAATGGTTAAAACCCTTAATCAAACTTGTTAAACTCAAATCTCACTTAACCCCAGTTGTTAATACAGGCTTTAGAACCTTCTTAGGACTTATCCTAGACCTTTAATCAATATTTAATGACCTTGATCTTTCCCATGTGCTCAAGAGGACAAAATACCTTTACACATGGGATGTCCTCTTGTACCTTTGATGCTCTGCCATCTCAACTACTCCAACATACGTGGCAGCATCTATCAACCTCCAAAGATGATCATGGCCATCAAATGCACTCAAGCCATTTGAATAAGGAAAAATACCCTAATAGAGCCTCATTCAAATCCCTATGATATCTCACCTCTCAAGCTTTCCCATATCCAGAACTTGAGTCATTTGAGCTCCCAACAATCTCTTCTCCATTTTCCAAGTCGAGATCCACCGGTTGAAGGCCACCGGTGACCAGATTCCAGTGACCATAAGCCAACATCCATCCAAGCTGATTTGTGGCTGATCCAAGAGTTTTCAAGCTGTGGTGTCTCCATCAAATTTAAGCGTGGACAAACAACAAATTCAGAGAGCCAAAGAACTTTCGAATCCACTGGTTGGATTGAGGTACAAGTTCAATCCTAGATTAGGATACACTAGGCTAATTAACTTTCTAATAAGCACATTCAAACTGTAAAAATGTATCCCCATTGATGCTCTTCACTAAGGGAGTCTATGTCTAAAATTTTAAGTCAAATGGTTGAGTCTATCGAGAGAACGAGCCATTTCCTTGGTTAGGGTCTCGGTTCGCAACATGCGTCGCAGTTCCGTTCGACTACACGGTCGACCCCGCAGTTTTGTCTCATATCTGACTTAATTAGAGCCGCTATTTCATTTCCATGAGATATCGGACGGTCACCACATCCTGATGACTGGGTTAAGTTAAAGGCGCGTGGGTCCCGTTGCCTTTCCACAGTAATGGGTGATGATTGTCGGCAGCACAATCATCGGCACTTAATGCGCCGCCGTCGACAATCATTAGTGTGGTTGATTCAGCGAGCTGGATGACGCCACGTGGCCTCCACGCAGGCGGCGCCGCCAACCTGTTTTAAATAATTTAAAATTCTTTTTTTTACTATTTCTAAATCCAAAAATTAAAAAAAAAATTATTAAATTAAAAAAATTATTAAATTTTTAAAAAATATATTTTATATTAAAATATCAAAAAAATTAAAATTCTTTAATTTAGATTTAAAATTATTTTAAAATATAAAATATATTTTTAATAATTTTAAATATTTAAATAATATTTAAGTAAATATTAAATTAATAGTTTTCAAAATTTTAAAATTTATATATATTAAAATATGTTAAATGATTAAAAATTTATTTTAAACTAAATTAATTTGAAAATAAATTTAAATTAAACTATATTTTGGATATTTTAAATTATTTTTTTATTACTTAGTTATTTAAGTGTTAATTAATATTTAATTGAAATTAAATTTAAATAATTTTCAAAAATTCAAACAAAATCATTTATATAATTTAAAATTTTTAGAGAATTGTTAAGATTTAATTTAATTTGATTTTAAAATTATTTTAAATATTAATTAATTTTAAATTAATTTAAACACATTAATTAATCTTAAAATTTAAAGATTCATAATAAATTTAATTAGATTCGTAAAAATACATGTAATAAATTGAAATTTTCAAAAAATTAAGAATTTTAATTTAAAATTATTTTCAAATTTTAAAATTTAATTTATTTTAATTAATTTGAATTACTTGAATAGTATAATATTTAATTAATATTATATTAAGTATTATATTAAATATTTTCAAATTTAAAAATTTATTTTCAAATAACTTTGAAAAATCAATGGATCTCTCAACTCCTTCAAATTTATTTTAATAATTTTTTGAATTATTTTATTTTAAAGTTTATATCATTATATATATATATATATATATATATATATATATATATTAAAACTATTTTAAAATTATATGTATTTAAATCTTTAAATTTTAAGAGATCCTCCTTGAAACTTTAAACATGGAATGAGTTTAAATGAATAGAATTAATTGGGGTGATTAGTGAACAATCATATTTTGATTGTTCGCTAATTTAGTCTTTAATTACATGTTTTATGTTAATCATTGTATGCTTAGGAAGCACACACTTGCACATAGCTGAGGCTCTTCTAGATTTAGGAATTGATTATGTTTATGCATGTTTCTTGTTTATGTTAAGTTCAAGGGTTAGTTAAAACCTTGATTCAAACCAACTTAAACTTAGTGATATAATTAAGGATAATAATTAAGGACATTTGTTTAGAAAACTTAGATTAATTCTAGAAATTAGGATACACATCCTTTTGACTCAAAACTTTAAACACTTGAACTTAGTGATACTTTCAGTCCATAAAAACTTTTTCACTAGTTTTAGAAATCATTAAGCCCCTTAATCAATCTACTTAAGCTTAAACCCTTAATTAACCCTTTAAAACTTTCAAAAATTCTCATAAATCAAATTTAAATCCAAAAAATACACATAATATCTTAAAATGACCAGAAATCAAATCTTAATCAATAAAAAATAAAAGTTTTTTGATTTGATAGCAAACTTGAACATAATTTAATTGTTATTGAAATCCATTATTTAATTAATTTAATTAATTAAAAACAATTAAAAATTCTAAATACTTGGGAATCTCTCCTTTGGTCATTATTGACCTTTGGAGTTAATTTCAAGGAGTTGGGAGTTCATTTGAAGCAATTATCATAAAAAGGGCCTTTCATTAAATCAATTAAATAATTCAATAAATGCATCAAACTTTAAACCTTCATAACTAAATGTAAAAAAATCAAAATCCAACAAACTTAGTGTCTAACAAGTCATCATAAGGTCTAGTATTTTAATAAATTACTAACTTTTCAGAAATAACTTTTAATTAAAAAGTTAATTTTATCCCCTTAATTAAATGACTAAAGTAATCCGAAAAATTCTTAAAACTCAAAAATCAATTTAAAATTTTAGAAATCTGTAATTAACCTTAAAACCAGCAATCAACCTATTTTAATTAAAATTTATTAACTTTTAAACCTTAATCAACTTAAGTCACTTAATTAAATCAGGTACCACTAGGTAACCGAGGCCTACGAGGCTATTAAATTAGCCTCAAAGAAGATGAAATAAACTTCACAGCCTTGGTGAGCTACAAAGGTGGTATCCAACAAACAATTAAAATCAATCTTAAAATTAATTTCAAATCATTAAGACTTAAACTTTAACCAATATCTTCCCTTAAGTCTTCTAACTAATCAAACCTCAAACAACTTGAACTAATTATCCTATATAGGACATATCCAAATCACACGGCCTTTTTATACACACCTTAGATGGTTTGCTAGGACAACCAACTCTAGTTTTAGGCTAGGCCGGTGTTTATTTTTCTATAGTTATGTGTCGTATTTTCTGCGGTTTTCACTGAATGCTGGTTGCTAGCTTAGAATTGATTGATTGTTTATTTATTTATTGCACTCTATGTTGTGGTTGATTGAGCATTTAAATTTTAAATATATCAACTGCTTGGGATATTTTAACTGTTGATTATTAGGATAACCATACAGGATCAAGTCTAGAATTTTATTTTTTCAAATGTAATTTGAGATATAATTGAGTGTAATATTTAAGTGACTTGAGAATGGGATATTAAATATCCAATTTGGAATCCAAAGAGGAAGGGACATCCCTTAGAGTTCCTCTCCATTTGTAGCTCCAAATTTGGATGGTTTGAAAATATCCAAAGAGAAAAAGTAACACCCCATCCAAGGGGGAGTTTCTTTTCATTTGGATATCCGGAACCGACGGATCAAGAAGCTCGTGGGAAGACAAAGAAGTGAAAGTCTAGAAGAATTCCAATTCTCAAAGTCACTTGTATTTTAGGAGCTGGAACCGGGTTGTTATTAGTGGTGCCCAGCCACTTTACTTTTTTGTAGACCCTATTTTATAATATTAAGTGGCACTTTTCACATGGACATTAAATTTGAGCATTTAATTTAATTGATTTATTTAATTAATTATGCAGTAGAACTATCTACTTTTTTGTTTTTTTACTTACATGTCGTATTTGTTTTAGTCTGGAAGTCACTCGTAAACTCATAAGAACTCATTTAAAACTTTTCTACTTTAATCAAAATTAAAATTTTTAAGACAACATAGTAACTCTAATGAATTTAAGAAGTAAGCCTGGGATCGCCGGGAGTTCGCATGCTTATTTGTTGCATCTTCTTCCTTTTTGGTAGGCATCTCCCCGCTTGTGGGTTTTGGCAGACCACTTGGCCTTTGAGGATACAGATCTGTCAAGCGGAATCTGTGCATTCTTTTATGGAGAAATTATTTTTAAGTTTGATTTTAAAACTTCTCCATTTCAAATTTAAGCATTTAATCGAGTCGATATGCATGCATTACATTATAAATAAATTAAATTGTGTCTAAAATTTTAATTATATTTATTTATACATCAAACACCCAACATAAGTTAAAGGGCCAATTAGGATATGCTTTAGATGTCAGTCATATTTTCAAAAACTTATCTTAAATAATATCCCTACCACTCAATATTAAATGACCGGACTCATGATTTTAAAGCGCCTAGGTGGTCTAGCTGGCTCCCCAATCCAGGCCATGGTAAGTCTAGATTTGTATTGCACTAGATAGGTTAGGGTCACTAAGTTTTAGTACCCAATTTAGACTTAGGTTCTAAGGCAAGCTCAAGCTATAAGCCTTCGACCTCTAGGAATTGAATTCTAATTTTCTAATAAAATTGATCATTCAAACTTAAACCTCTTTCAATTAAATTCAAGCCCAACACTTAGGATAGGTTGGAGTGTTTCTGAATTATTTCAGAATCTTAAAACACTCCCTACTCCTCTTCCTTTGACTCTAAAAATAAGTGCTCAAATTTGATCCAATCCCATTTGAAAATTTCAACCCTTAACTCCTTTGACATCGAACTTTGAAAATCTTAAATAAAATTTTTACCATTATTTTAATCGAGTGTATTCGTAGGAAACTTCAGTTTCCTACGATGTAATTAACTACGAGGGCTTGTGCTCGTAGGAGATTTAGAAATACATATATAATTTTCAAAATCAAGTTTTCAAAACCTCAATTAATTATCTTTGGAAAAATTCAAAATTCAACGATCATTATCATCATTTTCAAACGATCAATAGTGATTGATAACTTCTTTCCTTGGAGAGATAAATCAATTACTATTTCTTGAGCTTGCCTATGATAATCAGGATAAAATTTAAAGTTTTTAAATTTGAACTAATTAAGGAATGGTATATTCGCCTCCCGAGGTAATATACTATTCATAATGACGTGTTTAATTTCAAAACTAAAATTATAGAAATTAAACTTTCCAAAAGAAAATTAAAGTTTTTCAAACTACACTATTTTTAAATAAAACAGTTAGCCATCGAAAAATTGTAGCAATTGAAAAAAAAAAAATAACAACCCCCTCTATCCAAACAAATTTCCACAATTACCTGCTGGCAGGTCAAAATATATATGAAACACTTTTGAGCATATACTCAGGCAGTTCAAAATATAATATATGAAATACACTAGCATCCACAATCCACAATCAACAGAACATATATGAAATACACTAACATCCACAAAACATTATATTTGAAATAAATAAATTTCAACTTGTTAAACAATCTTTAAAACATAAAACAAGTTCTTTCAAATGCATAGGTTCTAAATGAATCAAACAGTTCTTCAAAAAAATAATAACAACTAATCATCATCTGTGTCCTCGCTGTCCGGTGATTCAGGTATATGCTCTTGCTTCTTTTTCTTCTGATTTTCATCTCAATATGATCTGAGCTCCGCCTGCATCTCAACTTGAATATTTCTTATCTCTTTTATCTCTCTTGTCAAGGCAGTAACCCTCTGGCTAACTGTTTTTAAAGCTCCACTAACATCATAAAATGTTAAAGTTGATGTACTACCCTCATAAGCATATCCCTGCTAACCTAAGCCATAAACCCTCCCCCTTTCCTTCCTAGGTGTATCACTACTAAAATTACACTCCATATATTCAATTTTAGATCTACTTGAGCGAAAACATTTAGACTCTAAGGTTGACCTCCATAATTAAGTTTACCTTCAACTCCATCTCTAGTCTTATCAGCAAAAAGAATATCATCACCAAAAAGTATAAAGTAAGGTACGTCCTCTTGCAAATGTCTACTGAGACATCCATGGCTAAAACAAAATGATATGGGCTTAAGGCTTTCTCAAAATCATCCTTTAGACTCAAAGGTTGACCTCCATAATTTTCAAGTTTACCTTCAACTCCTTTTCTAGTCTTACATACAAGAAGAATATCAATAGCCAAAAAATATAAACCAAGGTACATCCTCTTGCAAATGTCTAGTGAGAAAATCCATGACTAAAGCAAAAATTAAGGAGAGGCATGGAGGTCACCCTCGGCTAGGGTGGGCAAACACGAGTGAGGGTAGACCTGCCAATTTCGGGTCACTGGTCGGGTTCGGGTCGAACCCGAAACTGACCCGGTATTATTCAGGTTCAGGTCAACCCGACCCGTTTTTAAAAATGGGTCAATTTTCTGGACCATAACCCGACCCGCGACGGGTCGGCATGAACACTGGGCCGACAGGCGGCAGCAATGGAAGCCGGCAAAAACATCTGGAGAAAGCAGTCGGCGATGCGAACCCGATGCCGACAAATGCAACTCGAGGTGAGTGATGCGACACTCGAGCTGGACGTGAGTTCGAGACGAGTGCTGGTGCAGCGAGCCAGCGACGCCGTCCTCGCCTCCTCGGGACTCAACTCACGAAGGGACGTCGGCGCCGACAGGCGCACATGGGGCAGCCGAGGCAGCGGGCAGGCGCGCATGGGGCAGGCAGGGCAGCCGGGGCAAGCCGCAAGCAGTAATTCCAGGTCGGATTTTAAATTAAACGGGTTTTCGGGTTGACCCGGCAACCCGTCGGGTCAACCCGAACCTGACCCATTTTTGCAAACGGGATGGTTTTCTGGACCCGAACCTGACCTGCTTCGGGTTCGGGTCAACCCAAACCCGAAAATTCCGGGTCGATTTCGGATCGGGTTTTCGGGTCGGGTCCAATATTGACAGGTCTAAGTGAGGGCGTCGGGCGAGGGCGTGGGCAGAGTTCGGTGTGCTAGCGTTCTCTTCACGAATCAAATGAGCATGAGTTCAAAGTTAGGTGAGGTCGTGGGTGTTCTCTGGATGAAATAAAACGAGCAAGGCAAAGAAATGAGGAAGAAATGAGGGGGTTCAATTTTAGGTCCCTTTCCAACTACTTTTCCTGGAGTTTTAACCGCCGGTAAATACTATCATGAAAAGAGAATATCGATGATAATTTTGACAGTTTTGCATTTAGTATCAACGGTCCAACCGTCAGTTAATAGCGACGGTCAAACCGTCGGTATTCAGTGAATTTCCTATAGTAAGAGCAAGAAGAGAGAAAAATCAAGAGAGAAGGTGGACAAAAAATTAATCAATTGTATGAAATTGAGAACTTTTCCTCTCATCATTGTAAGATCAAATATTGATAGACAGCAAGTGACATGAAATTGGAAGCCGTTGGAGAAACCTTTTAGAGGAGATCAATGAGAAAAGCTTAAAGCCACGTCAAAGGAAGTGTTAAACTGGCGAAATCATGTATGATTAGGTCATTTCCTTCTCATGGTCTTGCACTTTCTTTTGGTGCTCTTATTCAAATTTTATTATCTAATTATTTTGTCAATTTCAATTTAATAAAAATTAAAAAATAATATTGATTGCATTTACTGTGTCTGCAGGAATCCGGCCGCCGACGCCGTAACTCGGGTCACCGATCACGCCCTCGCTCCGGTCGTCTGTCACGCCCTTGTTCTGCCCACCAACACCCTTGCTCTGTCCGCCAATGCCCTCACTCCAGCTTGCAAATGCCCTGAAGGTTCGCATTGCATATACTTTTTTTGTTTCTTTAGTCATGAATGGTTGTTTAGAGAGAATAATGAGGACATACATATGATATTTATTGATTTAAAGATAGCATACGAGATCTAAGAGAAGTGCTATGGAGAGTTCTAGAAAAAAAAAATGTTAGTAATGCTTGTATTCAAGCTATTACTTGTGTTCAAACACTAGATAGTTTGATCTAAGTATTTTCATATTTTAGTTTGATTACATCTAGGATCAACCTTAAGCCCATATCATTTTATTTTAATCATAGAGAGAATAATGGGGACCTACATATGATATTTATTGATTTAGATAAAGCATGTGATGAAGTTTCAATAGAAGTGCTATGGAGAGTTCTAGAGAAGAAAGGGGTTAACAATGCTCATATTCAAGTCATTAAGGATATGTATGTAGAAGTTGTTGCTTGTGTTCAAACAAAAGGTGGTTTGACCAAGTATTTTCCTATTTCAAATGGATTAAATCAAGGATCACCCTTAAACCCTTATCTTGTTGCTTTAATCATTGATGTTCTTACTTGACAATTGCTAGAGGTTATACCTTGGTGTAAGCTTTTTGCTAATGATATTTTTCTTGTTGATAAGACCACAGAGAGAGTTGAAGGTAAACTTGAATTGTAGAGATCAACCTTAGAGTCTAAAGATTTTTTTGGAGTATATTTATAATCGAATATATAGAGTGTAATTTTAATAGTAATAGATCCATTGGGCGGATTATGAGTTTGGTCAATTAAGTCATTAATAAGAGTAAACATTTTAGATATTTTTGGTATGTTGTTAAGAGTGATGGTGGTGAAATAGATGTGGATATTATTAGTAGAATTCTAGTTGGATGGTTGAACTAGAGGAATGCATCGGGCTTATTGTGTGATAGAAAAGTCCCCCTCAAACTTAAGGTAAAATTCTATAAGATGGCAGTGAGACCTGCAATGCTTTATGGTGCAAATTGTTGGCCATTAAAAGAGAAGCATAATATTAAGTTAAAATAAACACATTAAACAATTGCCTCCCAATAACCCGGTTAGGAGAGTAAATGATATTTCTTTCCTAGATTTAAACGAGATTGAAGGCTGCATATTTTCTAATAATTGATTTCACAACTATGTAGGGAATATTTATTTTAACATCCAAATGACTATTCAAGAAGAGAGATATTAGAAGTATAACAAATTTTTATCGGGACTAATAGGATTGATAGATGAATTTATACATGGAGTTGAGACTTTTATTCAAGTTGCATCTCAGCTACCTTCATTTAAGTTCGATGGAATATTTAGATGTCCATGTTTGGAGCACAAAAATCAAGCATTCCTCATGCCCAATGATGTAAAGATTAATTTATATCATAGGAGATTTGTTCCAGACTACTGGATTTGGACCTCACATGGCGAGTACGAGCCACACAAAGATACTCATGTCAGTCCATCCACAGCTTTTAAAATCTTTGATGAAGATCAAAAGGCTAAATCGTATGAAGAACTTATTTTTGATATAGTAGCTCCTAATTTAAAGGCTAGTGTGGAAGAGCCACCAAATATAGAAAACATAATATTCTTTAAGTTACTACATGAAGCTCAAAAACTAATTTAGGATAGTTGCAAAATTCATTTAGAATTATTGATTGTTGTGAGGATACTAAGTATCAAAATTGATTATAATATTACTTGTGATTATTTTAATAACTTCATTGGTCTTCTCAAAAAAAAAAAAAACAAACAAATCCAATGAATAATTTAATCCCTACAGATTTGTACCGAATAAAAAAATTAGAATCCAAGTTGGGTCTCACTGCTACAAAAATTAATTAGTGTATCAATGGATGTATGTTATATTATAAGGATGATGTGACAGAAGTTTATTATCGCTCCTATAATGCGCCTTAGTTTAAATCAAACTCGAAAAAATAATATCGTCAAAAGAAATATGTTCCAAATTTCAGTTTATTTTATTTATCAATCATTCCAAGACTTTGGCGGCTTTATGCATCAATGAGTTTAGCATGTAATATGAGATGACATAAGGAAAAATTAGTAAATAGTGATGTTCTTTCTCATCCATCAGATGTTGAAGCTTGAAAATATTTTGATATAACACATGCTTCATTTGTTATTGAGCCACGCAAATAAGATTGAGATTATGTGCTGATGGTTTTACTTCATATAGTCAGGTAGCTTCAGTATACTCTTGTTGGCTAGTTATACTAAAACCAAATAACCTTCCACTAAAGATGAGTATGACTACCATGCATATGTTCTTAACATTTATAATACTTTGACCACATAATTCAAAAGCAAAAATTGATATTTTTTCAACCATTAATTGATGATCTCAAATTTTTATGGGAAGAAGGTGTCCTCACATATGATATCTTAACCAAATAAAATTTTCTCATAAGTTGTATTGTTTTGGACATTGGCGATTTTTAAGCTTATGGTATGTTGTCTGGTTAGAGCACAACAAGAAAATTAGCTTGCCTTTACTACATAGAGAATACTAAATCTTTCACACTAAAATATGCAGAAAAAATATTTAGTTTGATTGTCATCTTATATTTATATCTATTAATCATCTTAAAAGAAATAAGGAAGGATTTGTTAAAAATAGAGTTGAGAGGTTATCTCCTCCATCCATATTAAATGGTGATAACATACTACAGAGACTTTCTAACTTTTTAACAATTATTTATTTTTCAATATTATTAGAGTATAAATTTTCAGGATATGATGTTCAACATAATTGGATTAAAAAAGTATTTTCTAGACAACATATTTACATTATACCATATTGGAGAATAAATTTGATAATGCATAATCTAGATGTTATGCACATTGAGAAAAACTTTCTAGACAACATATTTAATATAATTATGGATGTTAAAGACCAAAGCAAGGATAACGCAAAGCTAGAATGAACATTAAAGAATATTATCGATGACAAAATCTAGAGTTAGTAACAACCAGCAACGATAAAAATAATGAAGCCCAAAGCACCTTACTCCTTCACGTTATAACAAAAAGGATTAATATGTCTGTGATTTAAATGTTTAAAAATGCTTGATGGCTATGGATCAAACTTAAGCCGATGTATAGACCTTAAATTTATAAGATTATTTGGACTAAAAAGTCATGATTATCACATAATTTTAGAGGTTCTCCTTCTTATTATAGTATGTCTGTTACTATATTACATATTGAATATGTTGATAGAGCTTAGCATTTTCTTTAAAGACATATGTTCATCTAAACTAAGTAAAGATGCTTTACGAAGGAGCGAGGAGAACATACCAATCATCCAATGTAAGTTAGAAAAAAAATTTTCCCCTAGGTTTCTTTGATTTTTTGGAACATCTTCCAGTATATCTATCTTATGAAGTTAGAGTTGATGGACTTGTACAATATTGTTGAATGTACCCTTTTGAGAGGTAAAATATGTTTTTAATATGTTGTCTAAAATATTTTTAATAGTAACTAATAATTGTAATTATTTAACATATATTTGAACAAGTTGAAAAAATATGTTAAGAACAAAGCACGACCAGAAGGATCGATATGTGAAGCATATTTATCTCAAGAAACCACTCACTTCTGCTCCTACTACTTCGAGCCCATGTAAGGAGTACAAGAATAAAGATTAGTCATAACATGAACTTTGATTTAGAAGAACAATACCAGTCTTTACTATTAATCTTTAGAATACATGGAAAGTTTAGTGACAAATGTGTTGAAAGATTCCTTAATAATTTAGAATTCAAAACAGTGACTTTATATGTACTATTGAACTGTGAAGAAGTCCAACCATCCTAGAGTAAGTTTTTCCATAATGTGCAAAAGGAGTAATGTTTATTTTAAATACTAAATTCTTATTTAGATGATTTGTCACCAAGTATTTCGTAAGCAATTTACCTCTAATAGATACTACAGATATTGAGCAATTTATTGCAAATAAATTCTCAGCTTAGTTTAGATCTTATGTGAACCCTTAAATTTTAAAATTTTAATTGAATTATATCTTATTTAATACCTAAAGCCCTAACATTTAAAAATTTTCTTAGGTACATAATCTTGGTAACATGCATTGATAAAGGTCTGTAAGCACTAGTATGAGGCCCAATAATAAAAGTAAACACGTGGCCAATATATATAGTTAATAGTTTTGGATTTCATTTCAAGTCGTAGAGTGAATGAAGGAAAACTAAAAATTATGGAGTATGTATTAGAGCGAATATTCATGAAGATGATAGGTGTGATTATTACGGTATTATAAATGAGGTTATGAGCTGGAGTATCCAGGAGAAGATGAGAACTTTATATATTTATTTAACTGTCAATGATATGGTCCAATACAAAATAGACACATAAGGGTTCATCCTGCGTATGGTTTAGTAGACATAAAATATAGAGGAAGATACAGGAAGTTTGATCCATTTATTTTAGCAAGTTAAGCTTTTCAAGTTTATTTCAGTAAGTATCCTAATGGTTGTAGAGATAAACAAGATGGCTAGCTATCATAAAAATAAAAACATGGGAAATAATTGATCAACAATACATCGTAGTAACTGTACATAAAAGGATGATATGTCAAATTATATATCTATTAAAATTAATGAGATGTCAATTACAACACATAATATTGAAATACAGTTAGAGGATGTAAATAGTTTAACAAGTTCATCAAATGAGAATGAGGAAGAAAATGAAGATATATTGGAGAGCAATGAAAATATTTCTAATTTTGAATAATTCTTGTAATTTAAGTGACTAAATTTATTGTAATGTACTTATTGAATTATATTTTTTTTGAAAATTAAGTCAATAAACATATCTTGCTAAATATCTTTTTTTAAATCATGTTTGTATGTTAATCATTGTGTATTCTATATTTCTTTATATTTGTTATAACTAAATAATCTACATTCTATTTTTTATTTCTACTTATGCAATTTTTCATAATTGTTACAATTTAATTTATTTATATGTTACAAAAATTACTAATTGCTTCTTTTATAGCAGATGGCTTTAGGTGACGATACTCTTTATAGATCCTTCACTTCAAAGATTTCTCGTAAGAAATATTTGAGCGTTAGACTAAGAAGGCCTAGATAGTGTGATGAAAGTGAGGGACATAAATCAGTTCTACCAGTGATACCATCACCACAACCTAGGAGTTAGTAGTAGTCCTTAGTGAGTAGGGTCAGGAATAGTCAGATCCACCAATGGTTGGAGTACCACCACTCTTTCCTAGGTACTTCCCTCCTACGTCGATGAGTCCTCAATTTTTCTCTCAAGATTAGACAAATTCAGCTCCATTATATTCATATTACCCTCCACCAACATCACAAATTTCTCCATCCACCATTCCTTATCCTCCTTATCCCCACCCCTATTATTACCCACATCATATGCATCCATAACATGGTGGACAATCTACACAAGAAGAGGTTGGTGCTGGGGATCCTGCAGCTGCAACATATAAGTGTGTATATATTGAGCTTGAGGATGATACATAAGTTCAATTTATTTTGTAAAATTATTATAATTTAATCTATTATATATTATTGATAAAAAATTTAACCTGTAGCTTCAATCCCTCATGACCACCTACCCATAAGATTCGGGACATCATGCGGACCAAATATGATACTCCATACTTATCATGGAAGAAGATCCCATTGGAAATTAGGGATATATGGTTTAGAGAATTTTAATTATATTTATTTGGCATGAATTAAAATATTTGATTTCATTTATATTAATATTATTTATTATGCCTATATTTTACAGAAAAAATTTAGGTGGTTACCTAAGCATGATATAAGGATCAAAATAAATTTTGAGAGGAGAGGATCGACTCATCTTAGGATATATTCATGGAGGAAAGTTCGGGCAGTGTCCATTATAAATTGGAGAGGGAGTATGGGCAGATTTGAGTAGAGCTTGAGCGAGCCCTGAGTTCACCAAATTGAGAGAGCAGAATAAGCAAGACAGGGCATCTGATTGTGTCAACTTATGTGTTGATTCTTGTTGAATCTAGAATAGGTTATTAAACCTAAACTAATGTCTCAAGGCTAACCAAGAGGGGGGGTGAATTGTTAATTTTAAAAATTAGTTCTCGGATTTTAAAAATTTTAAAACTAGATAACAATTAATAACAATTAATAGCAATTTAATTGAAATTATTTAAAAGTAAAATTTTCAACCACAAAATTAAAATTGTTGTAAGCAGCAAAAAATAAAATGATACAAAGATTTATAGTGGTTCGGTCAAACACGACCTACATCCACTCCCTGAAGCCTTCAACTTTAGGTATTGCACTATTATCAAAGTGACTCTCCTTTTGCCCCCACAGCAAGGCGGAGAAGCCTTTAGAAAACTCTCTTCCACTAATCTCTAATGCGGCAAAGTACTGTCTTTCTTTCATACCCTCCAAGTGGTAGACAAAGAACCTTCATCCTTTCACACCCTCCAAGTGTAGGCAGAGTACCTTCATCCCTTCATACCCTCCAAGTGTAGGTAGAGTACCTTCTTCCTTTCACACCCTCCAAGTGTAGGCAGAGTACCTTTGTCCTTTCACATCTTCCAAGTGTAGGCAGAGTACCTTCGTCCTTTCATACACTCTGAGTGTAGGCAGAGTACCTTCGATTGTTCACACTCTCCAAGTGTCCGCAGAGAATCAGATCTTCTTAAAAAATCTTCTCACGAGTAATCTAGAAAGATAAGAGGAAGAGTGAAAAATACAAATCACACATAAAGATTCTTACCTTTGAGTAACCTTGCGAACCTTTCACACTCTATTAGCAAGAAATCTCTCTCAAACACTCTCTCTTTTAATTGCCCTTAAAATTTCTTGTGGACAGAATTAGAAGTATTCAAGTCAGTTTTAGATGGACCTTTTATACAAAAGATATGAAAAACTGTCCAGAAAACTGAAGTTTTTAATTTTGAGTATGTATGATTATACAGTACGATCGTATGTTCGTACGTACGAACAGTTCAAATACTGTTGCGTACAAACATGTTATGAATTGGTATGAAATTATTTTGTATGAGATTATCGTCTGGTATGAACTACATTCGTTCGAGATGAACAGTTAGAAAATTAAATTTCATCTATACGGAACGTCAGGACAAAATGAGAGAGAATAGAACAGAGGCATTCGTCCCTGTCTGAAAATATTGATCATCCCGTACGATCTTTATCCGAGAACAAAATAGAGATATTCATCCCTGTATAAAAATACTGATCGTCCCGTATGATCTTCATCCGAGAACAAAATAAAGACGTTCGTCCCTATACAAAAATTTTGATTGTCCTGTATGATCTTCGTAAGAGAACAAAATAGAGGTGTTCGTCCCTATACGAAAATTTTGATAATCCCATACGATATTTGTATGAGAACAAAATAGAGGTGTTCATCCCTATACGAACATTTTGATCGTCTCGTATGATCTTTGTAAGAGTATAAAATAGAGGCGTTCATCCCGGTATGAAAATTTTGATCATCCCGTATGATCCATACTTTAAAAAATATTTTCATTTCTATTCATTCAACTGCTCATTAGGAAAAATAACTAATCAGATCATCATGTACGAAGTGAAATCGTACATAATGATTAGTTTAAAAAATATGAATTTTAAACTCTCCCCCGGTGTGTGTGTATGTGTGCTCAGTTACTCAATTACAATCACACTCTCTCAAACTCAATAAAATTTAAAATACATACTTCAATTATAATAAACTCTAAGCTGATCTTGATTTAAAGTCTTCAACAATCTGGAGTGTGATTTCCCTGAAATGTTAGTACACAAAAGAAAAAAATAATTTTTTCAAAATATGTTAGGAGAAATAATAATAATCAAATCAATAATATTTGGAATCATAAAAAACACAAGTTGCAAGTATATCAAACATGAAAAACTAAGAAGCAACTATCTCATAATCTCCTCCTACACTTAGGGGGTGTGAAAGGACTAAGGTACTCTGCCTATACTTGAAGGGTGTAAAAGGATGAAGGTACTCTACCTACACTTGGAGGGTGTTAAAGAAAGAAGATACTCTGCCTACACTTGGAGGGTGTGAAATGATGAAGGTACTCTGCCTACACTTAGAGGGCGTTAAAGGATTACGGTACTCTGCCACATCGGAGATTAGTGGAAGAGAGTTTTGTAAAGGCTTCTCCGACTTGCTGTAGGGGCAAAAGGAGAGTCACTTTGGTAATAGTGGAATACCTAAAGTTGGAGGCTTCAGGGAGTGGATGTAGGTCATGTTTGACCGAACCACTATAAATCTTTGTGTCATTTTATTTTTTATTGCTTACTTACTGCAATTTTAATTTTGTGGTTAAAAAATTTGCTTTCAAATAATTTTAATTAAATTGCTACGAATCGTTATCTGGTTTCAAAATTTTAAAATCTAAGAAGTAATTTTTATAATTACTAATTCACCGCCCCTCTTGGTTAGCCTTAGAACATTATTTTAGGTTTAACAATCTATTCTAGATTCAACAAGAATCAACAAGTGATATCAAAACTTTGTTTCAAAACTATATGTTTATACTACTTTTTGATAAATGAGCATGGCTACTTTTGGAAACCGAAACATACCTGAAGGGTATTCGATCAATAGACCTCCTTTATTTCATAACATCCCTTTCAATTTTTGGAAAACATGCATGTCTACATTTTTACAGTTACTAGATTATCATATGTAGATTTTAGTTCAAGAAGGGTATATAAAATCAACTAGATTAGTTGATGGTATAGAGTTGAAACACCCTTTGTTGAATGGACTGTAGAACAACGTGACTTAGCATAGTTAAATACAAAATATTTAAATAATTTCTTTTATGCACTTAAGTCAGAAGACTACATGTAGGTTTCCACTTGTAAAAGTGGAAATGACATATGGGATAGACTTTGAATCACTTATGAAGGGACTAACGAAGTAAAATAATCTAGACTAAACATCTTATTACATGACTATGAATTATTTTGCATGAAACCCAATGAATCTATTTCTGACATGTACACAAGATTCACTCAGATAGTCACTTCTTTTTATGCATTAGGTAGGGAACTAATGAAAGTTGAAATGGTTAATAAGATTCTTCGTTATTTTCTTACTGCATATGATGCTAAAATAACTGTAATTACATAGTCTAAAGATTTGAATGTTTACTCTTTTTGACAATCTTTTTGGATCACTAATTACTTACAAGCAAGGAGTGAGTCAAAGAAATATTGATGAATGATCTTTCACAATCTGAGGATGAGGATGACATTGCCTTGATGACTAGGCAATTCAGGAGCTTTCTTAAAAGGAAAAGGAGACGCCAGCAATGGAATATAGGTAAATTTAATAAGAATGTTAAGATTTCTAATGACGTGATTTGCTATGAATGCAGGAAACCCGAACATATAAAATTGGATTGCCCAAACCTAAAAGCCACTCCTAGCAAGAAGAAGGTCGAGGAGAAACCAAATGTGAAGAAGGGCAAAAGAGATTCCAAAGAGCTTTTTGGGTGGACTCAGCTTCAGATTCGTCAGAAACTGAAAAGGAGGAGGAAGTCACCAACTTGTGCTTAATGACCGATAATCTTGATTAGTCAGATGAAAAAGTGGTATGTGACTTAATCTATACTGAACTGTTAGAAGTTTCTGAAAGGATTCATAACACATATAGGAAGTTAAAGAAAATGCATGCTAGTATGAATTTAGAATTATAAGAATTGCAAAGAGAATATGAAATTCTTAGGAAAGATCATGCATTGATAGATAATAACCACATGAACTTACTTGATGAATTTGATGACTTGAATAAGAAGAATGAGATCTTAAAATCATCATGTGCTCAATTAGAAAAAGAATTTAAGGATTTTAAGGATGAATCAAATAGTAGAGAGCATTATTTGAATTTTAATAAATATATATTAGATTTAAACACAATTTTGAAATTAAAAGTGCAAGCACTCGAGGAAAATAGGAAACCACCAACACTTGAAGACTTTACTAATCCTATTTTGTATCCAAAATTTTTACAACTCAGGAAGAGACAGAGTAATTATAGAAGATTGAGAAATCCATTTCCTGGAGTTAAATGTTATTCTTATGGAATGTTTGGACATATAGCACACACCTGTACTTTGAATAGGGAAACTCATTTAGTGTGAAAATCTAAGATACATAAACCTAGATATATCATACATACATCTATTTTTAATTTACCAAAAGAAGAACCCAAACTAGTTTGGGTTTTCAGGTCTAATATTTGATAATTTTGCATGCACACTCTCATACAAGGCCTTGTGAGAAGATTTGATACCTGGACAGCGGTTGCTTAAAGCATATGACTGGAGAAACTATACAACTTATATCATTGGAAGCCATAGGTAGAGGCAGGGTTACACTTGGAGATATCACCACTAGAAAACTGGTTGGATCAAGTATGATTGGAAACTTACAAAAAAAAATTATTGAAAATATGGTACTTCTAGAAGGATTAAAGTATAATCTGTTGAGTATTAACCAACTATGTGATAAAGAATAAAGTGTTAACTTTTTTTTCTCTACTAGCTACATATTAAGCCTAAATGGTAATGATGTTTTGCATGTATTAAGGGTAAATAATATTTATATGCTAGATTTAAATTGTATCAAATCTCCAAATGCTTTTTGCTTGAAAATTATTTCTAATGAATCATGATTATGGCATAAGAGACTCTGTCACTCTAGCATGAAAAATCTTAGGAAAATTATCCAAAAGGATTTGGTTAGAGATATACTAAAACTAGACTTTACTAAGGATCACCTTTGCGATGCGTGTCAATTTGAAAAATATGTGAAGTCCTCTTTTCAATCCAATAAGAATCTTAGAACTAGTAAATCTTTAGAGATTTTATATATGGATCTTTTTGAACTAATTGGAACTGTAAGTCTAGGAGGGAAGGTATACGAATTTGTGATTTTAGATGATTTTTCAAGATTCACTTGGATAAAATTCTTATATCATAAGAGTGAATCATTTAAAGAGTTTAGAGATTTTTCGACTTAGATTCAGAGGAAACTAGGATGTGAGTTTCTTAAATCCAAAGTGATCACGATGGTGAATTTGAAAATAAAAAATTTAATGATTTTTATAAAGAGAAAAAAATTGATCATAATTTTTCTGCACCTAGAATCCCTCAACAGAATGGGGTAGTCGAAAAAAAAAAATAATATTAATAGAAGCAGCTCGAGCCATATCGATAGAATATTCACTTCTTAAATAATTTTGGGCTGAAGCGGTTAGCACTGCATGCTATATTCTGAATAGGGTAAATATCAGATCGAAATTAAATAAAACACCCTATGAGCTTCTTAAGGGGAGAACATCTAATTTATCACATTTGTATGTTTTTGGATGTAGGGTGTTCATATATAATAATGGAAAATCTGCCTTAAGAAAATTTGATCCAAAATCAGATAAAAAAATTTTTCTTGGATACTCTAGTATTGGAAAATCTTATAGAGTATTTAACAAATGGACTTTGGTAATTGAGGAGATTACACATGTTGTATTTGATGAATCTGAAAATTTTGGAAGAGAATGAAATAAAAAAACTCCCAAAGAATGGAGAAGGTAAATTTGGAAGAAAATTTAGAGTTAAAAAACTCATTGCCTAGAGGTTTGAGATTTTCTAAAATCCATCCAAAAATATTGATTTTAGGTGAACCTAGTGAGGGTGTTAGGACTAGGGGTGGACTAAGCAAAGAAGTCAATCACTATGCCTTTATTTCAATGATATAACCCATAAACGTAAATCAAGCACTTTCAGATGAATTTTTGATTTTAGCAATATAATAAGAATTAAATCAATTTGTGAGAAATGATATTTGTGAATTAATTGTAAGGCCAAAAAATTAAAGTGTAGTTGGAACTAAGTGGGTATTCAAAAATAAAATGAATGACTCAGGAGTTGTCATAGAAATAAGGGTAGATTGGTGGCTAAGGGGTATAATCAGATTGAATAGATTGATTTTGAGAAGACTTTTGCCCATATAGCGAGACTTGAAGCAATTAGGATTTTATTAGTATTTGTCTGTTTTAGAGGATTTAAATTGTTTCAAATGGATGTTAAAAGTACCTTTTTAAATGGGGTGATTCAAGAGAATATTTATGTTGAACAATCCACAGGTTTTGAAAATTCAAAATATCCAAATCATATTTTTAAATTGAAAAAGGCATTGTATGGATTGAAATAGGTACCTAGGGCTTGGTATGAGAGGTTAAGCACTTTCTTACTTGAGAGATCCTTTGAAAAAGAAAGTGTGGACACCACCTCTTTTTGAAGAAATTAGGAGAGGATATACTCATTGTACAAATTTATGTTTATGATATCATCTTTGAATCTATAAATAAAAATATTTGCGATGATTTTTCTAAAACAATGAGTAATGAATTTGAGATGAGTCTAATGGGTGATTTGAGTTAATTTCTAGGCTTTAACATTAAGTAAATGAAGGAAGAAACATTTCTTAGTCAGTCGAAGTATGTTAATGACATCCTTAAAAAGTATGAAATGGATAATGTTAAACCTGTTAGTAGACTTATGAGTTCCTCAATTCAGTTGGATAAGGACCCAAAGGAAAAATCTGTTGATCAAAAGAAATTTAGGGAAATAATTGGATCTTTCCTTTACTTGACTGCTAGTAGACCCGATATTATGTTCAGTGTTTGTTTGTGTATTATATTTCAATCCGATCCAAAATAATCACATTTGACAATAGTGAAAAGGATTTTGAGATATCTCTTGCGAACTCAGAACTTAGGGATTTGGTATCTTAAGTTTAGCTTTTCATTTGAAATAATTGGATATTTAGATTCAGACTTTACAAGTTGTAGGGTTGATAGAAAGAGTACTTCTAGAACTTGTCAATTTATAGAAAATTCTTTAATTTCTTGGTCTAGTAGAAAACATAATTCCGTAGCCCTATCTACTACTGAAGCTGAATACATTACCTTAGGAAGTTGTGTGACACAAGTTCTTTGGTTGAAACAATAGTTGATTGACTTAGGATTTACAATAGGCACAATTTCAATTTATTGTGATAAACTAGTAACATTTGTATTTCAAAGAATCCTATTTAATATTCTAGAACCAAACATACAGACATAAAATATCATTTCATAAGAGATCATGTATCCAAAGGAGAAATTGAACTGAATCATGTTTTAATTGAAAATCAACTTGCAGATATATTTACAAAACACTAGCCTTTGATACTTTTAGCACATTAAGAATAAGGCTTGGTGTGATTGACCTCAATGCTTAATTAAAATTTTTTATAAACTTGATATGTGTTTTTGTGTATTTTTGTTTTTAAGTTTTTATTTTTGATTTTCTATTTTTTTATTTTAACTTTTTATTTTATGTGATTTTGGAATGTTTTCACATCAAATTTCATGTTTTTGATCGATTGTACGAATTTTTCTAAGTGTAATATTTGTACTGTATGAAATTATTTTCATCCCGTACGAATTCTGTAGCATGTCGATCGTTGTTTTGAACTGATTGCATAATGCTTTTATTTTTATATACATATCGTACCGTACGATCTATATCATCCCGGATGATGTGTATTCATTCGTATATACGTACCTAGATAGTCATCTGGGAAGAATTAGTTATTATAACTGATCGTATGTACGAACCCTTAGTTCGTATGTATGAACCACATGTCATTCAATGTGGGGGATGAATCTAACAGTCATTAAACAATCTTAAATAATCGATCATCCTGGATGAACATCTATTTGTTTGTATAATCATATGCTCAAAAAGCATGTACAAAAGGACGCCTCGTAAATTATGTGATTATGAAAAGTCATTTCATTTTGAACATACTCATTAGTGCATATAAAATTTATTTTCGTACATACGAACCCATGAATCGTGCTGTACGAACCTCTTTTCATAAGTATGTAATATCATTTTTCTTTAAATATGAGCACTTTGGAATTCATTTTCATTCACTTCAATAGCATTTTCCAATCCTTCAAATCTTAACAATGGCCAGTTCTAGCAAGAGGGGTAAACTCATTAAGGGTTCGTCTTCCAGGGGTGGAGACGACAACTTTCTATGCATGGCTAGCGAGGAATCCATTCTTAGGTTTGGTTTTGCAAAAGTTACATCCTCTAGAATCCTACTTCAAGAGGATATTCACTTTCAAGTGATGCCTCTTTTCGCTACCACTCAATTTGCTTTTATCCTTACCTTGACTCATTCCTATAATAAAGAAACATTTCACTACTTTCTTGTCAAACATGTCATTTAGTGAGGATGCGAGTAGGATCAGATCTTTTGTTTTTAAGAAGAGGGTAGAAATAACTAAGGAAGATTTAGGAACCATTTTGCACTTAAAGACTCAAGGAGTTATAGCCCACACTTTGACTTCTACATCTAATTTTGACTGGACTGAAATAAAAAAAGTTATTAAAGGGATGAAATAAGTATGTCATTTTCCTATGGTCTCTACTTTGAACCAAAATGCAAGGATCATCCAGCATGTCCTTAGAACCTCCATAATTCCTAAAGCTGGTGACCATATTAATATTACTCCTCTTCTGTCCACTGCCACTTATCTTATCATGACTAGACAACTAATTCATGAAGCCTAACTTATTATTGATTATATTAACGGGCTTTCTAAAATTGGACATGTCTCACATAAAAGGAAGAAAAATATTGCCTTAGGACACCTAGTGACATATATCCTTGAGAAGAAATACAATCTTGTTCATCCTGATCCTCAACTTGAAATGCTTATCTACTTCATTGATGCTTCATTTTGAACACTTTTTGGGAGAATGATATAAGTGAGGATTCTGAGGGAGAAGGGGGAGAACCTGCACCTGCACCTGTGCCTGCTCATAGACTTAACTCTCAGGAGATGGTCTAGCCTTTGACAGACTAGAGAGTCATTTTGATCAGTTCTTTGATCAAATTCAGACTCACCTACACCAGCAGGATGCACAATACCAGCAGGACATGGGTTGGATTCGAGGTCAATTCGAATCGGTGAACACTAATATGGCTGTGATGAATAGCTATTTTTCTATCTTCAACCAGCCACCTCCTCCAGACCAGGACCCCTCAAATTTATAGATGTACTTCTTGTGTGCTATCTTTGTAAGACTTTTGAGCTGTGATGTGATATTTTCAATAGTTTTTTTTGTGATTGTCCTTTATTCTTATTTTTATTTTTGATGATATATTATGTTTGTATTGATATCAACAATGTATCATTGTATCACTTTTTAATTTGATATAAATAAAAAATGTCTTGTTTTGTCTGGTTGTTTTTTTTTTCTATTTGAAATGTTAGTTTGCCTATATGATAATCCTGACTTAATGTATCTAAAAAGCGTTATAATTTGAAAAATAATACAAAAATTAATCTCATTAGGAAATCTAATTTTTTTAAAATATAAATTAATTTATAACTCGATCAAGTGAAGGTTATCAATCTCATGTTCTTTTTAGGCATACATAATTGAATATTATTATAGTAATTTTGATGTCTTATTATTTTTTATTTATCTTTTCAACATAATCATCTTTGTACTTAGAGAAGTTTGAGTTTTTAGATTATTAATTTTGGAAAGATCAATTAAAAAAAAGAAGAAATATACAAATATACAAAAATTGAAAGAATGCGCAACGATTCACAAATTGAAAAGAGACACAAAATTAGACTAAATACAAAAGAATGCACAAAGTGTGCCACAAATATTTGAAAAGATGCACAATGTCACCAAATAAGTTATTGATAATGTTCTTGCCTCTATCTTTTGATCTTTAATTTCAAATCAATCTAATGTTCAATTATATTTTGTATTAAAATTTAACTTTAATTAATCTTTATTTCCTCACTTTTACAATAATTTTCCTTATCAAATTGTCTAGATTATTTCATGGCCTTGATATATATTATCTTATTTATGTTATATTTTAATTTTAATGTTATAAATCTTTATTTTTCTCAAAGAAACATTAATCTTGTTATTGTAATTATAATTCAATCTCTTTCAAGATCAATTATTAAAAGCTTCTCATATGACTTCTTACATTTCTTTTGTTTTTCTTCTTCATTCTTTTTGTTGTTGTCAAAAAGGGGGAGAAATATCATTTTTTTGTTTGTTTTTATTTGCATTTGATTTTTAGTGTTTGTTAGAATTTTTAGTGTTTGTTAGAATTTTTAGTGTTTGTTAGAATTTTTAGTGTTTGTTAGAGTTGTTGACTGTTTTGAGTGTTTTGTGGGTTTTTATGAAAAATTAAAAAAAAAATAGATTTGTTCTTAATTGAAATTCCCTCATATTCATATGCTTATTCATTTAGGAGGAGTTAAGTAGAAATTTAGGAATTTCAATTTTATTCAAACAATAATTATTTTGTCATCATCAAAAACATACAAGTTGTAAGAATATCAAACATAGAAAACTAAGAAGCAACTATATCAATATTATGAAGCTCTCTTCATACTGGCGGATATGTACCTTATACTGAACATAGATAACGACTGGTAAAAGATTTTAATTAGTTTAATAAATATATAAATATATTATTTTAACTATATCTTCTATTTGTAGAAAGAGTTTCTTGACCGAGAGCCGACACTATTGGAGTTACATACGAGGACTCACCAACATCAAGCCAACCATAAGTGGATTGATGAGAATGCAAAAAAAGCTTATGTGAGTATAATTTTTGGAGTGATAAAATAAAATAAAATATAAAATTTTTAATGAATTTATTCTCGCAAGATGATTTTATATGAGTTCAGGAAAATCATCAGTCAACTAGTGAGGGATCATCTTTAAGATCGATCAAATATTCTGAGTATCTGACATAGTCAGATGTTGTTAGAGGAAGATAGAGTGAGAGGGTTTATGGCTTAGGTTCGCAGGGATATGCTTATGAGAGTAGTTCATATACAACAATATTTTATGATGTTATTATAGCTGAAGAAACTATTAGATATATGGTTGCTACACTAACAAAAGAGATAGAGGATATGAGAAAGATTCAAAACGAGATGTAGTCGAAGTTGCGATCATATAAAGATGAAAATTAGAAAAAGAAAGAGTAAGAGCCGACACATGAATAAAAAGGCAGCGAGGGCACCGAGGATGATTAGTGCTGTTATTTATTTGATGAACTTTTTGGTGTATTTTGAATATCTTACTGTGAATTTCATATATTATGTTTATTGTATAATATAAGTATTTTTCTTTGTTTAAAGAATTATTTCTGCTTATTGTCGATTTTGGATTGTGCAAATATAGTTTGTTCATTGTGTTTTGCTATTGCATATGAAATATTATATTGATTTTGGACTTCATTTATGGGGGTTGGTTATAGTGGCGTATTACCCTAAAAGTTTAGTTGTTATATATGTTTTGAATTCTGTGCATGCATTATGGAAATTGATGTAAATATAGGGGGGATGTCAATTTGTTTTTGAAGATGCTACAAGTTTCTGGCGGCTAACCAGCGGTTTGGCCGCTGGAAACATTGATACCGGATGGTTTATTTAACCGCTAGTATTTTAATATAGCCGCCAATAACTACCGGCGGTCAACCAGCGGCTTGGTCGCCGACACTACCGGTGTTTGAGATAGCCAGTACGCCGTCGTTAATTACCCGACAGTTAGCAATGCTTTGACCGCCGGAATTTATTGGCGTTTGAGGTGGCCGGTACGCCACGGGTAATTAATATAAAATTAGATGAAGAGCTATATAAAAATGATGAATTAGTCATTGGTTATGAATATTTGACAAAGAGTGCTTCCGCAAAAGCTAGTGATGTTTACGAAATAAACTAAAATATTTAAAATCAATAAAATGAAAAGAAAATGAATCTTCATCTAGAATTAACACTCTTGCAAATAAACATACAGGTGATGAGGTTGATAATACTATGATTTAAGAGAAAATGATGATGTTGATAAAGGAAACAAGACTATTTTATTTTAACTTATGATTATGATGAAGATAATGCTCAAGAAGATTAGTTTTTTTTTTAATATTGCACTTGCAAAACAATTATAATGTTTTGAATTTTTACTAGTTAAGCACTTGAGCATACGCATCAACTTTTAATATTATAAGAATGTTATTTTATTTATAAATTTAGTTTGTTTCATTAATATAATAGTTAATTTTTCAATATAATTATCTTTCATAATTATTCAAATATATTTAGTTGAATCTTTATCCTTTTTTTGCGATATGTTTAATGGCATGCGATATACCTTCACGAGACCTTTGCGATATGGCGCAAACTATTCGTAATTGAAAATTATGAAGCACAAACAATATAGAGGCTAAAAGGGAAATGGAAAGTTGGAAAAAATCACCAAATGACATTTGAAATATGCAAGGAGTATCTATACATCTGAATAGCTAATTGCATAAGGAATTTGAGCAATATATACAATAAAAGAGAATAAACACAACCGTATTATAAGCATGTGCATTCATAAGAGGATGTCATATGGTACAACTTTTTCCATCTGTACCAAAAAAAAAAAAAAATCAGCCATGTCTGGAAGACAAGCATAAAATGTAGAAGAAAACCAAGATATAAAAATGATAAAATGCAACAGGTTATAGACAGCTTGGTGCCGTCACATGCATAAACAAAGGCATAAAGAGGGGGAAATGGGGACAAGTGTCAGTTTCTATAGCACAACTTGAAAATGTATATAAGTCGCACAACAATAAGAAAATAAGAAATGATGTACTATAAAAATAAGAGCAGAAGCCTTGGTAATAAATCTCCTAGAAAAAAGGTCTGTATAAGGAGATCGGCTTCAAGAAAGGGTGTGCTAGAGGGGAGAATAAACCAACAGCCAAGAATAGCAAACAAAAATTTGCTTGTTTTGTAAATGAATCAACAAAAAGAATTACACATAATACAAAAGCCATCTGATGCGGACATCCTACAATGGACGATATTTACAGGAACTCAGGAAGAGTCGATGATTGACGACCGAGATCACTCCATTTTATTTTAGTTATTTAATTGTATTTTGATTTAATTTGTAATTTTCTTCTTTTTACTCTTTTATTTAAGAGTCTTGTCTTATGTAAGTCCAATGGGCAAATGTGTCTTTTAATTTCTTTTGAGGCCTATATATAGAGGCCCCTTCTCTTGTATTAGGTATGATGGAATTATAATAAAAATTTGTATTCTACACTTGTGTTCTTTTTTGGGAGGAAGATAGTGAGATTCCTACGGGAAGGAATCGGAGTTTTCACCAGCCACAGGATGGGTGCAGGCTCTTGGCTTGAAGTCCCTTGGAGAAGGGCAATGTATCACCCGTTAGTCTTCGAAAGAGTCCAAGGCTCACAGTTTTATCTTTTATCTTTTGTTTCTTTGTTTTGGTTCCTTCTTGTTGTTTATAGTCGCCATCTTCATCATCTCCCTACTTCTACCAAACCGGGCTTAGCTCCACCACCACTCGCGGCCAAGCTACTGTACCGTCGGCCCCTTCTTTGGTTTCGCTCCCAACCCCTTTGTCATTAAACCTTTCCTAAATTAGTTTTCTTAATTTAGGTAATACAATTAAGAGCAAATTCAAATCTATTTGAATTTGAAATTACTACCTAAATTAGAGATCCTAATTTTGGAAACTTTCCAAATCATAGCCTTTTGAATTTTAAATCAACTTGGGATGAAATATCTCATCCCAAAGTTAATTTATTAATTTAAGAAAGCTTTGATTGCCTCTTTAAACCACACCTCCTTTTCCTATTGCCGCCGGCCTCATTGGATCCCATTGGAATTTGTTTCCAAATCCTAGTGGCTCTTTTTGGAAGGAATTCAAAGTCTCTCATCCTCTCCCTAGCCCCCTTTCCCTCTTGAATTCCATTACCTATTCTAGATTGACATAATTAGGACAAATTTTGAATTCAAATCCACCTAAGTTGAAATTTAAAATCATTCCTAAATTATTAAATATATTTATGAAAAGTTTCTTAATTGACACCCTAATCAAATCCTAATAAAAATTAAATTAAATTTAATTGAAGCCTTTTGCCTTATGAGGAGTTCTCTTATTTGGAAGTGTTTAATTCCTCCCCAATTAACTCCAAACTCTCATTATAACCGCCGCCGCCCCTTCCTACCCGCTGCCCTTTTCGCCCTCCTGCTCTTTATTGAAGCCTACTTTCCTCTTCCATACACCCTCGTTTGGGAAGCTTTGATATTACTTATTCAATTCAATTTTGAATATTGAATAAATTCCTAAAAGAGATTGATCTATTTTAGGAAAATCTTTAAATCAAATCCCAATTAATGACCTCCAGTTATGGCCAGCCCCTCCCCTTTCCATATTCCCTCTCCAATTAATTCCCCTCCATTAATTAATTCTATAATTGGATATCCCATTATGGGAATTAATTAATTCAAATTTTCAAATCTCCCCCACCCCCATACCTGTTCTACATCACCATCACTATTAAATCTTAATAAGAACCAAGTGGGTAAGATTACTATCATCCACAAATTGATAACTGGGAAACAGTTAAACATGTACAAATAAAAAAAAAGTGATGATTTAGCTAACATTCATTAAAAAGGGAAATTCAACGGTAATTTATTAATTGTTAACCTGTCCAACCCAACAAAGTACTTCTCATAGAAAGCAAATGAAAGTCGGACACTATTCAGATTCGCAAGGACATCAAAGATATTGGAACATGTAAGTACATCTGTAATAATGAGGATTGCAGGAGCAATGCGCAAAAAAACATCTAAACCAACAGTGTTGTCCTTATCCACCTGTCACAATTTGTAAAAGCATTAGACAAGACAAATTACCGTAGCATAGCAATAAGAATGTGCGTCCATTAAGAATAACTAATTATACTGACTAGGGTTTTGATGGAAATTTGAAAATAGCTTTAATGGCTGATGAATATGATAAACATGGGGTCCAGTTTAAATCCTAAACAATACTAAATTGAAACATGTTTCTTGCCCTGGGTGAGGGCGGGCTCGCCGTAGATGGAGCTTCCCATGCTAACATCATATCAAATATAAGGCATTAGAACTTTGGATCAGCAGGATGGCCAATAATTTGAGTCATTAAAGCTAATGCTCTAAAACAACAGTACTCTAAGAAATTTCTGGCAAAATTTGAGGACTTCTTTAAACCATCAGATGCTTCTGAATCAAAATTTCCTTGAAATTCATCCATAGAAACATCAAGAATTCTGTAAAAAGAGTTAAGCATCAATATCATTCTCATGCTTATTTAAGAAGTTCACAACTCTATGATGCATTTAATAAATTATACACAATGTAAGTGGGAGTTGTGATGAACAATGGATAAAAGTCAAACCTAACTTGAATTAACAACGCAAAGGGTAATAAAGTACACTGCTAATTTCAACTAGATGAATTGCCTAATGAAATTCACTTAGCTAATCCAATTTAATCAAGTTGTGACATGCCCATAATACATTAAAGATCCTAAAAGTTTATTCAAACATATTAGCTTATCCAGAATGATCAAAAACCTAAGCGACATACAAATCAATACCAAATATAAACAATAATCAGTAACTGACTATCAAATTCAAAAAATAACTCAACTTTCAGTATGAAGCATAACCTTTTGATGAAACACACAAAATCAACATCATGGTTTGCGCATAATAAGACAATCAATCATGTACATGAAATGTTTAAACCTTCACATGGCTTTTTACATGGATTCCTTAGAAATGTGTAGTTAACACCAAAGATATCTTGATCAGAAACTAAAACTAAATTGATGTCATTAAAAAAAAATCTCGATCCAACAACAATATGACTGCAAGAAGAGCCAGAGAGGTACTCACCGCGAACAATGGCCAACCATTACGTTAGCCATCTGAGAGAGCTCCGGAATCCACTTCCTTTTACTGGAAGGGGATCAACCCATCTCCTCATACTCTTCATCGAAAGATATTCGGCGGCTGAGCGCCCATTTGAAGGAACCCTCCATGAACCCTTCTAGAAGGTTGCAGATTTTATCCATCATAGCCATGTCTCCCCTCCCAAACTCGAAAACCTCGCCCCTTCGATGCTCGATTAGAGCTAAACCCTAAATCCTCCGGTTTGCAAATATCATCTCGCAATCACTAGCTTAATTCGTCGGGAAAACCTTATTCTCTCATTATGCAGCTTCTCTTAGAAGAAACTACTATAATACTATGGACTCTCTAGAAAATAATTGAGTGTGCGGAGATAAAAACCTGGGAGCCGCGTGGAAAAAGACAGGTCGTTTGCACTATTTCTACTTTTATTCTCGGTCTAAGGATAGTACCATAAATTATTGTAACAAGTATCTCGAATTGGTTGAATATATTAGAATTTGATCATATTTGAATCTCATTTGACTCGTTATCAATTTCAAAAAGATCGAATAGAATTTGGACAAAGTTCGATATAGATTCTAAGATGTTCGACAGTAGGTGATTCGTCGCGAAGCTCTGTTCTCCTTTACATATCACACTACAATTACATGTTGTTCTCGTGACATGTCTTCAATAGCTTCCCCTCAATTTTAATTCCTCCTGTCACACACCATCAATGGCTTCTCCATTCAATTCTCTAGCAAGCAAATATTGTTAATAGCTATTCTCCTTCACACGACATTAAGCCTGTCAAAATCTTCCCCCATCAACCTACAATTGTGAACACCTCTTTCTTTCAAACATTACTAATCTCATTCGATGTCATCCCCCAACGAGCTCCCCTAGCAAATAACTTTTTCCTTCATACACCACAGACCATCAATGCATCACCAATCGATCTCTCATGGTGAACATCTCATCTCATCTCACATGATGTCACTCTCGTCTACATCTTTCCAATGTGATCTGTTATCCAACTTCCTAATCATAAATAATGTTGTTAGCCATTCGATCTCAAGTCTTAACATTTTGGTTTTTTAATTTTATGACTAACATCTAAATTTGATTACAGGTTCGAAGAAATGTTTGAATTCAAACAAGTTTGAATCAATTTCATTAGCGAAAGAATAGTTTGTATAAATATGTAATAATATTTTTTGTTTAAAATGAACCTTTTGGGATATTTTCCAAAGATATGAAATAATATGCATAGTTTCCTAATTTCAAACATTATGTGCCATAGAAACTTACATTTTTCATAATCTATTTGTATAACATTAGCTTCATAAAATTAAAATCCTTTATTTATTATTTTAGTTATAAAATTTGTCATAAATTTCAAACATTATTTTTTTTTTAATTTAAATTAAAATTATCGCCGTTGGGTTGGTCAATTTTAAAATATATCTTAAAAAATTTATATAAAAGAAATCAACATTGTTATTGAATTAATAAATGGACACCTTCCGTAGGAGAACAAAATCTATACGTTGCTAGACACCACTTAAAACTCACGGTTGTTAAATTAATAATGGAGACCAAGGGTTTTATTATTATAATACATACTCCACTCATTATTTATTTTATCTTTTAAAATATTAAAAAAAATTCATGACTAATGATTATATCATGAAATTTTCAAATTCAATTTTACTAAAGTAAATTCAAGATCTACTTCAAATTTTCATGGCTTACAAAAAATTGATACATAAATTCTTTTCAAATATCTTTTGAATAAATAATATCACTTAAAAAATAATGTATTTCATAATTAAAAAACAATTATTGTAACAATTTCATAACTATTAGATATATATTATTTAATCATTTTTCATCATATGAAAAAAAAAAGATTATAATGTCGGCTTAATTTTATCATATAAAATAAAAATTTTAATGAAGCAGAAAGATTAATTCAGTAATAAACTTTGGCTCTGATACAAATTGTTGGATATTTATATCCATATATAATAGCGGAAATGAAAATCAGGATGTTTAGAAAATAAAATTGGAACTTTTCTTCATTTTAGTTTTCTTTATAAATAATAATTTTAAAATATAAAATGAAGAAAATTAACTTACCAAAATGTTGATTGAGATTGTAAATATTTTTCATCAAAACGTTGATTGATACCATAAGTCTTCTTCTTCTAATCACCCCACCAAATATATTTTAGTGAGTGTGCACAATCAATCAATTATTGATGAACACACTTTCTTATGAATATAATTTGTATTATCAACACAATTTAATTCTTCAAAAGGAAAAGACAAAAAGACTAATATTTTTCTCATATCTCATCTTCAATCTCTCATGAAATACTCATATATCATCATCTTTTATTTCATGTAGAACTTGATTCATATTTATAAGAAAAGTTCACATCTTTTCGATTTTAAATATATCTTTTTGTAAGCACCTCTTTGTAATTCATGACACATTTTTAATCAAAATTAAATAATACTTATCATGACACATCATCAACCTTATCTTTAATGACACATCATAATCTTAATCTTTTAATATCAAAAGATATTTATGATGAGTCATTATTATCTTCATGAAATTTGACATATTAAAAAGGTGATCATAAAACATAAAGACGTTACTAATGTAATCATAATTTAGTATTTATATTATGTCACATTCTTAATGATAGTGTTTAATATATAATAGAGCTTAGGTGATTAAGAAGGAACCTATTGACCTATAATTTAAGCTCCAATAAATTTGATCATTAATTTGACTCTTAAATTAATAAATCAAAATTATTAATTTCAATATCATTCCACTATAAATATGAAATTACACTCTTAAAATTATAGTATAATTTACTCAATTTAAAAAATTGAATTGTATATTGGTTTAATCATTGCATATAAAATAATCTTCTATAAAAAGTTCATAATTAGAGCTAGGTAATTCTGTTACCTCACTATTTATATCTTGATCCTTGAATTCCAATTAATTCTCTGATGAACAATAAACTTTGTGACCTTGTCACAAAATTTGAGCGCTCAATTGTTTAGGTTCTGAATTAATTATTCAAGCGAACTAATTTTCTAACTTTCAATAATGAAAGGAATGAATTTTATATTTCTATATTAACATTCCCAGCCATTTGTTTCATTATGTTTCTGAGATACAAGTATTGAGTTTATTTCTTCAAAACTATTTCCGAGTAAGTTAAAAAATCAAATGTCACAAATATGAGTTTATTAATAACTCAAGATTCAAATTGTTTTATATATGATCATCTTTATGATTAATTTTAAATTCTCTATAATTAAAATAGAATTTATTAAAAATCTAAATTTTATCTGGTCCAGTTTTATATAATCATATTATATAAAGTACATTCATCCTTAATATCTCCATATTGAATAATCCAGATAAGATTATTCCATTCTTAATATTGATGGACCGTACTAATAATATTTAAATATATATTTCAACTATAATTAATAATTATGAACTTATTTAAATTATTATCCATAACTTAATACTCTTGTGTATAATTATATATTGAATTATGGTTACATAAATAATAATGGAATAAAATTATATCAAATGATAATATCGAAACTTGCTATACTTGTATTTAAATATTTATTTCCATAGAAAATATTTTACAATAATATTTCTTTAGAGCACATTCCCTAACGAAAGCTAATGAATTTGATTCAAAGTTGTTAGAATTCAAACATTTCTTCAAACCTGTAATCAAATCTAGATGTTCGTGAAAAATTTAAACAACCAAAACATTCGGACTCGAAATTGAATGGCTAACCTTATGATTAGGAAGCTAGATAGGAGATCACATTGGAAAGGTGTAGATGAGAGTGACATCATGTGAGTTGAGACGAGATGTTCATCATGAGAGATTGATTGATGATGCGTTGATGGGTCTGTGGCGAATGAAGGAAAAAGTTATTTGCTAAGGGAGCTCATTGGGGGATGGCATTGAATGAGATTAGTAATGTTTGAAAGAAAGAGGTGCTCATGATCGGAGGTTGATGGGGGAAGGTTTTGACAAGCTCGATGTCATGTGAAGGAGAATAGCGGTTAACTATTTTTGCTTGCTGGAGAATGAAGAAAAAATTGATGGTGTGTGACATCGATTATTAAAATTGATGATGTGCTTGAGGGAAAGTTATCGATGTCATGTCACGAGAGCAACATGTAATTGCAGCGCCATACGTAATGAAGGACAGAGCTTTGCGACTTAAATCTCCTGCTGCCGAACATCTTAGAATCTAGTTCAAACTTTGTTCAAATTCTATACTATCTATGTGAACTCGATAAAGATTCAAATATGATCTAATTCTAATATATTGAACCAATTCCAGATACTTATTACCATAATTTATTCCTCATTGAAAAAAATTTGCGACACATACTATCCTTGGACTAATAATAAAAGTAAAAATAATGCAAACGATCTGTCTTTTTACCGCGCGGCTCCCAGTTATTTTTTTTTCGCACGCTCAATTATTTCCCAGAGAGTCCATAGTACTATAGTAGTTCTTCTAAGAGAAGCTACAGGAGGAGAGAATAAGGTTTTCCCGACGAGTTAAGCTTGTGATTGCGGGATGAAATTCGCAAACCGGAGGATTTAGGGTTTAGCTCTGATCGAGCATCGAAGGGGCGAGGTTTTCGAGTTTGGGAGGGGAGATATGGCTATGATGGATAAAACCCGCAACCTTCTGGAGGGGTTCATGGAGGGTTCCTTCAAATGGGCGCTCAGCCGCCGAACATCGTTCGATGAAGAGTATGAGGAGATGGGCCGGTCCCCTTCCGGCAAAAGGAAGTGGATTCCGGAGCTCTCTCAGATGGCTAACGTAATCGTTGGCCGTTGTTCGCAGTGAGTTCCTCTCTGGCTCTTCTTGCAGTCGTGTTGTTGTTGGATCGAGCTGTTTTTTTTTTTTTTTGTTTTATACCCTCAATTTAGTTTTAGTTTTTGATCCAGATGTCTTTGGTTTTACCTACACGGTTTTAAGGAATCCATGTAAAAACCCACGTAAAGGTTTAAGCATTTCATGTACATGATTGATGGTCTTATTGCGCGCAAACCGTGATGTTGATTTTGTGTGTTTCATCAAAAGCTTATGCTTCATAATGAAAGTTGAGTTATTTTTTGAATTTCATGGCCAGCTACTGGTTACTGTTTATATTTGGCAATGATTTGTACGTTGCTTAGGTTTTTGGCCATTCTGGATAAGCTAATATGTTTGAATAAACTTGTAGGATCTTTAATGTATTATGGGCATGTCACAACTTGATTAAATTGGATTAGCTAAGTGAGTTTCATTAGGCAATTCTTCTAGTTGAAATTAGCAGTGTACTTTATTACACTTTGCGCTGTTAATTCAAGTTAGGTATGACTTTTACCCACTGTTCATCACAATTCCCACGTACATTGTTTATAATTTATTAAATGCATCATTGAGTTTTGAACTTCTTAAATGAGCATGAGAATGATATTGATGCTTAACTCTTACTGCAGAATTCTTGATGTTTCTATGGATGAACTTCAAGGAAATTTTGATTCAGAAGCATCTGATGGTTTAAAGAAGTCCTCAAATTATGCCAGAAATTTCTTAGAGTACTGTTGTTTCAGAGCATTAGCTCTAATGACTCAAATCATTGGCCATCCCGCTGATCCAAAGTTCCGACGCCTTACATTTGATATGATGTTAGCATGGGAAGCTCCATCTGCGGCGAGCCCGCCCTCACCCAGGGCAAGAAACATGTTTCAATTCAGTATTGTTTAGGATTTAAATTGGACCTCATGTTCATCATATTCATCATCCATTAAAGCTATTTTCGAATTTCCATCAAAACCCTAGTCAGTATAATTAGTTATTCTGAATGGATGCACATTCTTATTGCTATGCTACGGTAATTTGTCTTGTCTAATGCTTTTGCAAATTGTGACAGGTGGATAAGGACAACACTGTTGGTTTAGATGCTTTTTTGCGCATTGCTCCTGCAATCCCCATTATTGCAGATGTAATTACATGTTCCAATATCTTTGATGTCCTTGCGAATCCGAACAGTGGCCGACTTTTATTTGCTGTTTATGAGAAGTACCTTGTTGGATTGGACAGGTTAACAATTATTAAATTGCCATTGAATTTCCCTTTTTAATGAATGTTAGCTAATGCATCATGTTTTTTTTAATTGTTCGTGTTTAACTGTTTCCCAGTTATCCATTTGTGGATGACAGTAATTCTACCCACTTGGTTCTTATTAGGATTTAGTAGTGCTGGCTTTTGTATTATGTGTAGGTCTTTTGTTGATTCATTTACATAATAAACATATTTTTGTTTGCTATTCTTGGCTGCTGGTTTATTCTCCCCTCTGGAACGCCCTTTCTTGAAGCTGATCTCCTTATACGGAACTTTTCTCTAGGAAATTTCTTACCAAGGCTTTTGCTCTTATTTTTATAGTACATCATTTCTTATTTTCTTGTTGTTGTGCGACTTCATTTTCAAGTTGTGCTATAGAAACTGACACTCGTCCCCATTTCCCCCTCTTTATGCCTTTATTATGCATGTGTTAGCACCAAGATGTCTATAACCTGCCGCATTTTACAGTTTTTATATCTTGCTTATCTACTACATTTTATGCTTGTCTTGCAGACATGGCTGATTTTTTTGTACAGATGGAAAAAGTTGTACCATATGACATCCTCTTATGAATGCACATGCTTATAATATGGTTGTGTTTATTCTCTTGTATTGTATCTATTGCTCAAATTCCTTCTGCAGTTAGCCCTTCAGATCTATAGATACTCCTTGCATATTTCAAATGCCATTTGGTGATTTTTCCAACTTCCCTTTTCCCTTTTAGCCTCTATATTGCTAGTGCTTCATAATTTTCAATTACGAATATTTTGCGCCATATCGCAAAGGTCTTGTGAAGCTATAGTGCATGCTATTAAACATATCGCAAAAAAAAGGATAAAGATGCAACTAAATATATTTGAATAATTATGAAAGATAATTATATTGAAAAATTAGTTATCATATTAATGAAACAAACTAAATATAATATTAAAAGTTGATGCTTATGATCAAGTGCTTAACTAGCCAAAATTCAAAACATTATAATTTTTTGCACGTGCAATATTAAAAATAAAATAAAATAAAACTAATCTTCTTGAGTATTATCTTCATCATAATCATAAGTTAAAATAGTCTTGTTTCCTTTATCATCATCATCATTTTATCCTAAATCATAATATTCTTTATCAACCTCATCATCTTTATGTTTATTTGCAAGAGTGTTAATTCTAGATGAAGATTCATTCTCTTTTCCATTTAATTGATTTTAAATATTTTAGTTTATTTCGTAAACATCACTAGCTTTTGCAGCAACACTCTTTGTCAAATACTCATCACCAATGACTAATTCATCATTTTCATTTAGCTCTTCATCTAATTTTATATTAATTTTTCATTAGCATTGTCTATATCTTTTAAAGAGATATGGACAATAATATCATGATAGATGTATCTTCGAATCAAGGTCATATTATACTTCACACAAACTAAATCTTTGAGTTGACCATGATCAATCTTACCTTTTTTGTGAAGTTGTATTAAAAATTATTAAGATTAGCAAATTATAAAGTTTCACGTTAATAATCAATGACATATTTATGTTTGTACTTAATGTTTATACAATCTAATTTTATTCATATCTCGATGAACTAAATTTAAGGTGTACTTTGATCGCGAAAATTTGTAAAAAGTGGAGCTCTTCGGACATATATTAGCCACAATTAGCTAAAATTCATTATTATTTAAATATTAAAATATTATCCTATACTAATCATAATTTATATGTAAAAAACACATTACCTGATTCTCAAACAATCTTTTGTCTCACAACTGAAGAAATCTCAAAAAATCTTCACCCCTAATGTACACATGAAACTTGCTGCAAATTTGATCATCTTCATCAAAATAATTATCCAATCTTTCAGTGCATGCATATAAAATATCATTTGCTTTCTTGAATTCTATAATGTTGGGGTTACTTAAAAAGTATTCAGGATTTAAAAAATGGGCGCAAAATCTAATTGATTTGCACTTCCCATATTCTATCAAGAATTTCAAATATTTGTTTATTGTTCATACTTTTAATTACTGATAAAAAATGCAGTTATTGCTTCTTTGCCATAATCATTACCTCATATATGTAATCCATTAGAGTTTTTTTTCTCTTTATCTATGAAATGAATGACCTTTAATAAATGGCCGCTTGATTTGAGTGTATACATTACAATACTCCCGAAGGATTATTTCAGGATGGTTTATTGCGCTTGTTTAGGCTTTGTTCCTTTGAATAAGACTTAGAAACAAAATTTTCACATGTGACTATCATTTTAAAATTCATTTGCCATTGATGAAAATGTTTCATGGTAAAAAAGGTAGTGGCAAATTGAGTCATAGCATGTTTACGAGTGATATTTGACTAGTGCATATTCTCATCAAGTAATCATGGTCATGAATAAATGAAACTATTAATAATGCATATAGTCTAATATGAATGTGGATACTTATTTATTAACAACTTTCTTACAACAATATTACAAAGTATTCAATAATAAATCACTAAACTATTCCAAAGGAATATACAATTTTCATAATAACTATAATGTTTTTTGAACCATATAGTGAGTCACTTACCTGTTAGGACATTTGTTGAGCTATCATTAGTAACCACTTGAATGATACAATATGGTCCAATCTCTTTGATATGATAACTCAGCAGTTCAAAAAATAATTAAAACATATTTATGACATTCTTTGAATAAGTGCTAGCATCAACCAACTCTATAAATGTGATACCTCTTAGGCAATTAACTAAAAAGTTCACTAAAAAAATTTCCATTAGATTTGGTTAACATACATTTACTTTCCAAACACATCATGTATTCAATCTTTGTTCTATTATTATTCTCCATTTTTCTTAATTTTTCACTCATTTCAGTGGATATCTCATCGATTAGAACCATATCATCTATAAAAAGCAAACACGAAGAGACCATATGTTGAATAAACTTTGTAAGCATATCCTTAATGAATACAAAAATATGGACTCAATGTTGATTCTTATGTTGTAATTGGAAAATGTTATATGACTTTGTAATTATTTCTAATACTCGTCAGTGCTTTACCATACATATCTTTAATAATGTCAACATACATTTTTCACACCTTTGTCACTTAAAGTGGGCCAAATTCATTCTTATGGTTCTTGATCAGATGCCTACTAAAAATCCATAAAAAGCTTATGAAGGTCATTTCTCTTATGCTTATTGTTTTATAGTAATTATCTTAACATTTAAATCACTTTCATAGATGATCTTTTTGGCATAAAATGGAATTGGTTCTTCAAAAATGGCATAATTTTCTAAGCTTACAGTCTTACACTTCATTACTTTCTTCGTACCTTCATTGGCTGACTCTTAAGTTTAATTTATTTATAATTATCATAGTTTTGAACATCTCATTTATTCTTTAATATTAGTACCAACATGTTTTTTCTCCACTTCTTTGTCATCCTCTTAGCCTTCAAAATTTCATGAAGAATTTATTTATCAAATCAAGGCAGTATCCTTTATAACTTTCTATATTTCAACAGAACGTTTATGCATCTTCTTCAGAGTTGACCCCACTTTAATTTTTTTGTATTAATCTATATATTTTGCTTTTAATATAATGTTCATTATCATCTTTTAAAATAGTTTCTTCTTTATTACTCTCATTTAATGATTTCTTAAAGTATTATTTTCATCTTTAATTAAGATCTTCACATCTAATTTATCTATCCTGAATGAAATATCTAAACTTCATATTTTTTGGTTTTATTATATATATATATATATATATATATATATATATATATATATATTGTACGAAGCCTTTAAATAGATCATCAAAAGTTTAGTTTTGCTCATTTTACTATTTTCAATATTTTTAGGTTTCTTGTAATCATTGTTAGTCTTAGTAGTGTTGAATTTTTTCTTACTATGATCTTTGCAAGATTTAAAGGGTAAAGCTTATAAAATTGCATTTAAGCTTGTTTTGTTGCATGTACTGAGTATTGTGTAGTTAAAAATTCATTAGCGAGTTGTTTGGTCTGAAGGATTAGATGCTATTGCATTCCTTGTCCATGCATTCTAACTTTTTTTGATGTTGTATTTAAATCAAAAGAAATATAATCTAAAATTTTGAGGGATTTGAAACATCCTAAAACCCTTGTTTCTTTGAATTAAGAAATATCTCAAATCTGACAATTTTCAAATCTTTTGCTATTGCCGCTCTCGATTCTCATCTTCTATTGCTACAGCCTATTGCTGCTCGTTGCGCCTACCACCTACACTGCATGCTGCTACTATTAGTCTTCACCTGGCATGGCTCATTGGTGCTGCCTATCATCTAGTTGCCACTGTTGCCTGTCATACTGTTGCCACAACTGAACTTCATCCCGTTGCCACCATTGCTTGTCTTCACTGTCATTACCTGTCATCGCCTATTGCCATTGCCACCACTGCCCATTCTCGTCGTTGCCTATCGCTACGAATCATCGCTTCCACCTCCTTCCACCCATTGTTGCCCACCACCGCTCTTCATAGCCTTTTGCTTGTTGCCGCAATTTGCTACTATAAGTTCCTACTGTTGTTTGCTGCCAGTAGCTACTAATTGTCTAATTTGTGCTGCCTCTTATTGCCCATGTGGCGCGACCATGCATTCTATTTTTTTTGGGTGTTTTATTTCAAATCTCTTGCTGCTATCGCTTTCGGTTCTTGTTTGCCACTGCTTATCACTACTTGTTCCCTATCGCTTGTCACCGCCTGCTGATGCTAGAAGCATCCATCCGCCATCACTCACCACTGCTGCCTATTATCTTATAGCCACAATTTCCCGTCGTCCAATTGCCACCACTGTTCGTGGTCTTGTAGCCATTGTTGCTTGTCTCCACCTTGACTTCGGTCGTCGTCCTGTTGCTTGTTGCTGCCATTATTGCCTATTGTCGCCGCTGCCGGCATTGCCTATTGTTGTTGTTGCCATCACTTCTTATTGTTGTTGTTGCCACCACAACCTATCATCATCACCGCCTATTGACACCACAACCTATCATCATCACCATCTTCCACCTATCGTTGCCCTCTGCCGCTCTTTATAGCATTATGCTTGTCTATCCTCTGCTACCACCTGCTCCTACTACTATTCACCATCCATAGCTGCTAGCTGTCTGACTTGTGCTGCTCCTGATTGCCATCCAACGCCGCCACCACCACCACTGTCACATTTCAATGCTTTGGAAATGCATCTCAACAAAAATATAAAATAATATTTCTATTCATTTTATTTGAGTCCAATCAAACAACACATACATCTCTAAAATGCATGCGTTCGAATTACTGTATTTTTAAAATGTATTGCCCCTAATAGACAAGAAGAGTGAAGCAATGAGAGTGTTAAGATATATTTGTGACAAAAGTAGAAATGATAGATTAATAACCGATTAGCTTAAAAGGATGGCCAGAGAGCAATTATTGAAGCTTAAGGTAAAAGAAAATAAATTTAGGACCACTTTGGGTAGAAGATATGCTAATTTTAATGTGCATATAATATTTAGTGCCTAACGGTTTTGGAGGAAAAAGGATATAACAAACATAAAATGGATGGATGTTGTACCAAAAGATTTGTTTGAAATGGGTTTAATATTTCATGCAACATTTAATAAAAAACAAAAGGAGAATGATAATTCATATTTAGTCAATATTGGGATAAGGCTAATGATAATTGTGATGATTCATATCATGAATATAGATAAGTATATCATCTTTTTTACTCGTGTATGCACTCATATATAAATGTAATTGTCTTTATACAAAGATAGATACATGAATGATGGTGGAATGGATGAAGCTTGCATCTTTATGAAGATTAAACTTAGATAGGGGAACGAGGGGAGGAAAAAGGGAGCATTTTAATTTGAATTGATTCTTTATGGGCTAGTGATCTGGGTACAAATTATTTTTATTAGTTTTGAATTATCTTGAAGAGCTCCACCAGCACCTTGTTTCTAGGTCTTCAAAAATTTGCTGATAGTTTGCTGGAGTCACTGTAGGCATCTTATTCATTACTGCTCTTCCATTTTATATCCTTCTACAACAAATGATTTTGCTAGGGAGTGGTATTCATGTCTGGGTGATCCTGCATGACATACCTTTTGTTTTGTTTTTTGAATTTTATAATTATAATAATTATTTATAGTTAAATTTCATGTTAATTTTTGGATGTTCTGTTATGAATATGTAATGCTCGTCTTTTTTCTTTATCCAGAGTAATAAAAAAAATGAAATCTCAAACAGAGTCATCTCTTATTCATGCTATTCGTTCAGAAAGGGGAGAGAAGATTATTGAGGTAGATGGAACATTGACGAGCCAACCTGTTCTTGAACATATAGGCATTTCAACATGGCCCGGTATGTCTTGCTTATTTTAGCTAGAAATATTTTCTGTTTATCCTATGACTACTAAAAGTAATGTCTGCGGTTAAAGATATTAGATTGGAAACTTATTGATCTGTTTTCTGATAGTCGTAAAACTATAATTTTCTTTTGCAACTGAGAAGTCTCATCGAAGTATTTGAACTTCAGGAAGATTAACATTGACTGACCATGCTCTGTACTTTGAGGCATTGAAAGTTGTAACTTACGACAAAGCTAAGATATATGACCTTTCTGCTGATTTGAAACAAATTGTTAAGCCTGAGCTGACTGGGCCTTGGGGTTCACGCCTTTTTGACAAGGCAGTCATGTATAGATCTGTATCTGTGTAAGTAATATTCATCATTTTTTTTTGTCTTTTGTTTTTGAACTGTCTTTTTAATGAGGGAACTGGCTTGGTACAAGTCCCTTTGCATGATGGAGAAAGTTTACTTTATCTTTTGCTTATGAGAGCCAATGTTGTGTGTAGGTTAGAGCCAATTATCATCGAGTTCCCTGAGCTAACGGGACATTCTCGCCGGGACTATTGGTTAGCTATTATTCGCGAAATTCTTTATGCTCATAGATTTGTTAGAAAAATTCAGATGGAGGGCGTTGACAAAGAAGAAACACTTTCAAAGGCTGTACTTGGAATTCTACGATTACAAGCTATCCAGGAAATGTTCTCGGCAGTCCCTGTTCGCTATGAGTCACTTCTCATGTTTAACCTTGCTGACCAGCTTCCAGGAGGTGATCTAATATTGGAAGCCCTTGCTAACATGATTATTTCAAAGAGTTTGGATCAGACTAATGGATCAAGATCAGCATCTGGAATGTATTCTATTTCTGCTTTGGCAATTTTATCTAATTTAGGGGTTGTCTCGCAAGTGTCGAGCGAAGAAAAACTTATTGTGGGAGATGTAGTGGTAGGTGAGATGACCGACTTGCAAAAAGTTGTCATGGAATCTAGACTCAACTACAAAATGGTGGAAGAAGCCCAGGCCACCGTTGATGGAGTTAAAGTGGATGGTATAGATACAAATTTGGCAGTGATGAAGGTATGCCCCCTTTGAACTCTTTGAACACTATCATTGATTTGAGCATGTATTTCTGTGTTTTCTTGATGCCACAATTTACTTTGCCTTTAAGAAAATTTCTAGCACTATTATAGGATGGATGCCCCATTGTACCGTCTGATATCTGTTTCTGGGGATTCAGCTAATCCTGAGTAGTTTTTGGATGAGGTTAATGATGATAATGAAGCCTGGGCTATATCCTCTATAATAAGGCCTTTCATTTCTCGTCTCCTTTTATGGTTGTCAGTCTTTGCTGGCTGCTCTCCTTTTACTCTCTCTAGATATGGTTGTCTGTTTTATTTTATGATTTCTGTTTCTTGGAGAGTTTAGCTGCTCTCCTTTTGCCATTTCATCACTATAAAAATGGACATAATAAGACTCATATTGATTATTTTCTTATAAGAAAAATAGATCATTTAGATTGCAAAAATTGTAAAGTTATTACGAGTAAACGTTTATGCACCCATTATTCCTTATTACTTTTGAACTTTAAGATGAAGGGGTGAAATATGAAAAATATAGTGAAATATTATCCTAGAATTAGATTGAGGGCATTTTAAAAATGCTAATAAAAATATTTTTGAGAATAAGATTCTAGTTCTTAAGATTTGTTTTGTTCATGAGGAAACTAATATTATATTAAAAAAAGTATCCAGTGATATTAGGAATATTGCAAAGTATGTGCTTGGAGAATAAAAAAGAGAAGATCAAAATAGGAAAAATAGTTGGTGATGTGATCAAAATATGCAAGAAAAGATAAAAAATTAGAAGCTTTGTTAAAAAATTTGGTTAGATGTAAAAAGCTCGGAAAATATATAGAGGGGCCCGTAGGGAGTCTAAGAAATTAATATGCGATGCAAAGAATTTTGCTTTTAATGATTTAAATAATAGATTATATACTTAGGAGGGCCAAAGATGTATGTATAAGCTAGTCAAGCAAAGCGATAGGAGAAATAATGTTCTAGTTCGAGTGAAATACATTAAGGATAAAGATCAAAAAATGCTTTTTAGAAGAGGATATTCAATATAGGTGGATGAGATATTTCGATAAGTTTTCCTATTTCAATTTGATTACATCAAGGATCAACTTAAAGCCATATCTTTTTGCTTTAGTCATAGATGTTCTTACTAGAAATTTGCAAGAGGTACCTTGGTGTATGCTTTTTGCTGAAGATATTATTCTTGTTGATAAGACTAGAGAGAGGGAGTTGAAGAAAAATTTGAATTATGGAGGTCTACTATAGAGTCTAACATTTTCATTTGAGTAGATCTAAAACTGAATACATGAAATATAATTTATGTAGTAATAGATCTAGTGATGGGATTGTAACATTTGGTGATCACGACCTCCCCCTAGCTCTCCCTCCTCCCTTACTTTTCTTCTCCCTTGCTTGATACATCATCTAAGAGAGAAGACACACGACCTCCCCCTAGCCTCCTTACCCATGTATGGCCGATTTTGAGCAAGATCATGGATTCGTCTACTATAAGTAAGGTCGAATATATGTGCTTAGATCTCCCTTCTTCGACATCAACTTTGAGATCGACCACACCGTCGAAGATTACGTCGATCGGATCTTATTCTCTTTGACAACCTCCATTCACAAGCATCAACCCACCGGCCAGTGGCAAGTCCTCCAACATCCACCAACCCCTTCTCTGGATAAATTTTCATTGGGCGATACTGTAAACGTCTTCTGTTTTATGGTGGCATCATTAATTTTGTTGAAAGTATTCTTCCACTAAAGCCCTCAAGAGTGTGAGTGAGGAAAACTCAAGGTCAACGTTCTAATTGTTAACCAGTGGATTTTTGTTTGTTGCACAATAAGTTTAACGTTGTTTTGGTGTTATTTTAAAGTTTCATTCTAATCTACTTTATAACTGCATGCCAGAGCAAAAGCAATAATTAAGGATTCATAGAATCTAACCTGGTGAAACAATAAGTTGTAATTACAAAGCTTATCAACTTTTTTTATAAACTTCCCTGCAATTCCTAAAACTGCTACATTGTTTCACATCAACAAGTATATACGTGAAAAGGTTGGAGTAGCTCCAGGAGTAGATGGAATTAGAGAGAGTTGCCTTATATGGTTTGGTCACATAAAAAAGTAGATGTATTAGATCTGACCTATATTAAGAGAAGTAGAGGTCGACCTAAAAGGACTTAGTTAGAAAGTATTAGAAATGATATTTTTTATTAGATTTAAATGAGAATTTGTTGTTGCTCGGGGTAGTATTGAGGCATAATTTATGTTTATGGTTCATGGAATTTGTGAAACAATATGGTTTATTGGCCTCATTGAAGATTTAAATGTTAATACAAAAGGATCAATGATAATGAGATGTGAAGCTAATAAGAGCATCGCTAAAAATCCTATTCACCATGATAAAATAGCATGTCAAGATTGATAGGCATTTTATAAAAGAGAAAATTGAACAAGGAGAATTTCAGATTAGTCTAATAAAACAACAAACTGTTGACATTCTTCTCAAAGTTCTTAACTAATTGCAATTTGATAATCATATTTTCATAGTTTGAATGATCAATATAGATACCCAGCTTGAGGAGGATTGTAAAAATCTTGAAAATGGCTTATCAAATTATGCATTTGATTTAGCTAATCATGCCTCCATCAGCTCCTATTGGCCTACTAGCCTATCCCAACACCACCTTGTCAATCCGTAGTTCTTGCACTTTTAACACCACCTTGACAATTTGTAGCTCCTGCGCCTCTTCTGTTGGATATAAATGTGATTAGCCACCTTGGGAATTTGCCACTATTTCATCTTTCATATGCAGTTCACCAATCGTTTTTTTCTTATACAGAATAAATTTGTACATAATGAATTAATTTTAATTAGCTAGGTTTTTTACCTTTATATTTTTTTCTCCTTTAATGAGCTAAGCATCTCCCATAAATATTATATCATTTTTAACAATTGAAATAACAAAGTATGCTGCTTTATTATTTCATATTTTTCAACGCAAGTCTTAAGAACAATTAAGAATTTTGAATTGACGCACAAAATTTTATTGTCTTCAAACTCTCTGGAACATGACAATGCGGTATCAATCCAATATTATTTGTTATTCCTTTTCGGTAAAGTTATCTTGTGTGGGGATTTTTAAGAAGGTGATGGGATAAGGCTAATGATAGCGGTTTTGATGAATATGAGCTCAATCTAAGGTAATGCTCATTCATGTTTAGTCGTTCAATAGAAAGTATGGAGAACATCTTCATGAATGGGGTACGAAGCTGTTCACAAGCCTGGCAAAGCTGCATCTTTGATATTCGTCTTGGTGGATAATACCTATTTATTGGAGTTAGGGTAAATTACAGTTATATCTCTCAAGTGTAGACTAAGTGATGGCTAGTCCTGCCACTTCTAAATTATAATTATATTTTTTATAAATAATTTTTTTAAAGAATAAAATTAAATTGTTTTATTATTTATGTCATAAATTATTTTTAATATAATTTACATATAATCACTTAATGTGATAAAATTGCTATATTCTGTAGCATTAGAAATATACTTAACATATTTATAAATTCTTATCAATTGTCAAGATAAATTAAAGAATTTGTTTTGTAATTACATTATTTTATTAGGTTTAGATATATAGTTTTTATAGATTTGGTTATTTTAGCTAGTGACATAATGATACCCCATTTTGTTATAGATCAAAGAAAAGAATGATGCATTATATAAGTTGTCCAACACTTATATTTTTACGTTCTTTCACATTATTTATAACCCTATTTAAATTAACCATCACATAACAATATACAAACCATTTCAACATGGAGAAATTAGCCTTCCTCCTGTAAGCAGGTAGATGATGCATGATATTGGATTATATGTTGATATGGCCAAATTGATCTATACTAGTATAACTTAGCATGAATCGACCTAATCATTTCTCTTAATTTACTACTACACCTTTGCTTCCCGCACACTCTTCGTCTCAGGGACGAGTGTTTGGTGATGTTGAGGTCATTAAAAGGTTCCCGTGGATGGCATCTTCAAAATATTTTTTCATATGACTATCTAATTGACATGTAGTAAGTAACCAATGCTTGAAATTGCATAATTGGGTACTAAGGTATTTTTTGTCTATGAGACGAGACATAAGCTTCGAGGTATTTTGAGGTATAAGCCTTAGAATCAAAATATTAAATTAGTAAAAAATAAAATAAAATACCATAGTAAGATTGAAGCAAGATGTCAAAGCAAGATAATTGTAAGTTAAAGTAAGATCATAAGCATATATCTCTCTCACTCCCAAATCAGCATGAATAAGTAGTCTAAGCAAATAAGATTATAATTATGAAATTAGAAGTGTCCCCCACTCTTATCACTTAGTCTGTATTTATTATAATCATTATTATAGTCAATTGGTTTCCCTTTTCTTGCATCCTCAATTTTTTCAACTTCCCCTCATTTTTCCTCATCTTTGATTCTCGACCACCTTCCTCTTCCCTAATCAATAAAAGTTAATAAAAACATTAATTAATATTTAAAATAATGACTATGTTGATGTTTACAATTTCAATTATATAAATTTTTATCGTAACCTTTTATTGCATTTTTTGTTGACTTGTTTAGAGGTGTCAATATTTGACATGACTCGCAAACCTGATCCAAACTTGACTCGAAAATTTCGGGTTCGGGTCAAACCGTTTGGAAAACGGGTCGAGTTCGGGTTGCAAATTTTAACCCGATAGGAAATTCGGCTGGGTTTGTTTCAACTTGAAATCAACCCGAAAGAAACTCATGCTCGACTTTTGTTGCGCTCGCCTTCCTCGTTGCGTTCGCTGTCTCGATCGCTTGCATGAACTTGCTCGCGCACTCGTTGTCCCTGCCCATACGCCTACGTTGAGCGCACTCGACCCCCTATCCTTGGTCACCTACTCACCTCGTCATCTAATCGAGTTAGTGGGTTAGGTCTGGGTCAAAATCGTGATCCGTTTGTCTAATTAGGTTGGGTTCAGGTCAGATCAATTGACGATGAGTCAGTTTTAGGTTGGACCCGAATCGAACCCAAAAATCCATTTTGACACCCCTAGATTTGTTTTTGTCACGACCCGGCCCGGAAGCTCGATCTAACGAGGCGGGTACGAAAAGTCGGACGATAAAATTCATTAAACATAATACTACAACATTCATGATAAAGAGCCACTAAAACACAAAAATCTATATTACCTGTTGTCATTTGCACCTCGTCTTCTGTAAACATGCTCTTCTCTTTCAGCCATTATTTCTTTAGAAACTTACCTGAAACATTTAAACTTGTGGTTTGAGTTTACTAAATAAACTCAGTGGGTAACTATTTAATAATCATTATTATTATTCTTTAATATACATCGTGTTATTTCTTTACATTAATTCATTCTTTTCAATAATTTACATCTCTAGATGATTTCTTTCAAAACAATTTAAAACATTTTATAGCTTTAATAATTCATTCATATTTCTTTTCTTTTCTTTTGTTTTACACAGGAGCACCGTCTCAAAGTACCCTAAGGTACAACCTTTTCCATTTGATTACCTTTTCCATTTCCATAGCCTTTTCCATTTCCATAACCTTTTCCTTTTCCTTTTTCGTGCACGAGTACGGCCTCCCCAGCCAGTACCATAAGGGGGTGAACTCCTGAATTATTCATATATATCTATCCTTTTTCCTTTCTTTTACATTTACCATAACCTTTTCATTCTATTTCATATGTCGTTTCTTTTCAATATTTCTTTAATACATACGGTATTTTCTTTTCATTATTCAATTCATTTATTTCTTATTAGAATAATACTTACAATCATTAGGTATTTAATCCTTCAACTCTTCATATATAGTAATCTTTAAGATACAACTTTGAAAGTAATATTGTAATGCATACTATTTTTATCGTACTGAAAGAAAATGCTAAATTTTGAATTTCATAATCATAATTACCCACTTTGAACTTTTCAGGCCTTCGATGCTTGATCTATTCTTGAATCAATTTCTCTTCTTGCTAAATCCTCGCGGGATCAACACTTATGACTTGATCTTTCACTTTCAAAAACCCTAATTTCAAAAAATAACTTCTATCAATATAATATTTTGATTTAAATTCTAAATATCATTAAAACTGAAATTGGAAGGAATTCACTTACACTTTTGAATGGAGACTTCTCAAACTCTCAAAATCCTTCTTCTCGAAATTTCCTTTTTCTTCGCTTCAATCCCTTCCTTATCTTTCAAGAAACATATCATTCACTTTGAATGAAGTAAAGGAAGAAAATTTATACGAGAAATTCCAAAAAGAAATCAACAAACCTTTCCCTTAATCCTTATCGTTCGTTTCTCTCGTTCTTCCAATCTCTCCCAAAATAGCACTTTGATAACGATAAGAATGAAAAGGAATCATTATTTCCTATCATTGAAAACAATCGTATGCTAAAATTAGAAAAACGAAAATCACCTTGCTCTCTCGCACGAACTCCCGTCGCCCGCCCTTCTCTGTTCGCGCGAACTGCCTGTTCCGCGAACTGCCTGTTCCGCGGTATTAAAAGGGTGAGCCGGCCGGTTCAGTTGAACCGGCCGGTTCAGTTGAACCGGCCGGAAGAACCGGTTGTCACAGTTTTGGCCTAGCTCATTCCTTTATCAAAAAGGTCAATATTGAGACCTTCCTCTTGTAATTGTGATGACATAATTTCATTGTCATCCTCTACAAATCATTCATCATCTGATGGCACAACATTGCAAACTAATAGATCTTTATCATCCTCCAGAGTTTCTTCTTAAAATATATATTTTTAATATAATTACTTATGTATATAATGCGAACGAATGAGTTTATTCTTAGGGTAGTCCAACAATTTCTCCTCTTGTCATAAACTTGGTTATACGTTCTGCATTTACACTCACACTTTGATGATGAGCATGTAAGACCTAGTACTTTATTGCATTTCTTTATAATTGTGGAGTACCCTCAACAAACAAAATCCATTCCTCAACTAGATACAAAAAACACAATTAACATAGTATATAAATTTTAAGGAATTTAACTGGTAAATGTTAAAAATTATCCGGGGAACATTTTGCTACTATATTTTTGCCTTGCTTTAATCCAAATAATCATTCGTTATTGCTAAATGCTGCAAGTTAAGGACCAACTCTTGCCCTCTCAACTGAGTTAGCAATCAATCTATGCATACAATGATACAAACCAAATTTGATCTCTGAATTAGTTTTTTTTGTTATTAGCATATTTTTATCGAATATTCAGATAATTATATGTGTGTGAATGCCCATGTAACTGAAGCTCCCATTTCTCACTTATGAATTCCCAAATTTTCTTATAGTTTGACATCTCCTATGTTCTGTGGTACCAACTCACTGCCTTAAACAATTTATCATAAATGAAATCCATAACATGCTTTTTCTTTGCATACCATTCATAAAATTTGAAGCAAGGGCTTATTTGTTTTATTAGCATATGTTAACCAAAATTTATCACTTAAAACAATCTTCCGGGCTTCTTTATCTTCGGGTTCTTAGCCTAAAGTCAGTTTAAGTACTATGTGGAGGTGAACATAAGCATTCAATTTTTGTTTTTAGTATGCTTTGTAGAGTCAAGTATGCCATAAAAAATCTTATAGTTGTAGGCCATAAGAGCTCTTTCTTAGAAAACTTCCTCATCAATGCCAAAACTCAACTGTGATTGTAAACAACTTGCTCATGTTTTTGGTTTTAGTTGAGGCATTCTTGTTTTGAGGCAATTCTCCAAGTTTTTCACTGATTTAGTCTATATGCATTGTACGATATATGGAGCCCAATAACTATGTTTTCTCTTCTCCATCAACTTATCTCCTGTTATTTTTTAAGTTCTTGTATTGTTGATAACAACTTGGACCATTAAATGCTCTCCAATCTCTTTTTAAAAGGCATAGAAACAGGCTTGCGAGTCTCTTTTATGTTTTATGGAGACTTTTGATGGGCTACCTTACACTATCACTCTTGACATTCTCTACTTTCATCATATATTTTTCTATAGGTTCCTTGTTGCTCTATTGAACATTTTTTGCAAAGAAAAAAAAAAAATCTTTGTCACTAGACCCACAATTATAATAAGATCTCCTATTAACTTTGTAACCAAATTTTGTTGTGTGAAATGCTTAGACATGCTTGATTTGTTTACATATACATGGATATGCTCGTTATGCACTTTGGAACATTGTATAATATTATTATGATAACAAAAGAGATATTTTTTTTTCTCATTTTGTTGACACAAGTTTTAACTACTTTAGCATAGTAATTTCACGCAAATAAGATGTATGCATTTTCACTTTCTCTTATATACATGCAACTATGCTTCCATTTTGGATTTTTTTATTTCTCATTGAGCTTATCTTATGGAGGTCAACATTAGGGTCTAAAGGTTTTCTCTTGAGTAGATCTAAAACTGAATATATGGAGTTTAATTTTAGTATAATAGACCTACTGAGGGGATTGTGACTTTGGGCGATCAAGTCATTAATAAGAGTAAACATTTTAGATATCTTGAATCTATTGTTCAAAGTGATGGTGAAATAGATTGGGATATTATAAGCAAAATTCAAGTTTGATGGTTGAAGTGGAGGAATGCATCGAGCTTGTTGTGTGCTAGAAAAGTCACCCTCAAACTTAAGAGAAAATTCTATAAGATGGTGGTGAGACCTATAATGCTTTATGGTACTGAATGTTGGCCATTAAAAGAGAAGCATAATACTAAGTTAAGTGTTGCAGAGATGAGGATGCTCAGGTGGATGAGTGGCTTTACCCTTAGAGATAGGATACGAAATGAGCACATACGTGAAAAGGTTGGAGTAGCTCCAATTGAAGATAAGATTAGAGAGAGTTACCTTAGATGGTTTGGTCACATAAAACGGCGGCCTTCTGATGACCTAGTTAGGAAAGTAGAGGTATTGGATTTGACTTATGTTAAGAAAGTTAGAGGTAGACCTAAAAGACTTTGTTAGAAAATATTAGAAATGATATTTCTTTATTAGATTTGACTTTTAACAGAACACAATGGAGAAAAAAGATTAATGTAGCGGACCCTATATAGTGGGACAAAGGCTTGATGTTGTTATTGTTATTGTATTGAGCTTATCTTAGAACCTCTAATTATTTTAGGAAACCTTAAAATTAAAAATTTTAATTAAAAAAAGAGATTACAAGAAGAAAATATAAAAAAAAAGAGATGATCCTAAACAAAGAAAACAAAGAAGTTTGAGTTTAAGGAAAACAAATTTAGATGGTTTATCGTCTAGAAGAGAAGAGTTGGAGGACGGCTGGGCAAAGCAACACCTTCGTATTGGTTGGAAGGGCTGGGGAGATAGCTAAGAGCTTCTTGGTTTCGTATTGGTTGGAAGGGCTGGGTAGATAGCTAAGAGCTTCTTGGTTTCTATTTAGGATTAGATGTAGTGAATTAATAAAATGAGATTTTTGGTTTATATTTTATTTATAAATGTTTTTTTTAATCACCCATTCTAATATTTGAGGCTTGTGCCTCTTAATGTGCAGAGCCACGCTTCAGCCTTGTTGAGACTTATGTTTCATAGAGGTCAACATGATGCACATGCCTTATGGTGGTTTTTCTCAAAAGATATTTAGGCTTGCCTTTTGTTACACAATTTTATTTTGACATGTGAATGATTTAATTCCTTTTCATTCTTGTTATTCCATTACAGCATGGTTAGCCAATAGCTTGAATTAAATTCAACTATATTAGTTATTTAAATGATTAAAGAAATGATTTTCATGCTAGAAAAAAATTATATATGTTAGATAAAGACAAAATTTAATGAGGCCCAACTTCAAAAGAAGTTAAGTTATGAAGTATACTAGTAAGTCAAAATTTCCTTGACTATTTGAATTATAGAGATTTTTTAGAAAAGTAGAATAGTATTGTTTATTTTAGTTAGTTTTATTTTAATTTAAATGTAATTATTTCCTCATTTTCTTTTTTAATTTTAGTGTTGCATTTTCTCTCTCTTTATATATATGTATAGATGCTAGAAGAGGTATGTTAATGTTGTGTAGATTTTGATGGTGTGCGGGGGTAGAATGGGAAAGTATTTAATATATATTGCTGGAGTATGGTTTTTCTAAGCGATGGTATTAATGCCATGAGATGGAAAAAATAGCCCTCCTATATGCACACACACACTCACATATATATATATGCTGTATTTTGATTTTTCTAATTGTTGTATTCCACTGTGCTTCAGGAATTGCTTTATCCTGTTATGGAAATTGGAAACAAGCTAACGTGTTTTGCAAAATGGGAAGATCCTTTCAAGTCCCTCCTGTTCTGTTCTATCTTTAGCTATATTATTTTCAGGTTCGTACAGGTTAATATTTTTCATGTTCACAAAAGGATCTATATCTAGTGAAGCGTGCTTTTATTTGTATGTATTTTGGCTTATTTATTAATCAACTTTAAGTTTATTAGCTATTGGCATTTATTGTTGTTGAAGATGTTAAAGATCTATGTTTAATTAATGACATACATGTGATTTTTGGTGATAGCAAAATTTATTTACTTTTTCATGTATTGTTCTAATTAGCTAAACATTAGCATCTAAAGCATTTTATTTTATCATACCTCTATCTTGTTGAAAGAAAAATCTAGTCACCCAGCTCTTACATGCTGTTCATACATCTATGGAAAAAGACAATTGTTCCATTTCTGTGCGCTTTTAAATTACCCCGTGCTTTCTAACTCAGTCATAAATCGTTTGATCGTGTTTGCTCTCAGTATTTTAAATGTCAGATCACTTAAGGTTTTTCCTCTTTGAATTCAAAATAATGGAAGTACCTTCCTTGTATTCATTCATAGCTATTTATATACACTTTTAGCTATTTGTTTACATTCTTAGCCAGTTGTATATTTTCTTCTATTGATGCTGTTGTTGCTCTGATTCTTATATTGAATTTTATCCTTGTTAATTTTTTTTATCATGGTTCATTTGTCTTTTCTAAGTGATTAAAGTTATGTCTTCTCTTTTTAAGTATTTATTTGTTTTCATTTTGTTTCATTACTGCATTCTTTTCCGTTGCTTTCCTTGCATCACTCAGAAATGTCCTCCTTACATTTTTTGTAGGAAAATGTTGAAAAAGAAAGAAAGAGCAGGAAATGTAATTCTTGTTTCATTTATTCAAAGTAATGTGTACATGCCACTATTTATAGACTTTTATTCGAGAAGAAAAAGAGATTGGCCTATATTAAAATACAAACAATTATACAGCATTATTTCACCACATTATCTTCCTAATATATGCATGAAGATTTCAGAATTCATTCATTCCCTGGACTATCCAAATTGGTTCTGACGGTACAAGTAGGTACAACTGGATTCTATGAGGAGCATGTAATTTCAATGCTGGGATCTTTTCTTTTTCTTTTTTACCATGATCTGCTTGCGTTCCAGTAATGCCGTGATGCTTGAGTCCATTAGAGAATGAATATCTTCCATCGTAGCTTAGAAATTTCTCTTGTAAGACTGCATTATTCTTTTTCTTGGTAAAGACATCTGCTAGATGCCATTTTGAGGGTACGTAGATATATAGAGTAGTCATTCATGGAGCTTCTCTTTGATGAAATTTTGTCAATATTTTGTTTTGTTATGTCGGATTGAATTTTGAGGGATGTTTACTATGGACTTATTTTCACAATATTGTTTCATAGGTTATTCCAGTTAATTCTTAACTCGTTTAGGCTAATCTTTAATAATATTTGTTCACAAATTTCTTGTTTCATAGTCAAGAAATCTTATTTAGCACTAGATCTACTCAACATATTTTATTTTTTTACTCATTCATGTTGCTCCATTTCCTCCAAGAAATATGCAATAGTCTGATATTGATCTCCTCTCAACTTTGAGCTTGCATGATATGTTTGTTTAGTCTTATATTTCTCTTAAACAAAACTCCTCTTCCTGGGTTACCTTTCAAATAATGTATCACACTATAAACATCTGGAAACTGCGTTTCTTTTGGTTCATAAATGAATTTAAAGATCATGCTCACTGCATAAGTAATATCCGAGTGGGTATAGGAGGATGAGTTTTTCTATCAATCTTTGATACATTATTCTATCAACTTGCATGTTTTTTTTTTCCTTCGCACTTTTTTTAAATCTGATTCAATAGATATAGCCATTAGTCAAATTGTGAAAGCTTGGAAAATTGTGAAAGATGTAAAGGGTCCCGTAAGGAGTCTAAGAAATGAATATGCGATGCAAAGAATTTAGTTTTTAATAATTTATATAATAGATTAGATACCAAGGAGGGTGAAAGTTATATGTATAAGTTATACAAACAAAAAGACAGAAGAAATAAGGATTTAGTTCAAGTGAAGTGCATTAAGGATGAAGATCAAAAAGTGGTTTTCTTAGAAGAGGATATTCAACATACGTGGATGAGATTTTTCGATAGGTTTTTCAATGAAGATTGTGAGATTACGATTGACTTTAGTGATCTTAGTACCCTAAATAAAAATTTGAATTTATTTTTATTGTCGTATTGGTAAAATTGAAGTTAGAGATGCTTTAAACAAAGTGAAATGTGGAAAAGCGGTTGTACATGATGATATTCCAATAGATGTGTGGAAATATTTAGGTGATGATGAAATTTATTGGCTTACGAAACTTTTTTATATTATTTTGAAGACGAAAAAAATGCCAGATGAGTGGAGTGTGTTGGTTCATATTTTAAAGAATAAAGGTAATGCACAGGAGTGTGCGAATTATCGAGAAATTTAGTTGATGTGTACTTTGGGAGAGAGTTATTGAGCATAGGCTATGATGTGATACTAATGTTTTTGAAAATCAATTTGGAATAATGCTGATTAGGTCTATTATGGAAGCTGTGGATGGAGAAGTGTAGAGAGAATAAGGAGTTCTTCATATGATATTTATTAATTTAGGGTAAGCATAAGATAAAGTTCTAAGAGAAGTGCTCTAGAATGTTCTAGAAAAGATAGGAGTTAATAATGCTTATATTCAAATTATTAAGGATATGCATGCATGTGCTATTATTTGTGTTAAAATACAAGATGGTTTGACCAAGTATTTTCTTATTTCAGTTGCATTACATCAAGGATTAGCCTTAAGCCCATATCTTTTTTGCTTTAGTCATGGATGTTCTTACTAAACATTTGCAAAAGGATGTACCCTGGTGATAGGAAATACTTGAGTTCGCAAGTAACCATAAGGTAATACTTGAGTTCGCAAGCAAACCTAGTTGAAATTAGCCCAAAACCAGTGAGAAAACTGCTGTCCCAGCAGAAAAACAGCAACCTTGCAGCAGGTATTGCACCCAAACAGTGGAAAATAGGGAAAGAAAACAACGATTTTGCTAGAAGACGCAAGAAAACAAAGAAATAATGTTCTTCAATTCGAGAGGAAGAACAATTCTCCACAAGTCTCTAGCAAACCCTAGAGCCCAAGCGCACGATGAGATCTCAAACTTTCATTCAAATTCAAGATGAGATCCCAATTACCTCCTAAGCTCCTAATTAACATCAAAGGACAATTACAAACATCCTAAAACAGCTCCCCTCATTCAAATTTTCTCTCATAAGTTGAATTAGACCAAGCATGGCCTACCTAGGGCTTCCGCCCCCCCCTTCTTTCTCTGTTTTTTGCCGCCCCTGTGGGGCCCGCCACTTGTAGAGATGGACCGGTCTAGGGGACGCGGCATATCAATACTCTCCTCCCAATGACTCACCTTGTCCTCAAGGTGGAAAGAAGGGAATTGATTCTTCATTCTATCAATTGGTTCCCACGCAGCGTCGAAATCAGGGAGGCCTCTCCATTTAATCAGCACTTCTTTGTTGCCCTTTTTATCTGATCGGACTCCTACCGGCTCTAGTGGTTCTAAAACCACCTCTAAGTCCTCCGTCATAGTAGATGGTAGTTCTTCACTTGTTGCATGCTCCCCTATGGCCTTTCTCAAATGAGACACATGGAACACTGGATGTATAGTGGCTGATGGGGGTAGCTTCAATCGGTATGCCACCACTCCAATCAATTCCAAAACCTCATAGGGGCCAAAGTACCTTGGTGCCAATTTTTCATTTCTCCTTCTAGCCACTGTCCTCTGCCTGTATGGTCGTAGTTTCAGGAACACCTTCTCCCCCACTTCAAACTGCATGTCTCTCCTGTGTGAGTTTGCATGCTTCTTCATGATCTGTTATGTCCTCATCAGATGTTTCTTTAGTTCTTCCAACATCTTGTCCCTTTACTTTAGGTATTGCTTAACTGACGAAACGGGTGTACCCTCTCCCAAAGTGCACTAGGTGTGGTGGGTCCCTTCCATACAACACTTTGAATGGGGTCATCTGGGAGGCGGAATGATACGAGGTATTATACCAATACTGAGCCCAAGGCAGCCACTTTGCCCACATCCGCGGGTTCTCCGACACAAAACACCTCAAATAGGTCTCCAAAGTTCGGTTCACCACCTCCGTCTGCCCGTCTGTCTGTGGATGGTAGGCGATGCTTCTCTTGAGGATGGTGCGATGCAATCGGAAAAACTCCCTCCAAAACTGACTAAGGAACACCTCATCTCGATCCATCACTATCGATTCAGGAATCCCGTGCAGTCTAACAACCTCCCTAATAAATGCTGCTGCCACTGACACTGGGGTGTAGGGATGTCGTAAGAGGATGAAGTGTGGATACTTACTAAGTCTGTCCACCACCACCATGATGACAGTGTATCATTCTGATCGTGGTAATTCGTTGTTGAAGTCCATGGACACTTCCTCCCAAACTTTGTTTGGAAGTGTCAATGGTTGTAGTAATCCTCCTGGAGCCATGGCCATTTATTTGTTTCCCTGGCACACTTTACACCTCGCCACCAGGTCCTCCATATCTTTATGCATCCCCTTCCAATAGAGCTTCGCTTCTAGCCTCCTGTATGTCTTCTGAACTCTTGAATGGCCTCCAACTGTGCTGCCGTTGAACTCCTGCAACAAGTGGGGGATATGTATGGAGGTTCGTGGCATCACAAACCTCCCTTGATACAATAGTCTCTCCCCCTCAATGCAGTAACCAGGATGGCTACTCTGGTCTTTCCTCAAATCCTCCATGATCTTTCCCAATTCTTCATCTAACATGCTTTTTTCCTTGATGGCCCCCTAGTCGACCATCAAGGGTACAGACAGAGCTAACCCCTGGAGGTCCCCCACACATCTGGATAGGGCGTCAACTGCTTTATTTTCCAAACTAGGCCTGTACTAGATCTCAAAATCGTAGCCCAAAAATTTGGATAGCCACCGCTGATGCTCCTCAGTCACCATCCTTTGCTCCAAGAGGTACTTTAAACTCCTCTCATTAGTCCGAACAATGAAGTGTCGACCCAAAAGATAGGGCGCCACTTCTGAATAGCCAAGACAATCGCCATCAGCTCCCTCTCATACACTGACTTCAGTTTTGCCCTGGTTGATAGCACTTGACTAAAGTATGCTACAGGCCTGTGGTTCTGCATCAACATTGCTCCCAAACCATATCCTGATGCATCGGTCTCTACAACAAAGGCCTGACTGAAATCTGGAGAGCTAGAATAGGAACAGTGGTCATGGCTTTCTTCAACCTCTCGAAGGCCTGGGTCGCTCATCTCCCCAGGAGAAGTTGTCTTTCTTCAGTTGCTCAATCAAAGGCTATACAGTGGTACCATACCCCTTCACGAACTTCCTGTAATAGCTAGTCAATCATAGGAAACCCCTCAACTCTCTTATGTTCCTAGGTAGTGGCCATTTCTGCATTGCCTCAATTTTGGTTTGGTTCGCCGCCACTCTTTGGGATACCTCATGTCGCAAATATTCCACACTGGACTGAGCAAAACTGCATTTCTTCAGGTTAGCTCTCAGTTGATGCTCCTGTAGTACTTCTAAGACCATCCTCAATTGTTCCAAGTGCTCCTCCCCAGTCTTGCTGTATACCATAATGTCATCAAAGAAGACCATGATAAACTTCCTGAGGTACTTCTTGAACACCCTATTCATCAAGGACTAAAACATAGCAGGAGCGTTAGTCAACCCAAAGGGCATTACCAGAAATTCATAATGCCCTTCATGTGTCCTGAACGCTATTTTTGGAACATCTGCCTCCCTCATTCTGATCTAGTGGTATTCGGATTTTAAGTCCAGCTTGGAAAAAATCACTGCCCCATGTAGCTCGTCCAACAGCTCATCAATCACCAGAATTGGGAACTTTTTTGGTATAGTGCCCCTCTATTCAGAGCTCTATAATCCACACATAATCTCCAACTCCCATCCTTCTTCTTGACTAGGAGAACTGGACTAGAAAAATGGATGACGCTGGGTCTGATGATCCCCGCCTCTAGCATTTTTCGGATCAACTTCTCAATTTCATCTTTCTGAATATGTGGGTAACGGTAAGAGCGGATGCTGATCGGTGTCTCCCCTTCTTTCAAATTAATGACATGCTCCAACTCCCTTTGAGGAGGTAAACCTTGGGGAGGTTGAAAGACCTCGCTGAACTGGTGTATGAGCAACTGCATTGTAGATGGAACATTGCCTTCTTCCTTTAATCTGACCCCTTCCAGGCGGTGCAACTCCACTAAGTAGCCTCCTCCCTCCTCCTGAATGATTCTGATTAGGGATTTGAGAGAAACCCCTGCATTGGTCAGCCCGATATCACCCTGAATCATTCTCCTTCTCCCTACCACCAGCTCCATCCTCAGTGTATCCCAATTGATCTTGGTCTCCCCCAATGTCTGCAGCCACTTCATCCCCAAGATGACGTTAGTGCTCTCCAGTTCCAAAGGAAGGAAGTCCTCCCTCACCTGGATCCCCTGAATCTTCAACACCACCCCTCTACAAACTCCTCTACCCATTTCGACCTTTCCCGTGCCCATCATCACCCTATAGCCTCATGTATCCACCTAGGGGTGTCAATTCGGGTCGGCGGGTCAGGTTTGGGTCGAACCCGAGTTGACCCGGTTCTAAACGGGTTAATCCGAACCCGACCCATTTTTGCAAACGGGTCAGATATTTCAACCCGAACCCGACCTGAGCGGGTTGCCGGGTTGACCCGACATGACCCAATTTAGCAGATTGCGGAGAATGAGGGCGGTGCCTGCGGCACTGCGCGTGCAGAGTGCAGACGGAGTCCGCGGGAGTCGGGACCACGTGACGCCGTGACGGTGCGAGTGCGGCCATGCGGGGCTTGGGCTGACCGGCCGAGTGTGAAGCGACGACGTGTGTGCGCTAGACACAAGTGCGGGGCGTTGGCAGACCGCTCGACGGCGCTAGTGCGGAGCGCGGGCTGACCGTGCGACAGCAAAAAGCCTAGCGGAGTCTGCACTCGAGTGCCAGGCCACGCGAGCGCGACACTGGCGGCAGCGGGCGACGGGGCGAATGCGGGCAGAAACCAGGATAGATTCGACTTTTGGGTCAGTGTCAAGTTGATTTCAGGTTTCCGAGTCAACCCGAACTCAACCCGTTTTTTGAAATGGGTCAAAAATCTGAACCCGAACCCGACCCGTTTGCTAATCGGGTCAACTCGAACCCGGATTTTTCCGTGTCGGGTTTCGGGTCGTCTCAAAAATTGACACCCCTATATCCACCAACTCCATCCCCAACAGCTCAATGATCTGGTTGGAAATGAAATTGTGGGTTGCCCCACTGTCAATCAACACCACCACCTCACGGTCAGCTCTCTCTCATTTCACTTTCATAGTGTGACTCAGAGTGAATCTCACTACAGAGTTCAGAGAGACTTTTGCCACATCCAGGTGCAGCTTGTCCTCCTCTTCTTCATATCTGCTCCCACCTCCCTCCTCGTCTTCCTCGTCTTCGCAGACAAGGAGAACCTGAAGAGTTTGGTCCTTACACCTATGCCCCGGTATGTACTTCTCATCACTTCAGAAGCACAACCCCTTTGCCCTCTTATCCTGCATCTCCTTCTCTGTCAACTTTTTGAATTGTCCTCTCATTTCCCCCTCCAGTTTTCTCCTTTGGTGCTTCCTTCAGACCCCCTGACGACGCCTCTTTTGCTGGTAAGAATGTGGTAGTCATCTTGTATGATCCCCCTGAGTAGTTCCATCGAGCTTCTCTTTCTGACTTTTTCTGATCTTCCACCAACTGTGTCAGCTCCATAGTCTTCCCTAGGTTCCTCAGCTCCAGCACCCTGACTGTTATTCGTATCTCCGATTTTAGCCCTTTCATGAAGTTCCCTTACAGAGCTGACTCTGAAATGTAGTCCAATCTGCTAGCCAAGTACTTGAACTTGTCCCGGTAGTTTGCCACAATCTCCTCTTGAGTCAAAGCAAAGAATTGCTCATAGAAGTCTCCTCCCCCATTGGCTCGGAAACGCTCCAAAAAGCAATCTTTGAACTCTCTCCAGCTCCGTATGGACTCCCTCCTATCACGCCACTGATACCAGACCAAGGCTTTTCCTTCCAAACACAATCCCGCCACCGTCAGCTTCTCTTCATTTGTCAACCCATTGATAGTGAAGTAATGCTCCACCTTGTAGATCCAGCCATGACCGTCTTCACCCTCAAAGACGGGCATCTTTAGCTTCCTCACCCGTGGGTCTCCCCTGTGTCCCCTGAATCCTCCATAACCTCCCATTCCTCGAATAGGGGGTGCTCCCCAACTGTCGCGATCCTCCCTCCGGCGATTATACCCGAACCCTTCATCATATTCCCCTCTTCTCCCTTCAAAATCAGCACCCCGGCGATGAAATTCTTCCCTTCTCCCGATGAAATCAGCACCCCTCCGGTCATTTCCCAAACTCATCTCCTCTTTAGAAAGTGGCTCTAGAGTTGGCATGTCGTCCTCCCCCTCAATGACCTCCACTTCCGGATTTCTCCTCCCCCTAAACGGGTTCGGATTTCGTCCTATGCCATGGCCTCCGGTGGTCTCTCTTGCTTCCAATGTCGTAGGATTTGTCTTCAATTCCAACAGTTTCTTCAACATTTCTTCTTTCACCGCGAATTTCTCCTCTTTCCTTTCATTGTTGGAGGTGATTTGAGTTTGAAAGTCAAAGAACTTTTCCTCCAAATCTGATTTTAGTTGACCGATCTCGCCTTCCAAGACCTCTACCTTCTTCCCGGCCAACTATCTTCCCAAGAATCACGAAGATCTTCCGAAAAAAAAAAAATCCGCTGAAATTTCAGGATTTCAGCTGCCAACGGTCCCAAATTGACGCTCTGATACCAATTTGATAGGAAATACTTGAGTTTGCAAGTAACACTAAGGTAATACTTGAGTTCGCAAGCAAACATAGTCGAAATTAGCCCAAAACCAGTGAGAAAACTGCTGTCCCAGCAGAAAAAACAGCAACTTTGCAGCAGGTAATGCACCCAAACAGTGGAAAATAGGGAAAGAAAACAACGATTTCAGTAGAAGATGCAAGAAAACAAAGAAAGATACAATGTTCTTCGATTCGAGAGGAACAACTTTCCACAAGTCTCTAGCAAACCCTAGGGCCCAAGCACACAATGAGATCTCAAACTTTCATTCAAATTCAAGATGAGATCCCAATTACCTCCTAAGCTCCTAATTAACATCAAAGGACAATTACAAACTTCCTAAAACAACCCCCCTCATTCAAAATTTCCCTCCTAAGTTGAATTAGACCAAGCATGGCCCACCTAGGGCTTCTGCCTCCCCTTCTTTCTCTGTTTTCCGCCGCCCCTATGGGGCCCGCCACTTGTAGACATGGACTGGTCCAACCGGCCACTTCTGGGCTGGCGACATATCACCTGGTTTATGCTTTTTGCTGATGATATTCTTTTTGTTGATATGACTAAAGTGAGAGTTGAAGGAAAACATGAATTATGGAGGCCATCTTAGATTTTAAAGGTTTTTGTTTGAGTAGATTTTAAACCGAATACATGGAGTGTGATTTTAGTAGTGATAAATTTAGTGGGGGATTGCGATTTTGAGCGATGAAGACATTGAATAGAGTATACATTTTAAGTATCTCGGGTCTATTGTTCAAAGTGATGGTAAATAGATGGGATATTATTTGTAGAATTCAAGTTGGATGGTTGAGGTAGAGGAATGCATCGAGCCTGTTGTGTGATAGATAAGTATCCTCAAACTTAATGAAAATTTATAAGATGGTGGTGAGACCTGGAATGTTTTATGGCCCTGAATATCGTTCATTAAAATTGAAGCATAAAATTAAGTATTGCAGAGATAAGGATGCTTAGTTGGATGAGTGGCTTTACTTTTAGATACATAATTCGAAACAAATATATAAGTGAAAAGGTTGGAGTAGTTCCAATGGCAGATAATATTTGAGAGAGTTGCCTTAGATGGTTTGGTCATATAAAATGTCAGTCTTCCGATGATCCTGTTAGGAGTTTAGATGTATTAGATTTGGCCTATGTTTAGAAAGGTGGAGGTATTATAAATGACATTTTTTTATTAGATTCAAAGGAGAATATGACAATTCCAAACCTACTGACTGTAGGTGAAGGTGTTTCTACAGTTATAGCCTCTGATTCCATGATCCTCTCATTAACATCAGCCAAGAACTCCTCCAGCTTTTCTTCAGTTAATTTTCCCTTAGCACTTCCAGGGCTATTCGTAGACGAAGGGGTTGCTAGTGAGGAAGAATATTTATAAGGCGTAGAAGGAGGAGACAACGGTGAAATGACTGTCTTCTTTCCTGCACTGGAGCTCTGCTGATCAGACCTGCTTCGTAATGAATGGGGAGTATAGCTGAAAACCGATTTTCGAATTGGGACTAAGGGTTCTGAGATCGGTCGAGAAACAAGTTCAGGAGTACGAGGTTTCTTAACAGTCTTTTGAGCTATTACTTGTGTTCAAACACAAGGTGGTTTGATCAAGTATTTCCCTATTTCAGTTGGGTTACATCAAGGATCAGCCTTAAGCCTATATCTATTTGCTTTAGTCATAGATGTTCTCACTAGACATTTGCAAGAGGATGTACCTTGGTGTATGCTTTTTGCTGATGATATTCTTCTTGTTGATAAGACTAGAGATGGAGTTGAAGGTAAACTTGAATTATGGAGGTCAATCTTAGAGTCTAAAAGTTTTCGCTTGAGTAGATCTAAAACGGAATATATGGAGTGTAATTTTAGTAGTAATAGACCTATTAAGGGGATTGTGACTTTGGGCGATCAAGTCATTAATAAGAGTACACGTTTTAGATATCTTGGATATATTGTTCAGAGTGATAGTGAAATAGATGGGGATATGATCAGCAGAATTCAAGTTGGATGGTTGAAGTGGAGGAATGCATCGGGCTTGTTGTGTGATAGAAAAGTACCCCTCAAGCTCAAGGGAAAATTTTATAAGATGGTGGTGAGGCCTGCAATGCTTTATGGTGCCGAATGTTGGCCATTAAAAGAGAAGCATAATACTAAGTTAAGTGTTAAAGTGATGAGGATGCTTAGTGGATGCGTGGCTTACCCTTAGAGATAGGATACATAATGAGCATATACTTGAAAAGGTTGGAGTAGTTCCAGTAGAAGATAAGATTAGAGAGAGCCGCCTTAGATGGTTTGGTCACATAAAATGGCCGTCTTTCGATAACCCGGTTAGGAGAGTAGAGGTATTAGATTTGACTTATGTTAAGAAAGGTAGAGGCAGACCTAAAAAGACTTGTTTAGAAAATATTATGAATGACATTTCTTTATCAGATTTAAACGAGAATTTGACTTTTAGTAGGACACAATGGAGAAAAAGGATTCATGTATTCGACCCCACGTAGTGGGATAAAGGCTTGATGTTGTTGTTGTATTCAAATGAGAATTTAAATCTTAATAGGATTCAATGGAGAAAAATGATAATGACTAGATGTTTTTGTTGTTGTTGTTTGTTTTTGCTTTGAAATGCAAGGTTGACACCTATCCTCCCTATGTAACAGTTTTTTGAACTTTCAGGGTATGAACCTGTTAATCAGGATGATTGGAAGTGTTTCTTGTTGGTTGTATTCTGTTATTTATCTTCTGATGTTTTGAGCAATATTCTTAGCTTTCACATAATTTATACGTGTTTAAAATTTTTGCTTGCCAATCTCCCTAAATTTCAGTTTATATGGTTTAAGACTTGTGCCGAGAGAGGGCAATGTTAGTAATCTGGCATTACTAGAAGTTATGTATTACCCATATCTTTATTGGTTTTTTTTTGGCTTGGTGGGGGGATGTATGTGTATTTATGGAATATAACACCCCTTTGTACGTTTTCTTATCATGAATAATGGAAATATTGTGTCTATAACTTTTAGTGGCCATCATTGCAAGTGTTCTGTTCTTGTCATCCTATTTTCTGTTTTGTTCTTTTGAATTTCTCTATTTGCATGCCTGTGTTCCTTCACCCCTTACGATCCTTTGTTGATTGATGAGTTGATTGAGTTCTTTCAACCATGTTGTTCAGGATGATACAGACAATCCTTGCTTAATGCAATCTTCATATCTTGGACCTGATTTTTTAAGTTTTCATGTAATTATATTCTCTAATACACAGAGCTTTTGTAGGGGATGGATAGGTTATGTCGTTGTGGGACTGCTGCTTTTTATGGCAGTTTTCATGCTGGTTACCAGATTTTACAATCAAGGCAGGCCTATTGATGAGGTCAAGGTGCAGGCTCCTCCGCCAATGAATGCAATGGAACAGCTCTTGGCCGTTCAGAATGCTATTTCTCAGGTTGAGGAGCTTGTGCAGGATGGAAACATAATTCTATTGAAGTTGAGAGCTCTACTACTTGCGATCCCTTTGCAGGTTTTTTTTCCTTATCTACTTTTAGTGTTTTCATTAACCTGAAATAGTTTGATGGAGTCTCTTAAGTTTATGAATTTTCTATAAACTCACACTTCTGATAGAATAGTTTGGGCCAATATTGGAGTTAGAGACAACAATATATATGGTTATTAATGCTATTTGTACAACATTGATTCTCTTTTGCAAACGACAATATAATATGCCACACATAGGGAGTTATGAACGCCCAATGCTAAGTTTTTGGAGGAGGAAAATGATAGCTTAAAAGTTGAACTAAATTTAACATCAGATAGGATAATTAATTCACTAAAGAGATTTCTAAAGAGATTTCAGAAGAGTCTGGGGGTAAATTTGCATGTTAGATGGCTAATGGTGATGAGATGGCATGGCAAAATATTAAAGAAAAATAATAGCTGCAAAGAAATCTAAAAAGTTAATCATCATTAACCTTGCACAAACAATTTGGTGTTTGGATTTATTTATCTTCTTTCATTCATTCCTATATTGTACTACATTCAGTGTTAATTCTATTTGTGCAATTAATTTTTGGTGTACTTGTTAATTGTTGTAATATTATCCACTTGTATTATTAGTGCATCTTATTTTCCTTATTGTACTTATTCAATTTCTTTAAGTCTTTTTTTCCTACTATTTTATCGAATGTTTAAAATTGCGCAATGGGTATTGAGGTGTTTTTTATTTCATGAGGTGAGGCGTAAGCCTTTAAATAAAAAAAATTGCATAAAGTGATAATAAATGTCAAAAGTGATTTTTATATAATACCTAAATAATATGTTAAATGATGACATATTAACTTTATATTGAATTATGAATTAACAAATTGACATACACATGAAATAAAAAATTGCACAAGATCTAAAGTGACAAGTAATAAATTACATGAAATAGAATTAAAATCCAAATATTATATAAAAAAAATAATATTAAATATAGAAATTGCATAAAAGTATCATATAACATCAAGTTCAACTCCAAATTTTCTTTTTTATCAATTCTCTACTAATTTACATTTAATTCTTAATAAAAGTTAGAAATAGTTGGCAACAACTTAGGAATTATCTGCACTGTCATCACTGAGGTGGTCTTTATCTAAGTTGTTGTATAACAAATTGGTATATCCCCTACCTCCTTCAGTAAAGTTGAATGCATCCCAATATGCTTCTTTATAATTATTTCAATCATATTCATCTTTTAGAAATATTTTCATAAAAATAAATATGATATTAATGCTCCAAAATTTTTAGGGTGGTTGTGTGTAGCTTTCAAGTGATTATCGGTGACGACTATGACGGTGTTGGTTACAGCGAAGACCACGGGATGGAGGTAAAGGCAATCGAGAGAAAGTTGTTGCGTTTGAATGTGCATGAAGACGTGATTTATGTTAGTTTTAACAAAAAAATTATTCAAATAGGATGAGGCGTAAGCCTCACGCTAGCAAGGCGAGGCGAGGCGAGCCTTAGCCAACTTGAGGCGCAAGCCTCATAAAAAAGCTAGAGGCGTAAGCGTCGAGGCGTTTTTCACTAGAATTGCGCTGAGCGCCTCAAGGCGAGCCTCATATTGCGCAATTTTAAACAATGATTTTATCTTTGATAGAATTTACTTTCACTTTGTCTTTAATATATTCCTTAAGTCTTTATCTTTAGTTTTTTTACACATCCTCTAAACACTATGAACTTGCCACACTTAAGTTGGCTATTATATCTGAAGCACAAATACCTCTAAGTGCTCTCAGTATTCGTGTTGGACATATACATGTCTCTAATATGCTCTGTCACATGTCTAACATGTCCAAAACTTTGTTAGTTTCATTTAAGAGTAAAATTTGCTTTGGAGACGGGACAGACACACCACTATATGCGCAAACACGAGAGCTTGGCAAACAATTGAATTTAAATAAAAGTTTTTATCTCATTTGCCTTTTTCTCAATGAGAGTGAGAAACATCGAGAGAAATTTTATCTCATGCCTTAGCTTATTGAGTCGAGCTACTCTAGTTGCAATATCACCTCACTTTGACGGAGGAATTAGACTCTGACATACGAGCGAGGCTCAACTTCAATTTTGATGTGCTTTAGGCTTACCTTCAAGCTCAAGACTTTGACTTAAAAGCACGACTTAGACTTTGACACGTGAGGTTTGGCTATGGTTTTGACGGTCTTAGGTTTACCTGTCATGCACAACTTCGGCTTCGATGTAGGGCTTTGACTTTAACACATGAGATTTGGCATCGGCTTCTGCTTTGACATAGACTTTTAGCTTCAAATATTATGAGCGTTTTTGTATTAATTTGTTAAATTTTTACTCTTTTACTGCAATATCTCATTGAAACCGTTGTCTAAATTTAGATTTTACTATAGCAAGATTTTCTAAGGATATATTTTTGTTGTCATTTTTTGTTAAAGAAATTCTTCTTTGTTTTTGAGCTAGTAATATTTTTTTATATAATAGGATAATGACTTATGAAATGAGCACTAATATGATCGGTAATTATCCCATAGAGAATGATATTCAACTTTTATAAATCTATGTTACCAAATTTAGACAAAGTAGGATTAATTGGAGTAAGAGGCAATATTTTTTTTTAATCAAGGAATGTTTTAGAGAACATATAATTTCAATATCTTTTTTTTTATGGAATGTTTTAGGGAACATTTGCATGCTAGAGATTATTTGCACAAAGAAATTGTTTGCTTGTTCTATGAAGCAGCCTTTCTATGTTTGTTTTGAAATGAATTGATATTACTTTAATGCTTTTTCATATGCAACCTACAATGCTATTACGAAATACATTTCTTTTGGTTATGATCTTTTGAAGACAACATTGCTTCAGATGGAAAGAATAGATGTCGAAAGAATCAATCAACTTATAAAAGAGGCTTGGAATAACAATTAGAGTTATTATTATATGTGATGGTTTGATTGATACACAAAGAAGACATCTCATTAATTTCACGGGCATTATAGATTTTGAGCGTGTATGCTTATAGAGGTCATCAATGTTGGAGAAATTTTATCATCTCAATGGATTGAGATATTTTTGATCGAGTACGACATAAAATATAATATATTATCCCAAAGAACAAACATATTATCTCGCTATGGACTCAATAACAAAACTCATTTTTTATATTTTGACAGAGATTTCTCCCTATTCAATATTTAGTTGAATAGGGTTTATTTTATTCTGAGGTACGAATGCCTATAGGGGCAAACTCTTATGGTTAATTACATCTCAAATATTTGTTACATGAGAATACTTTTGATTAAACTAGTGATATCTTTTGAGTCATTAAAGCATTGGCTAGAGTTTTTCATTTCTTGAACTTGATAAATTCTTATTCAAAGATTTTGTCTTTGAGAATTTCAAGGGAAATGCGATAAACTTTTAAAGTTGATTTTTAGGAATGGAAGTCAAAGGAATGAATTGTAGGAGCACTTAATTTTGAGGAAACTTAGAGGTACTAAAACTATTTTATGTTGGGGTTTACATTTTTAAAAAAATTTGTTCAAGTTGACCAATTTGATTTAGAACATTGGGGCTTATATTCTAAAAGCACATGTTGAAGAAAATACCTGAAATGTGAGGTTTTATGAAGTGACTGAAGTTAACAACAACTTCAGATCTTAGGGCTAAGGTGAGGACTACTGAAGAATAGTGCCTCAAACCTAAGTCTAACAGAATGCAAGAGACTTACCAATCTACACCTCACATGAGGCATAAGTCAGCTCGACATCTGGATTTATAATCCTGCTTAAAAAGGCTACCAGCTAACTCACCTAATCACTTTTAAAATTATGTAGTCCGGTCTCAATTTGTATGAAGAATAGGGAAAACAATTTTTGATTTAAAAGATATGACTTACAGCTTGGCTTTTAGGCCAAGATGCCTGATCATGTGGGTATGCATATGCTGATTCATTGAATGTAGATTTTTGTTATCTAGTTCTCAAGTGAGGACTTTTCTATATGTGACACATCGACCATACATGATCATTTTAATTTTTGAAAACTTAGCTCATTTAGAGTGAGCCTTGCAAAATTTTTTTTATTTGAAAATTAGTTATTCCCATGATTGATTTTAGATTGTTTACATGTTAATTGAAAGAAAAATTAGTTTTATCCTAAGAGCCTACCACATAACAAAGTCCAGGCCACTCCCTCTTAAAACAAGTGAAGAAATTTAGAAAAAAACATACATTTCTAATGCGCACTCAGTAAACAATCAAAATATACTTGTGTATATAAATCAACTAAAAGGAAAGTAAAGTATAATGTCCGAATTATTACAATTTTGGGAAAGCTACAAAAGTGGCATCTGAGTTGCCTGCCTTATACAAACCCAGAATAATTACAGACTCGACTTGTGGGGCCTTCAAGCTTTGACTTCTAGATGGCTTTAGGGGTTCACCTAAAGTAGGTTCATCCTTTTAATCCATCTCTTCTGTAAATATATCCCACAAGTTTTAATATACATCCAACAAATATATTTTAAAATATAAAAGACCCAGGTCTGCAAAACAGAAATAGAGTTAGAAGCGTTTATATGACAAAAATAACATCACAGAATTGCCTGGTACTTAAATTGCCAAGCCATGTTTCTATCATATTGGCCATGCCTCATTGGGGAGTTTTAAGCAGTATCTGTGTGCAAGCATTTTTTATAATTATGATTTAATTACCCCATCTTAGACATGACCACTTGGAGAAAAAAAAATCTCTATCTTATCCAATGTTTAAAATTGCGTATTCGGGTATTGAGGCGTTTTTTATTCGTGAGGCGAGGCGTAAGCCTCAAGGCGTTTTGAGGCGTAAGCCTCAAAATCAAAAGATTGCGTAAAGATAAAATGATAAATTTTTAATATACTAATGAGTGAATAATATAAAACATAAAAAAAAACATAAGATATGAAGTGAAATCAAAATATCACAATAATAAGACAACATGAAATATAGTTCAACTCAAAATTCTATCTTTCCTAAATCCCAGTATTCTTTTCATTAACATATAATTCAAATTTCCAAAAATAAATAGCAATGACATATCACATAAGAACTCATAAGTCATCAGCACTATCATTACTAAGGGATTATTCATTTGAATCATCATTATGATGAACTGCTCTCTCCCCTTCCTCTCCTATAGAGTCCAATGTCGGGCATTTACTTTAAGATTTATGTAAGTTTTAATATATATAGCGTGAGGCGTAAGCCTCATGCCAGTGAGGCGAGGCGGGCCTCAACCAAGTTGAGGCACAAGCCTCATAAAAAAAACTCGAGGCGTAAGCATCGAGGCATTTTTTACTGGAATTGCACAAAGGCGGGCCTCAAGGCGAGCCTCATATTGCGCAATTTTAAACCATGATCCTATCCAGGTAGAGGTAAGTGCCCACAATGTAGACAATCCTATCCACTTAAAGGCAAGTACCCACAACACAGACAATCCAATAAGCATCACACCACAACGTTAACAACAAGCGCAGAGAAAGAAAAATCCTAGTCCTACCTTGCTTATGATTATGCACCTAAGTGTGTGCCGGCTGTGTGGTATGTCACATTACGATAAACATTTTATTTTGTTGAGGAATATTAGATATTTAATCTTAATCCTAGGGGTATTTCACTTCAAGTTGTTTGTGACTTGAGGCTTTTATTTAATTTTTTAATTATTTAATATTTAGAAGGCTTATGAAAAACTCATAAAATAACCACTGCTTGCTTTGAGGCAAGCATGCTACTTATGAAATCCTAAGATTCAATAATGTAGGAATTTCACCTTTTGGAGTGGAAAGATTAATCATTGTATCAAAATAAACCTAAATGATTTTTATGAATTTTAGAGTTCTCTTAATATCTGGATAAGAGAAAAATGTGCACCTAATAGGGTAAGGTGTCATGCCTAAGGATTTGACTTAGGATTTTATGAAATTCACCTAATAGGTTAAGGTGAATTTCAACAGAAAGAGGTTCTTAAAGGACTTTTAAATATCATGAGAGGAGAAAACACTTACTTTGGTTAAGTGAAATTGTTACTTTGAGTTTGAGTCAATAGAGAGATCACCTACTTGATTGGGGATCAAAATAGATGCGAATGAAAGACCCCAAAGCTTTAAAGCTAAGAGATTGGAGAATTCTCTTCAGCTTTTGGAGCTAAAGAGAGGGGAAATCTCTTTTGGCTAAGGCTAGAAATCTTCTAAGGCTTTTAGAGCCCATAGAAGTGAGAGGAAGCATGTAGCATTGAGGCTAAAAATCAAGAGTTCTCCTTGAATTTTTGTATTCAAAGAGTGGGATTCATTTGCTTAATTTGGGATAAGCAAATGGGAGGAGCTAGGATTTTGATTCCTATGTTTGGTGGCACCTATTGATTTTGGCTCAATAGGTGAGGAAGATTTGTAACTTTGGAGTTACAAACCACATGAGTTATCATTAAATTTTTTGTTTAACGAGAGATGTTTGATTTTCTTAATGTGAATGAAGCAAATGCATGAGAATGGTATGTAAATTTGGACTACAAATCAAGAATTCTTTGAACTTTTGGGTGTCCAAAGAAAGAAACTCATTTACCTAACTTAGGTTAGGAGAATTAAAGAGATACGATTTAATGGATTTATATCCCTATGCTTATATGTGATTATTTGTTGATTTTGACTCAACAAATGAATTGGTTAGATATGAATCTCCTACAACTTTGAGGTTGAGGAGAAAAGGTGAGATAATTTTCTAAGACTTTCGGAGTCCATAAAAAAGAGGAGTGAGACTTATAGCTTTGGGACTACAAGTCAAGAAGCATTCATTGAAGTTTGTATTCAATGATGCATGATTATCTACCTAGTTTGGTTTAGGTAAATATGGGAGGGTGATATGTAAATTTGAATTACAAATCACAAGGAGTTTTTACTTTTAGGTGTTCAAAGAGGGGAGCTCATTTTTCTAACTTTAGTTGGAAGGATGGAATAGGGATAGAATTTTGATTCCTATGATCTACTTATGCTCTCCTAAACTCTCCAAAAGGCATTTAGAGACTTTTAGATGAGTTTAGGAAAGGCACCTAGCAAGGATGTTGGAAGATTTCCTATGGTTTTTAGGCTAAGAAAAGTTAAGGATTTTCTACAATTTTGGCTTGTAGAAAAGGGAGGAGAAAATGCAATGTAGGGATTGCAAATTTATGAATATTCTTTTAAACATTTGTTGTTCAAAGAGAGATATTCTTTTGCCTAATTTGGGGCTAGGCAAATGATGGAAACTAGGATTTGGATCCTATGTCTAAAGATTATTCATTGGTTTTGTGTCCCAACAAATGAAATGAAAGAACTTATAATTTGGTTCTAAGATCAAGAGCTTACGACATGATGTATTTATGATTTTAGGGAAGTCCAAAATATCATGCATAAAGAAGATTAGTGATAGCTCCTAAGGGATGTTAAGATTCATGCAATGAAACATTTGGGGAGGCTCCCAATTTTATGCAAGAGGGAGATAGGCATTTGAAAGAGAGCTCTCCATTTTCTTGTAAGAGTGTTTTGGACTCATTTAATATAGGAAGATCACTTAAATGCCTCTAAATAGATTCTAAAGATCAATTTGTCATGATCTAAGAGAAACCTAGGAGTATGCATGATATAGCTTATCATTCTAGGAGTTTCATCATATGCATAGGCTAATTGTCATTGCCCTTAACCAATCAACTTGCAAATTGCACCAAACATGCTTAGATAATTTCAATGTGTGGTGGAGTATGATCTATAGGCCTTTGAAAGCCATATAATACTCCACCTTTGCTTTACAACCATGTAAAAAAAAATTAAATGAGCATGCTTATGAATTTGCAAACCTTAGGTAAACAACAAAATAAGCAAATGACCCGCAACATGCATTCATCTAGGATTTGAGTGATGCAAACTAATTTGATCAAGTGTGCAAACATTCAGATTGGATTTTTTTCTTTACTTGTTTCAGCTCTCTAAATTTGGAGAAACATCAAGAGTGATTTCAATCAATCTATTCATCGTGAGATTTGAAATTTAAACATGAATGTTCGTGAAATACATCACTACTTGCTTGTAAACTTTATAAATTAATTGAAACACATACTTGAATATTTAACAAATTTGGAAAAAATTACGAGTGTCATAGCAATGCAAAACTCCTATATTTTTAAGTTAATTTTGACGAAACTTGTGATTTGCTAAGGAAGTGGTGCATGTTATAATATGAAACCTACGTGCCGCCGTCATTCAAATTATGATCAAATGACAACATCTAGCCTAGGGTTTGATCATAGGAGAAGGATTGGACACAACATGAATGTGTTGCATGCAAGATAGGGACATTGGACACAAGTTCAACGATCAGGTGCCTTGCCGCGACCCTCTTTTGGCTCTCACATGAGAGCAAATCATAAGAAATCACCGGATTTTCACAATTTGACTAAGAGGACAGCGAACATATGCGTCATTTTGGGGTTTTGGAAAGCAAAACGCAAGGTTTCTATGGACCTAAGGTGTTTAGAGCGTCATACACACAAACAAAAGGCTTGGAGACCTAGGTTTTCCAAGTTTGAGAAATTTTACCTCACCAGAGTAAGTCTTGGTGCGACCGAAAATGCTCTCGCCATGCAAAGGCGAGTTGAAGGAAGAAACTTATTGTCCAAAGCGCTCCGGACGTTGATTTTGCTGTCACGAGGTTGCCGGAGTGAGTGTAAGAGAAAAGAAATATTCCTACAGCAGGTCTTCACCTTTTAAAAGCCTTCACACCTCTCACTTCACTTCCCTCATTGATTTCCAAATGTCTTCACTTGACCTCCACAGGATTTTTGAAGAAAGGGCAAGTGGCAGCCCTTCTTACTTTCAGATCTTGGAAGACTTCTCTTTTTAAAAGACTGAACAAAAGTAATTTCCCTCTTAGTTTAAAGAAGAGAAAACAGCAGCAAGTAGAAGCTTCTCTATTTCTCAGTTGAACAGCAACGACTCTTAGTTCGACTTTTACGCGCATAGGAAGAGGTCTTGCATGCGACCATGATGAGGACATCGGAGATCAACGGCTACGATCTTAGTTATTTATTTATATGTTTCTGTACTAGTTTATTTCATATTGTTGTTTTTCCCTTTATACCCTTACGGGTGGTCATGTAGTGTTGTAGCCCGAAGGGCATTTTAGTCTTTTATTTTTTTCTTTTCTTGAGCCTATTTATAGGCTAATTGTTTTGTATTATGGGATGATGAATTGTTAATGAAAGTTTATTCTACTTGTTTGATCTCTTAGTGAGTTCATGAGAGGAGAAGGATCTCTTTGTGAGTTCCAAGATTCCTAAGATCTCTTTGTGAGTTATTGAGGAGGAGATACTTGAGGTTTGTAGCTCCCTATATTTTCCATTTTTTTTTCTTATTCTCCTGGCATTTGTTTTCCCCTTCCCCATCTCCTTACACCCGCCGGCTCCACCTCCCCAAATTCTCCACCCGTCGGCCTCCCCACCCAAAGCCCCCAGCTGCCGGTCACTTCAACGTTCCTCTCCGTCGATTCCTTCACCCGCCCCCTTCCCCACATCCCGCCGCCCACCACCCCCCTCCAAGCCGCTGGGAATTCCCCAGCCTCTTCCCAACCACCGGCTCTCAAACTTCCCCACCCGCCGTCCCCTAGGCACCACCACAATTACCAGCCCCTTTACCCCATAGCTCCCAAAGTCTGAATTCAATTCCTTCATAAAATCTTTCCTAATTTAGGCCACCAATTTAGGAGGAGATTTAAAATTCAAAATTCAAGGATTTGAATTTAAATCCTCTCTTAAATGATCCCCCTATAATTTAGGAGAGGTCTTCATTCAACATAAATCTGAAATTAATTTCAGATTTATGTCCCCAATCACCTTAATTGCTTGGGCCTACCTCCATAATGCCTAACCCCTCTCTCTCCTCTCTCCTTGGTCGGTTCCTTCCCCCCCTCTCTCTCTCTCTTGCCTCATTAAATCACCTCCCACTAATTGCTTCAATCAACCCCTCATTAAGGAATGAATTTCCCTTCTTTCTACGTTATTTGGGGATTCAAAATTCAAAACCTATCTCCTAAGAGCTGCTCTAAATCGCTGTCCAGCAATTTCCACTAAGAAACTGCTGTCCTAGAAACTTCGACCAGCCATAGTGTTGCCAGATCTGCTCCTGTTTGCTGACCAGAAATCCCTCAAGTGCTGTCCAAGGCGTTTCTAACCTCAAAGGCTGCTGTCCAAAGTTTTTCAAGGGTCAAAATTGCTGGCCATGCTTTCCTAGTGACCATCCAAACATCTTTAGTTGTTGTCCAGCCATCCTATCAGATTTCCTACGGCTGTCTTGCTGTCCAGAGGGTCTTCGATTGCTGTCCAGGAGGTTTCCAAACCTTGTGTTGCTGCCCACTTCTTCCCCAACAGCAAAGTGACTAAGCCGGAGCTCCGTATTTGTCTTTCCCTTTGGTAAATGTTTCTTCCTACTCGTATATCTTCTTAATTCACCGTTCAATTGTCGTTGTAGTTTGATTGACAACGATTCTTGTTGATCCCTCCGCTAAAGCATTGTAATTTAGGGAGTTGAGTGAGGAATCCTTGCATAGTAATTAATCTTATTGTTAATCTAGAGATCTCTCGTTGAAACCATCCATGTATGCAATGTTAGATAAACTGACTGTTTTATGATCTTAACTTCTATGCATGTGATTTAGCCTAAATTTGTCTTACCGCTCTTTGTGCTTTATTCATCGTTTAAATTTACCATTAAGATATAATTATTTGTTCTAGGAATATTAAGCGTGCAAATTTCGTTTAAGCAATTCATCCATGCAATTATGTTTCACATCATATTTGGTTTCAGAGCATGGTAGGCATAGGTGACATATGCTAGAAAACATCCGAGGAGTCTACCTAAGCAACCATGTGCTTGTCGGTATGCATAACATTGCTTAATTATGTTTATTTCACTATTTTTTCTTACTGCCCATTAAATTCCTGCACCATTTACATCACTTTAATTAAATCTATGTCATTGTTTAAATGCTGTCTTGTCACAATAACATCCCTAGTTGTCTAGGTTACTTAAACAATCATTATGGCTTGCTGTCCAGAAAATTTCTGCAGCATTTAGAGGACTTTTGATGACCCTAACCTAGTGTTTAGGTGTTGTCAACTTCCCAAATCCCATCCTAAACACCTAGGCATCTTCACCAATTGCTGTGGTATGTTGTCCACACAAAATCTGCACCATTTAGTTGCATTAGGAGCCGTTCATTTAGTTTCTTAGTGCTGTCCAAGCCTTAGCAACCTTCCTAAGCGACTAGGTGACTTAAACCACTAGCTTAGCTTACTGTCCAAACATTTTCTACACCCTTTAGTGAGTCTAAGTGAGTCTAACTTAGTGTCTAAATGATGTCCCTTACGCCATTCTTCTTTAAGCATCACTTAGCACTTTCCAATGGACTCGATAGGATTTCAAAAGAAGTTAGATGACCTAGTTAGTCTTGTGGGCTCTCTAACGAAAACCACAAAGGAGGAACATGTCGACTCTCCCCACTCTAAGTACGTGCCTCATTCGGTCAATCATGCTAGTCGAAAGATGCCCCACTCTGCTTATCAACCTAGACCTGAGCCTAAGCCTCAACGACCTCACTTAGAGTCACCTTATCGTTTACCAACCTTTGATGGTTCCTCGGACCCTTACTACTTTAGGGAATGTGTTAGATAATTAGAGGACTATTTTGAATCACGTCATATCCCTGAGTCCCACCAGGTTAGCATCGCTAAGTCTCACCTCAAAGTTCAGGCTCTTCAATTTTGGATAAGATTGGAAGATCATAAAGAGTCTCATGGTGAGTACCCTACTTGGAAAGACATGAGGCGAGAACTTAATTTAAAATACCGACCCTCTACCAGTGACCGCTATCTAGAGCACCACCCTACCTCTTTTGTTGGAACAAACCGTGGACATTACTGTGGCCGAGACCACCCATCTTTTAGTAACAACAGGGTTACTGTTCCACCCTGTAGGTCTTCAACTAACCTTGATGGCCGACCCTCTATTGGGTATTCTGTTAGATCAATCTCATATGACTCCCCACTTGGATCCACTTCTAGCCATCCCAGTCAACCTTTAGCCTCCCCAGACCTTGACCCTGTAAGTGTGATTTTAATAAAGAATTGCATTAAAAAGAAGAAATCTACTGAACTTGAGACTGAATACATCCATTTTGTGGATACTAACTATAACGAGGACTTTTTTGAGAATGAAATTGAAGTGATTGAGTCAAACTCCCGGCATGACTTAAATCCTGAGCTAGGAAAGTTGGAACCTTTAAACGTTGACACCTTAGCCCACCCTGATCCTAGTATCCTCGAGGATAACTCTTTGGATAAAGTCTGCCTGGACGATAGTAATGTGATCTCGAAAGAAATCAATTTGACCTTGAACACATTGAGTTTAAATTCGGAAGATACTGATTTAGTTGTATCACCTACTGAGTTGACTTTGGATAATTTTGATGGTAATAATCTCAAGTCGGAAGTGGTTCAATTGAACTTACTATCTGATTTGAATCCCGATTTAACTAACCCTGAATCTTTCAACCTTAGGGTTATACTTAAAACTGATCCTATCGAGGATATTCATATGAATTTAGAAGACAATAAGTTGAATTTGAATAACATTGAGCCTGATTGAAAAAATGAGCCTCCTTTTGATTTATTAGAGTATATTTCAAAGGTTGAGCCATTAGATCTACACTTGAGAGAGTGTGTACTTCTTGAGTGGCCTTATCTCAACTTTCCTCGTACCGACTTTAATATTAGGGAGAGCATTAACCCATACCTTCATGACACCTCTCTAACTGTAGTGCCCACACCTGTTCTGAACACTCTATCCTATCTTTTGAATTACATACATGTTAGTGACTCTTTGGGCTATCCCATGATGGTTGTAAGTCAGGACCCCTTGTCTTATTATGTGCCTGATCCCTCCATTGTACCTTCTTTCTTCGTTCCCATCTCTATTAAGGACCCTCTCTACCCTAGTTGGACAACTTTGCTTGATTACCTGGCTGCCCCTAGGAGACTATCCCAGACCCTAGCTGAAACACCCAATGAAAAGGCCCTTATAGCTAAGAATGTCCTCATTGCTCCTCCTACATCGATTCCCTTAAACATGACAGCTTTATGTCATCTCATTTTGTGACTGTTCAATCGTTATTCCCATCTTTATGTACTTGTGAGTTAGTATGTTGTGTGTATTTTGTAGTCTGTTTTCTCCAATTTTATCCTCTGATTAAAACTTTTGTGTAGGCCCAAAGTATATGCCAATCATAATGCACACTGAGTCTCTTGCATCACATCATTATTTATTTTGAGTCTTGAAATTACCTCACCTAAAAACATACCGTATTTGCATCGCATCCGCATGATCTACTTAAGGAAGTTGCACGCCTAATTGAAACAGAACAATAATAATTATCGATTTTATGCTAAATTCAAAAACGACAATTTAAAGCTTTTGACGTTGGTAATTCAGCGACGGTGCGGATTTGTCCGGCGCAGTTCCCACAAGGAACTGTAAAGGAATCACATGCTAGAAGTGCGGGACCAATTAAAACAGTCAAGAAAATCATTGATAGCGCTTACGTGGTGGATCTGCCTATAGAGTTCAACATTCATCCCTCTATTAATATAGAAGAATTAGTAATCTATGAGGGTCCAGAGTTTAACCCACCACCTCCACTTCAAATTGAACCTTGTGTGACCCCACACCGTAAGAACCCCAGCCTACATCCACTTCCCAAATTACCTATAGCGGAGAAGGTTGACATGATTCCGAGTGATGACATTATTTCCACAATTGAGGGTGGACGAAGAAGATAGCTGGTGAGGTGGAGAGGTACACTAGAGTCAGAGGATACATGATCAGAGCGCAAGTAGATACAACTAATCGACTCAGATACACGAGAGTTCTTGAGACACCCACTCGACGGAGTCGAGTTTTCTCCCACCTGGGGAGAATTATGAGGACATTGGAGATCAACGGCTATGATCTTGAGTTATTTATTTATATGTTTTTGTACTAGTTTATTTCATATTGTTGTTTTTCCCTTTATACCCTTACGGGTGGTCATATAGTGTTGTAGCCCGAAGGGCATTTTAGTCTTTTATTTCTTTTCTTTTCTTGAGCCTATTTATAGACTAGTTGTTTTGTATTATGGGATGATGAATTGTTAATAAAAGTTTATTCTCTTGTTTGATCTCTTAGTGAGTTCATGAGAGGAGAAGGATCTCTTTGTGAGTTCCGAGATTTCCAAGATCTCTTTGTGAGTTCTTGAGGAGGAGATACTTGAGGTTTGTAACTCCCTAGATTTTTCATTTTTTTTTTCTTATTCTCCTAGCATTTGTTTTCCCCTTCCCCATCTCCCTACACCCGCCGGCTCCACCTCCCCAAATTCTCCACCCACCGGCCTCCCCACCCAAAGCCCCCTAGCTGCCGGCCACTTCAACCTTCCTCTCCGTCTATTCACCCGCCCCCTTCCCCACATCCCGCCGCCCACCACCCATCCTCCAAGCCGCTGGGAATTCCCCAGCATCTTCCCAACCGCCGACTCCCAAACTTCCCCACCCGCCTTCCCCATAGGCACCACCACAATCACTGGCCCCTTTCCCCCCATAGCTCCCAAAATCTGAATTCAATTCCATCATAAAATCTTTCCTAATTTAGCCCACAAATTTAGGAGGAGATTTAAAATTCAAAATTCAAATATTTGAATTTAAATCCTCTTTTAAATGATCCCCCTCTAATTTAGGAGAGGTCCTCATTCAACATAAATCTGAAATTAATTTCAGATTTATGTTCCCAATCACCTTAATTGCTTGGGCTCACCTCCTTAATACCTAACCCCTCTCTCTCCTTGGCCGGCTCCTTCCCCCCCTCTCTCTCTCTTGCCTCATTAAATCACCTCCCACTAATTGCTTCAATAAACCCCTCATTAAGGAATGAATTTCCCTCCTTTCTACGTTATTTGGGGATTCCAAATTCAAAACCTAGCTCCTAAGACCTGCTCTAAATTGCTGTCCAACAATTTTCCACTAAGAAATTGTTGTCCTGGAAACTCCGACCAGCCATAGTGCTGCCAAATTTGCTCCTGTTTGCTGACCAGAAATCCCTCAAGTGCTGTCCAAGGCATTTCTAACCTCAAAGGCTGCTGTCCAAAGTTTTTCAAGGGTCAAAATTGCTGGCCAGGTTTTCCTAGTGACCATTCAAACATCTTTAGTTGCTGTCCAGCCATCCTAGCAGATTTCCTACGGCTGTCTTGCTGTCCAGAGGGTCTCCGATTGCTGTCCAGGAGGTTCCCAAACCTTGTGTTGCTGTCCACTTCTTCCCCAACACCAAAGTGACTACACCGGAGCTTCGTATTTATCTTTCCCTTTGGTAATGTTTCTTCCTACTCGTATATCTTCCTAATTCACCGTTCAATTGTGGTTTTAGTTTGATTCACAACGATTCTTGTTGATCCCTCTGCTAAAGCATAGTAATTTAGGGAGTTGAGTGAGGAATCCTTGCATAGTAACTAATCTTATTGTTAATCTAGGGATCTCTCGTTGAAACCATCAGTGTATGCAATGTTTGATAAACTGACTATTTTATGATCTTAACTTCTATGCATGTGATTTAGCCTAAACTTGTCTTACCGCTCTTTGTGCTTTATTTCATCGTTTAAATTCACCATTAAGATATAATTATTTGTTCTAGGAATATTAAGCATGGAAATTTTCTTTAAGCAATTCATCCATGCAATTATGTTTCACATCATACCATCTCTCCCGATCTTGTTTTGCACTTGGTTCGGCCCTAGGCTCCCATGGAGAAGGCCTCTGCTCCACTCGAAAGATCTCCCCGCTCCCTCACTCATCTGATCTTCCCATCACGCATGGCTCTGGATGCCGCATTGAGGAAGGCTCCCGAATGGAAGGAGAAGTGTTCGAATACAAACAAATAACATAATTATATACTAATGCCGGCAAAAATGAACCATATCACTTCTACGTTCGTGAGATAACCACCGCCTCAATACTGATTCACAGAAAGGGAACGGAAGAAGAAACAAAAGATATACGCTAACTCACGTTCTTTGAAAATCGAGTGAATCATGATTCGACCTTCTCTCTGGCTGCAGCAATCGAGCCCTCTACGCCCGTCTGACAGAGAAAACAGCCCGCCTCTGGCTTCTCCCGGTCGCACCCGCCTTTGATTTCTGTGCCTTTTGTCCGACCAAAGGCAATTACTGCCTCTTAGCCTGTGTTCCCCGCCCGTCTGCGAGCTGAATTTTAGTCTGATCGGCCGTTTCGAACGAACCTTCAGCGGCCAGCCCAACCATGATTAATCCATGATCCTTGCTCCGTCTCCCACGTGTAAAGCACCCCCCAATTCGCTAAAGCAGCTTTTGGTCCTGGCCCTTCTAACCTCCCGATCGAATTTGTGCTTGACCCCTATCGAACGAGAGTCTCATTGGTAATAATAATAATAATAATGATAATGATAATAATTGTTATTATTTTTTTTATTATTAGTACTATTATTATTATTATTATCATTATTATATTATAAATAATAATAAGAATAAAAGAAAGAAAGCAGGGCGCGCGATCGTCAAATTGGAAGATTCGAAGATGTATTTTGGGGTTGATATATCCCCCAAAGCTGTTGGCTTTTCATTTGATTCAGCCGAGCGGATTAAAAGGGCGAGTGTCCTTCCCAACATCCTTGCGAGCCAAAAGGCTGTTGAAAATTCTAGGAAGCACCAAAATAGAACGAACATCAAATTGGAGTGTTAGAAGATCTATACCGGGGTCGATTCGCTCGCCCAAAGCCCTTAGCCATCGATTTAATCCGGCTGAGCAGGTTTAAAGGGCGAGTGCCTTAACCTCCCCTCACGGGGAGAAGACGCTGGTAGGTTGCTAAAATTAAGTCGAGAGATTGTCAAATTGGGGAGATGGAGAATTTCAATTTATTAAACATTAATTTAATTATTTAGAACTTTAAATTTGATTAAACTAAAACTAAAAATTCTAATTATTTAACTATTTTAATTAATGAACTCTTTAATAAAATTAAAATTTCAACCTAATTAATTGAATGATTAATTAATTCAATTAAATTAATTTAATTAACTAATTAACATAAAATTAAAAATCAAAATACTAATTAAATTTAATGAGAGATAATAAAATACGTTAATTAATCTAAATATTAATTGAATAATTGATTAAAACTTTAAATTTATAATTCAATTTAAAATTAAAACTCTACTTTAAGAAATTAAAATCTTTTAATTAATAAACCATTTATTTAATCAATTTCATTAAATTAATTGAGCACATTTTAGATATCTTGGATTTATTGTTTAGAGTGATGGTGAAATTCATGGGGATATTATTAGCATAATTCAAGTTGGATGGTTGAAGTGAAGGAATGCATTGGGCTTATTGTGCGATAGAGAAGTCCCCCTCAAACTTAAGGGAAAATTCTATAAGGTGGTGGTGAGACCTGCAATGCTTTATTGTGCCCATTTAAAGAGAAGCATAATACTAAGTTAAGTGTTGCAGAGATGAGAATGCTTAGGTGGATGAGTGCCTTGACCCTTAGAGATAGGATACAGAATGAGCATATACGTGAAAGGTTGGAGTAGCTCCAGTGGAAGATAAGATTAGAGAGAGTCGCCTTAGATGGTTTGGTCACATTAAACGGAGACCTTCCGATGACCCGGTTAGGAAAGTTGAGGTATTGGATTTGACTTATGTTAAGAAAGGTAGAGGTAGACCTAAAAAGACTTGGTTAGAAAATATTAGAAATGATCTTTTTTTATTAGATTTAAATGAGAATTTGACTTTTAATGGAACACAATGGCGAAAAAGGATTCATGTAGCAGACCCCACGTAGTGAGACAAAGGCTTGATGTTGTTGTATTAAATTAATTGAGCAAACAATTTAAATAATTTTAAAATACATTCAAAATTAATTAATGAGCCAAGAGTTTAATTTTAATTTAAAATTTAAGGCTTTAAATCAACTAACAAAGAAATTTAAAATGCAAGTAAAGAGTGGAGGGGAGAGCCACTTTGGTGCATTTTTAGTTAGCTCAATAAAACAAAATATATAATAGAAATCATTGCTTTCCATTATCAGACATTACTTACAACCCACACTAAAACTAAAACTCATAAAAAAACTAACCAAAACATTAAATAGAAAGAAAAGTCCAAAATCCTAAATTAAACCCCTTTTCATAAGCTCCAACTCCTAGTAAACTCTGCAGCTACAAGCTCTAGCTACTGCATTTGCTAGCTAGGAACACCTGCAAATAAGTAGATGAAAGTTAGCACAGGGTAAAACACAAAACTAGTAAAAATGCTAGTACTTAAAGTAAATATGCTACTGTAGGTAAAACAAAATGCTAACGCTGCTGTTGAGATAGTGAAGTGTGTAAAACTATGTCCTCATTAATCTATAAGCCATATAGGTCACTTCTAATAGTAGTAAATCTTATTGGTAACTATTTCACTAAATAAATCTACTATGTGAATCATTGAGCACCTAAAATTCATTCGACAACTTCTAATAGTGATTGTAAATCCGACTTTAATTAACATGTTAGGAGAAATCTTTAGGTAAAAGTAACCTAACTCTAAATCCACCTTAGGTATCTTCCAAAGGAAGTTGTAAGACCTGGTATTTGAGAGATTTCTAAGGGATTTCGGAACTCTCAGTTAAACTATGGGCCACCTCTAATAGAGGCCGTTAAGACTCGCTACACAGGTTACTTCTAATAGAAGCAGTATGTCCCACTCAAATGTAAAATTACATGTTTGCTAAAACCCTGCTAACCTAAACCTATGATCGACAACTTCTAATAGAAGTCGTAAAACCGACTTTTGGGGAAATCTTCAATTAACCCTAAACCACCAATGGGCCACCTCTAATATAGGCCATAAGTCCCACTTTAATCAGGATGTTAGGGAAAACTTTTTCAGAACAAATAATACGTACCTGGTAACACGAACTCCTTCTAAACGAAGCTGTAAGACCACTAAATGAGCTACTTCTAATATAAGCAGTAAGACCCATCCTTTTAAAATCTCAGGGCTACTTCCAAGGGAAGCCATAAGACTTGCTATTCGAGTTACTTCTAAACGAAGTTGTAAGACCCACCACACGAGCTACTTACACTGAAAGCCGTAAGTTTCGACCCAAATCCAAACATACGGGCAACTCCTAAAAGGAGCTGTCAGACCCAACTTAAATCTAAACTACAGATAACTCCTAAGAGGAGCAACAAGTCCTAACCCAAATCAAATAACCTATTTCTATCCACTTCTATTTACTCGGGATCTTTGAGAGGAGGCAACCCATGGATGCTAATCAAACTCCCTAGACAATACAATCAAAATGTTTGTGAGTGTTGGTAGACTGAAACCCATGATATACCCGGACGACGAAACCATGGGATCTTGGTCGAGTTTACCTCCATCCACTACAACAAAAATTAAAATTGTTGCATGTCTAAATATTAATTCATCTTTAATTGAGAGTTCTCTTCTACGCGTTAGGAGATGTAATTAATTATGAGGGTTTGCCCTCATAGGAAGTGGAACCTCAGAATTAAATGAACCTGATGCCAATCATTGGGGAAAATTTGGTTAATTTAAAATCCAATCTACCTCGGGGAAAATGGGACCTAATGCTTGCGAAAGCGGGGTTTGTACTGTAACACATCATTCATTTTCCTGAGCGAACAAGAAGCTCTCTCTCGGCTGGAAGGAAGCACGCAGGGGATGCACGCCAAAGTACGCAGGATGCCGAATGGAGGAAGGGGCTCTCATTTTTTCGTGCACGCAAGAAACAAAAGACTGAATGACCCTCTCTCGCTTTCTGGTCTTTCAATATGCCCAGAATAAAGCACTATAAGAAGCTTTCCCTCCCTCGGCTTCCTCTATACATGAAACGAGGAATTGCAGCTTGATTTTCTCTGCAACTCGATCCTTGTTACAGCTGCAAAAATCAGACAGAAAAGCACGACAAAACAGAGACAAAGGATTCACATTTTAGTTGTCGGATGCATAATTTGATTTGGAAAGTCAATTGGGCTCAGATTTAATCAATTGGATTGAAATTGAGCCTGAATCGGACTTGATTTGATCGATTTGGGTCGATTGGAATTCAATTTGGCTGAACTCGAATTGGCGTCGATTTGAGTTGAATTAGGTTTGACGAGTTCGATTTAATTCGATCAAGTTGATTTGGTGAAATTGGACTCGAATTGAATTGATTTGATTGAACTTAATTGGATTGAATTTGTCCAATTTGAGTCGATTTAGGTTTGACAGGGCTTAATTAGGCGGATTGGGTTCAATCAGGCCTGATCGGGTTGACACTAAAATTGTGTCAACAATAATTTATGGACTGTATGATGTGATTATGATGGTGGATTTAGATAAAATGGTTCGTGTAGCAATCACTGATATTTTGTCGATGTGCAAAATTGCATCAACATAGATTGAGATTGGATACCCACCCAATTTTAGGCCTCCTAGTATTATTCACAAACTGAATTTTACATTAAAGAATATTTGTGCTCCAAAGACTATAGAAGATAATGAGATCACTATGAAGAATGCAGTTGGATCATTGACATTGTAGGAGATGCCAACCTTATAAATAACTTCATCATGAATCACTTGATGGGATTGTCTCCAATGAGTTTGTGATGTTGAAAATGTTGAATATTGTAGAGATTCATTTTGCATAAAAAATCATTATGATTAGATCATTTAAAATAATAAATTAAGGATTACAGACAATCGTGATTGATGACATGTATGGCTTGCATTGCGAAGATGATGTAGATAAAGCAAAATTTGTGAAAGAAAAAATATTGGATGATCTGTGGTTTGATAAAATAAATTATATTATATAATTTATTGCTTTTACGATGCCTATATTATATGTTAAGAGTAGCTTATATAGATAAGCTTTATCTCCATCTTGTGTATGACATGTGGGATTGTATGATAAAGAAGGTGAAAATGATCATATGTCGACATAAGAGAAATAGAGACATTAAGGTCTCTCCACCTTTTTGAAGGTGGTTTATAACATTTCTTGTTCAAAGATGAAACAAAAGCAGTACTTTCGTTCACTGTTTAGCTCTCTCTCTTAATCCAATATAACATTTTATTTTCTTACCATTAGCTTGCCTTATTTCATAATTAGTAATTTCACTTATTAGATGCATTTTTTACTAGTTATTAAAACCATTCTTGGTTAAATGAAGCCCAAATTGTGTTGCTCCACTGAAAAACATATATCAAATGAGAGGAACAAATGCTTGAAGAGAAAATTTTCAAATATTAAAGATATATCAATGGTTAATTTGGAATTTGTCAACTTCTTTGGATTTGATGGTGCTTTGGCTAGTCATGACTGCATAGCATTTAGAGGCATTTTGAATGGAAATGTTTAATGTGGACTGCTTAAAGATTGGGATATTGATCTCTCAATAAAAATACATATTACATAAACTAAATGAGGTTGTGGAATGCAAGCCCTTTAAAGTTCCAATTGACTACTACTACAAATGTGGAGAGGCTAGCAACAACCCTGAAGTTGACAAAGGGAGGTGTCAAAGATTAATCGATGGGCTTATCTTTCTTGCCCACAGAAGATTAGACATGGCCTGGGCTGTTCCAAGTTATTTTTGCATAATCCTAGAAAACACATCTACAAGCAACATATAAAACTTTTCAACTCCCCAAAGCAACATCGGGAACCAGAATCTTGTATAAAAGAAATAAAAGGCTCAGCCTAAAAGTACACACAGATGCTGATTTATTTGAATTTCTCACAGATAGAAGGTGGACCACTAGATTTACATTTCATGGGTGGAAATCTCCAGCTCTTCGCAATCCTCTTGCAAAGAGCTAAAAAAATCGTACTAAGATTTCGCATAATTTTTACGTAGTCAAATTGATATCATTAGAGAACCATGTCGTACCATTAAAATGATTCGGATCAGATAGACAGTCAAATGGTGCGGGCTATTAAGTCCACCCTCCTTGACTTTGGTGGCAAAGCAGTGGGAAGTATGAATCCAAATAATTTTAAGTGCTATATTTCTTCCTTAATAATTTTGAATCTTAGTATTATTGTATTACTGAGATATTTGATGAATTGTGACTTTTGCTTTGGTTTGATACAGGAATTGTCTCCACATTACAACAAATGTGGATATTCAATTAGCCTTCACAAGCAGAAGTTTTATCATTGTTTACTTATTACCGGTATCGATGTGATTGTTTTGTGCTTTGTTAAGGAGGTTTTACTTGAATAAATTATTGGAAGGTTGATAATGTGTTGACAGGCCACAGTAATGTACAAATCGAAAAAAAAATTCAATATATATATATATATAGAAGGATAATCTAGGTGTCTTAAATCATCATACCCGGCAATAAATTGAATGATATTTTTTATGTTTGTTTCTCCCCAAAAAATATTTTTATCAACGGATAATAGAATTGTTTCAATTTAATGTTGCAGGCAACAGATAGGGTAATACTGATATTGATTCTGGCAGCTCTCTCTCTTGTTTTTCTCCCAGTCAAGCTCTTCGTTTTAATGATATTTTTGGAGATTTTCACAAGGTATTCCCCTTCTAGGAGAGCTAGCACAGAGAGATGGACTAGAAGATTTAGAGAATGGTGGTTCAGTATACCTGCAGCTCCTGTTGTTCTTGAAAGAGATAAAGAAGATAAAAAGAAAAGGTAATTATGATGTATATTATGGTTCATTTTCATGCCCCCACTTTCTCTCATTGTTGTATATATGAAATGACATTCTCTCTCTTTATTAAAACCAAAAAAAAAAAAAAAATCAGAGTAATATAAGAAGAGGTGTTTTGTGGGGTTGTACACTAGAAATTATAAATGCTGTTTATACTTTTGTCCAATGTGCATAAAAGTTAAGTCTCCTGTTGGAAGCATTAAATGGTAGAATGGTTTGAATGAGTAAGAATATTTCTTCTTCATCTCCATGATTGATAGATGAATGATTGTGTTTACGTTTATGATTCAAGATTAACCCATGTTTGAAATAATGTGGGGAAATGACCGAGGCTTTGTTTGGGACCGTTTTCTTTCTGCTTTCTAAAATAACTTTTTAATACAAAAAATTTTACATAAAAAATTATGTATTAGAAAGCTTCTTTAAAAAAATTGTCTCAAACGAAACTTAAGGGGGGGTTACAGTAACTATGGTTTTATTATTACTTTTTGTATCTTTGCTATCTAGAAATGGGAAAGAAGGCTATAATTTATAGATAACTTTTTTTTTTTTTTTTTATTATAATTTTTTAACTAAAAGATTACTTTTAAAAGCACTAAAAATGCTGTTTAAAATGAAGCCTCAAGTGCTTGATTTTGCCGCAGACAAATGGCTTCACCAGGGTTTTTGCTAGTGTATTATTCATGATCTGATTGTTATGAAGTCAGCTACTTGTGTTATTATATTAATAGCTTCTTTTCTAAGTTTTCAAAATTTATTAAATAATCAATTGTTGTTTATGGCTTGATTTTTTGCATTAAATTTTATGAGCTGTTGTCTTAAATATATGAACAGTTATAATTTATATATATATATATATATATCAAATATGTTTCATATCTTCTTTCTAAGGGTATAAACGAAACAAGTTGACTCAAGGTATTTCTCTAATTGTGTTAAACTTGTTTAATTGTTATTGAGCTCGAGATCGTTTATTAAGTTCGGGTTCGACTAATTAAAAAATTCATAGGCTAAAGCTCAACTCGATAGCTCGAGCTTGTTTAGAAAACTTGAGCTCAAATTAGATTATTGAGCTCGATATCATAGTTTTAAATTAAAAAATTTTAATTTTCTCATAATTTTATTCTTTTAATATAAAATTAATAAAATATATTATATAATATTAACTTAAATTAATTATTAAATATATTTTAATTTATTGAGTGGAGCTTCCGAATCGAACCAGGCTCGAGCTAGTTTAATATAAGAGATTGAGTATAGACTCAAGTTTGAACTTGTGGCTCGATAAGCTTGATTGGTGAGCTTGATAACGAGTTAAACTCGAGCTAGCTCAGCTCACAGAAACCCCTACATCTTTCTCGCATGCTTTAAAAACTTAGCCGTTTCCTCATTTTAATTTATATAAAACACATGAAAAAAATACTTTCTTAATATTTCATTATTGTTTGGAAATATAATTTAAAATATAATTAATTAGTTCAGAAATTTGGATTAATACTAATTAAAGATTGCATGGTTGGTACAGGCCACAGCATTAGCAAGCATGTTTTGCACAAATTCCTCATGGCTTCTAAAGTTAACAGAGATTAGTTGGACATGTGAGCATATAGTTATAAACTAGCCAAAGCTAACTTTGATGTTAGAGGTTCATAGTTTTCATTAGCATGACTAGTAATTATAGGAAGATTGTCAGACAATTTTTGTAAATTGTGATTTCTTTGATGAGATTGACTAGGAAAATAGTGCCTTTGATTGGACACTAGAGTATGAGGCTAGGTTTTATATCCTCAAGGATTATTTAGTGTTGGCACCAATTTTGACCATTCCATTTACTATTAATGGTCATCAAATGTTTAATGATTCTTATTATTGCCCGCCTATTCTTGAGTGGTAGTAAGATGTAAAGATGAATTTTGTTATAAGTTTAACAAGATCAAGGAAAGGTTATGATGCTGTGTGGGTAATAGTTTATTAGTTGATAAATCATATTTCTTTCCTGTGAGATAGATTAACTTAGTAGAAAAGTTGGCTCAATTGTAAGTGAAAGAGATTGTAAGACTATATGTGTGTACCAAATGTTATTTTTTATATTCTTGATGAAAACTTTACTTCCAAATTGCAGAGAGGTATACAAGAGGGCATGGGGGCTAAATTAAATTTCATCACAATCTTTCACCAGCAAATAGATGGACAATAAGAGGGGACTATACGACATTGGAAGATTTGTTGAGATTTTTTTTTTCTGCATTTTGGGGAAAGTTGGGAGGATCGTATTCCACTAGTTAATTTTTGTTGTAATTATAGCTTTCATTATAGTAATGAAATGTATATTATAAAGCTTTATATAGTTAAAATTGTTGAACACCTTTATCTTGGATAGAGATAAGAGAAATGAAGTTATGAGGTCTAGAATTGGTTGATAATGCCATTAATAAAATTAGACTTATTTCAGATTGATTGAAAGAAACACAGAATAGAAAAATAAAGTATTATTATCTGAAGGACCAAGCAATTAAATTTAAGATGGGTAGTTTTGTATTCTTAAAGGTAAACCTTAGGAAGAGCGTAAGTAGATTTGGTAAAGAAAGAAAGTTGAGTCCTAAATATATAGGTTATTTTGACATAATAGACAGAGTTGGAATGCCTACTTATAATTATCACTTTCAGATCACATATTTGATATTCGTAATGTATTTAACATCTTCTTACTAAAAAATTGGGTTACCGATGAAGTAAAGAAAGTTCTTGAGAATGAAACAAAGTTTTGACCTAACTTGACTGGTAGAAGAATTTGAGTATATTTTAGATTTTAAAAAAAGAGTATATTTTAGCATATGATGTGAAATAGTTGAGGAATAACCAAATTCAAATAGTCAGATTTTAGTGGAAGCATATGTCAGATAGTGAGGCCACATGAGAGAAAGAGACTAAGAGGAGACAACTCTATCCATGCCTATTTTGATTGCCAACAAGTAGTAAATGCCGAGGATGCTATTCATCTAAGAAGGGGAGGATGTAATGACTACTTTTAAATGGAGCTTTAACTTATAGGTATAATTTTAATTGATAGGCTTAAGTGGTTATTTTAGCATGATATATAACGTTTGTTCTAATCTAGACATAATTATAAGTTCAATTGAGTGGCTCTAGTTACATATAATTAAGCCATCTCATTACACTCTTTCTATTGGTAGTTCTTTTACAGTTAGGGATTAGAAGCCCTGCATTTTTTTGGTCTTCTTCTTAATATTCATCAACTTAAATTTTTATTTTTTTTCTTAATTTGAGATCACAAGATAATTATAGTTAGCCAAAGTTATTGATAGAGCTTAACATGTTTAGGCTTTACTAATTAACTTTATGACTAAGTGATTTTAAGCTTTGTAACTTTAAAAGTCTAAACTAGGTTATTTCTATCTTTTTTGAACTACTTTCCTTTACCTAGAACCTCTCTGAGCCCTTTCACACTTATTTTTTTAACATTTTAGCAATACATTGATCATTAAATATAAATATTTATATTGGAGAAATAGTCATCTAACTTGGTTACAATGATTCATCCTATACCATGTAGAATGATCTATTTTAAAACCTATAATTTCTTATTTGAATAATATTTCTTGAATCATAATCTACTGTTGATGTAACCCTATACAAATCAAACTACATGCATTTTTCATATATTGAGAGTGTCTCTTAAAGGTATATGTGAAACCCCTTAAGTAAAAAAGAAGCTAAACTCTTAAACATCAATATGCCTTTTGGTGTAAGGATTGGAATTTCATTAAGAAACTTCGTAGTTAAGATGCTCATACTGGAGAAATGTTGGGAAGGGTGACCTTCTAGGAAGTTACACTAACATGACAAAATTGTGTAGGCACTTGGGGCAAAGAAAATAATATCTCGATAGTTAAGAGTTTTGGCTATTACAAATGATATCAAAGCAATACACCAACCGAAAGATGAGAACTAAGTATCATACAAGACAAAGTGTTACGCCATGGGAGCCACCTCTTGAATCCTATAAATATGGGACAAAGTGCTATGTGTTGGAGAATAGAGATTAATAAGTACATTAAGGTAGGTGTGGTTGGGAAAATCATCTTTATGTAGCAAGTAAGTGATATAAATATATAATTATTACATGCGATGATGGGCAAGGAGCAAGTAATGCATGATCATATAGAGCATTACACAGAGATGGATGTTATGAGTATCTACAATGCAAAAGCACAAGTAGTAGATGTTGGGTTGGGGCTTGAGTGTTAATGAACTTGCGGTATATATCATGACTAGAGCGTGATGTAGAGTGAGGTGTATATTTGGTATCGTGGGTGAGGGATCATGACAAGGGATTGGTGAGATCATAAGGTAGGCTATAGGTGCAATTTTGCATCAAGACATGCAAATGAAATTGTAGTGAGGGATGAGAATAGTGGGGTTGAGATCGGTTGTGGGAAAGATTGTGAAAAGGCATGTAGATTGTAGGTAAATTACAACAATTGAAGGGGTGAGAGTTAATAATTAGGGTTTAGGACTAAACCTACCTAATGACATGGCAAATATAATTTATTTTGCATTATTCATTAGGGTATCCATTTCGAATAGTGCTAATAGTACAATAGAACGAGACATGCCGAAATAAATATATTCCACAAAATAAATTTAAAGAAGCTTACTATAATAATTTTTATAAGAACAAGTTCTATATATTATGTTAACCCATGAGCCTAACTTCTCCTCAGCCTAATATTGATAAGGACCTTTCAATCCCCCTTCAACATGTCATTAATGATCAAAGTTGCAAGTGATGGTTGCTAGTTTTTTACTTATTTAGTCTTCATTTGAGACAATTTTTTAATGCTTTTTAAAACAACTTTTTAGTATAAAAATTTCTAGTTGAAGAAATTGTGGTACTAAAAAACTGCTTTGTAAAGCAGTAAGAAAGTTATCCCAAACTAAGCCATCTTCAACCATTCAACGTCAATTTCAATATTGTTAGTATTGTAACTACAAGAGTAGTAAGATGTAAGTTGAATTAGTTTTGATCAAATTTCTAGCTGATTTGACAATTGAACTATAAAATTGATAACATTAGTCTAAAATAGCTAAGATTTTGTCTGATTTGAAGCATATTCAAAGTAACAAAATAAATGAAATTATTGAGTCTAATAAAACAAAAAACTTCTAATGAGTCATTAGTGGCTATTTGACCTCTTGTATTATTATTATTTCTTTTGGTGAATGGTCTCTTTTTTTTTTGTGTACAAAAACTGCGAAGAAGTCCTTTGATTCAGTCTCTTAGTAGATCCAAGTTGGTTCCTTTCTACATGCCAGAAGAGTATGACAACACCTTCATAATAATAATAAAAATAGCGATCTTCGGCTGTAAGAACAGACAAATCGTTGCAAAACAAAATGAATAATAATAATAATATGACAGTTGGCCTGAAGAATTTGCAATTCTATTGGAGAATATAAATATTTTTATTTATATGGAAAAGTGAGGCTTTCAGTTCAGTACTTTATTTTCCAAATAGGATAAAATCAGAAATAATTTAGATGAAATATATTATTAATTACATATAAATTTTGCATTTCAAAGCAAATTTTTAGATGTAAAAATATAAAAGTTTGCAAATTAAATTTGACATTTTCTATTATGAGGAGGAGAACTGTTGAAAGAATATCGATATCTATGGATGGAAGACATTTTCCTTTGCAAAATAAGAATAAATTAAAATATATATATTATTTTAAGAGTAGGTTGAGCGGTCGAATGAGTCCCACTAGAATTCTCCATACAAATTAAAATATTGTAGACGTATTTTTAGTGCTATGAGCAAAGTGAGTTGGCTAAGTCTTTATTAGAATTTAATGAAAAAAGATAATATATTATATTTGCATGGGATTTCCATATTATATATATATATATATATATATATATAAAATATATATATATATATATATATATTATATATAGGGTGTCAATATTTGTCACGACACGAAAACCCGTCTCGAATCCGACCCGAAAATTTCAGGTTTGACCCGACTCGATTTCAAAATGGGACGGGTCGGGTTGACCCGACAGGTTGCCGGTTCAACCCGCAAACCCGTTTAAAATCAGCTGCCCACACTGCCCTGCTTGCCTACGCACCGCGCGCGGCTGCCCCACACCTGCCCTCCC